>JAOTQZ010000248.1:412287-431791 GCA_026546895.1 Pogonocichla stellata | reverse complement strand
TTTTTTTTTTTTTTTTTTTTGTGTGTGTCTTGGAAAGCCTTCTCAGTGGACCCCTGTGTATTTCTATGGGCTCATAAACTGTCTGTTAGCAGTTGACCTGAGCCTGATAAGCTGCAGTCTTTCCTGCCTTAGTTTACTTGCAGACTAAAGGGTTGTTTTGCATCGTTTATATAGCTGGGTCCAGAGCCGGGTTTTGTATGTGTGCCTTGAGCAGCCCCTGCTCCGGTGGCTTAATATTCTGTTTTAATTATATGCAAACATAATCCATGTTCTTTTTGTTTGGGATCTCGCCGGCTTGCAATTCCTATTATTTTTAAAACAGAAGGGAGAAGAGCAGAGAGAGCTTATCCTCTTCTGGAATACAACTTCATGGTGGAAACTTCAGAGACTTGTGCAATAACTGGTGGTGAATGTAACTAGCAAGGCTGAGCCAAGCTAAAAGTGCCAGTGGAGTAAAGGAAGAACAGCAGTGCTTCACCGGGGTGCAGGTTTTAAATTTCCTTGGAGTGCAGTGAGGGAATATGTACCACACTGAACTTTACTTAAAAGCCTTTTTTGAAAAAGGTGCTAGAAGTCCAGGGAAAGAGTGTTCAAATGTAGTCAAAAGCTTCAGAGTGAAGAGATGAGCCAGTTCATGGTCCCTTCTGTTTCAGTTTTTCTGTTACCTCTTTGTATACCACTTCCCAATAAGCAATTTTGTTCTTGCACCTTGAAGTTCTGTTGCAGTTTGTTCAAGCTACAGCATGTCTTTGCAGCTTGAGAGGCTGTTTGAAGCAGCTCCCAACCCTTGGGCCTGTTGCTGCAGTGTTCTCTGGCTGCAGTAAGGTGCAGCTGAAGACAAACTCTTTCAGGGCCTGAGCTGGCAGTCTTATCAAACCATGGGCAGAATACCTGCTTTGCAGACACTGCTGCTGTGTTGTACTAAGTGCCTACCAAGTGTGCATATAGCAGCTTCTGTGTATGACTGCCAAGATCTCAGAAGTATAATAATAAAAAACACTACTTATGTAGCCTCCCATGTGTGTATGCACCCAGAATCCTTTTGGTGGTGGTGTTGTTGCCCTCTTAAAACTGCACAAAAATTAGCTGGAGGCAGATACTCGGTGTGGGAAATGCATTATTTGCAAAAGAGAAAAGGTGAAAACAAGGCCTAGTTAATGGTGTTAGGCATTTTCATGCTTTCATTGTGGATCCAGTGTTATGTTTGATGGTGTGACCTTAGTGAATATATGGCAAATGATAATCACTGTTTTCTAGTAATCAGACTCAGGTCTAATGCCAAATGTGTCTCGTTTGATTTAAGATACTTATTTAAAAATAAATGTACACTTGAGAATGGAGTATTTTAAGAAATCCGTTATTTTAATTATTTTGAAGGAGTTTATAACTGCTAGAATTTCAGAAAATGGTCCTGTGAAATTCCAGGTTTGTGTGGTTTAAAATGCATGGTTGGTGTGCCAGGGTGGTGTGATGCACATCAAGAAACACTGGGTTCTGGTGCAGTCAGAGAGCTTTAGATGCAGTACTGAAGGGATTCTCCTAGCAGGTCTTGATACTGAGCTTGTCTTTTCCTCTGCTTAAACTTCATTTTCTGTTATTTCTTACTTGTCTACAGTAAGTTTTTAATCTATTACTGTGAATTACAGCTTGAATTTCATGAGTACGGACAG
The DNA here is from genome assembly GCA_026546895.1 of Pogonocichla stellata. Lineage (NCBI taxonomy): Eukaryota > Metazoa > Chordata > Aves > Passeriformes > Muscicapidae > Pogonocichla > Pogonocichla stellata. The sequence continues at coordinate 430,121 of JAOTQZ010000248.1, read as the reverse complement.
AAAAAAAGACATAATAAATAATTTTTTCTTAATTTATTAATTCTCCTAGTGCTTTTCCTAAGGCTGGTTTAGTTTGTCAGTCATGTTTCACTAGGTGCCATAATGCAAATCATGCAAAGCAAAAGGATGTATTGAGGAAGTATCCCTATCCAAAATGTCAAGTCTGTACAAAGTTATGGGATTTTTTCCTGAATATATAATACTTTTATCCTTCAATAAACTTTCAGAGACTTATTTTCTTACAAAATGTGTTATTAGGCATTCTTAAGTGACATTCTCTCATTATATGTATGTTTAAAAGCTGTCTCTGTTAAAGTTTTTGCTCTTTATTAATGCTGTAGAATTAAGCCCTAGAGTGCAGCAGAATGTGTTTGGTCTGTGCTGCTGCTGTCCATGCGTTGTCTGTGTGTCAGGGTGTCCCTGTCAGTTCTGTTATTCTGCATTTCACACTGTGAAAGTGGGTTTCTCTGGGGAAATTAACCTGTTCCGGGTAGGTTTCTGTGTAAATCAGTCACCCTGACTTGACCAGCAGTTAGTGCAAACACATATGGATAAAACAGCCGGGGAGAGTAGGACACGGCTCCATAGCAGACATGGTCTCCAAATGCTTTCTGCCACAGAAATGTATTCTAAAGGTGACTGAGACAGAAAATGTGCAGTTGAGTGTTGGACTACTGCTGTGTCCTGTGAATGTGTTGTACTTTTATATTGATAAAATCCAGATATCTTAAATTTTAAAAATTGGCTTCTGGACCATCAGCATAATATGCTTGTTGGATGCTTCTTCTGTAGCTTAGATTCAGCAAACGGAATTCCTCACTGCAGTGAAGTGTGTAGGTAGGTATTTCCAGAGGCTGTACATCCATATGAAATAGTAAAGTGAAGTCTAGTTTCATTGCTTTGTTCTCAAGAAAAAATTCTGTGGCAGATAGAAGAAATGTTTTAAAGAAATCTCTTGGCACATTTTCAAATTTTGCTGGCTTGGACCCTAATATGCTGTGTCACTTATGAAATAGTACATGTACAGGATATTTTAAAAGATATTTCTGACCTGGGGCTAGGATTGCTGCATTATTCATGAGTAAAGAAGTTATGAGTGACTTATATAAGACATCCTATTAAATGTCTAACAGAACCTTGTGTAATACCATCAAGTACTGTATGCTAGCTGTGTTCCTTAAGCACATTTCCTGTGGAAGTGTTTTAAGGTGGAAAACTGGATTGAATGGATGGATTCGTAATGAATGGATTCATAATGCTGAGGTTGCTTGATACCATGAATCCACTTGTATAAGACTTGAACAAAGAAAATAACATTCTTGCTTTTGCTTTGCTTTTGCTAAAGACCACTTGATTCATGGAGTTTCTTGTGACCAAGGATAGGATGTTAATATCAAGTCTGTTTTTCCTTGGCTTCCATGTGTGAGAAGGAAAGTGACACTGATGTTAGGAGTATTCTTTTTGTTTAGTTCCTAAAAGGTAATGTTTGAATGTGTTCCACAGTTTAGAATCACTAACAAGCTAGTATTTAGTAAGTAAAATGTAGGCTGTAAGGGATGGTCAGAGGTGTATTATAAATGCTATTTATCCATTGGGGAGATTAGTGACCAAGTCGAAAAAATATGTCAGTGTTGTCACATTATGCCATAATAGAAAAGTGCTTTTTCAAGGCAGTAACACTGTTAAACACAGTTTAACTTTTCAGTCAACTGCATTACAGATAATATTCTCTTATGTTTCTTGTTTTTAATTCAGGAGGGCTGAACATTGTGAAATAGCAGGGGGCAGAGAAGTGTCATTTTTGGAAGATAACCTTTCACCGTGGGAAGAATGGTTCATTAGCAAGGAGAAGGAGTTGCGTGCCCGCTTACAAGCTAGAGCTGCAGAGGTGATTGCATCCAGTTATTTTGATTCTAAGTCGAGTAAAAGACAGCAAATTCAGGATTTTCTTTTCCTTGGTTGTAGAAACACAAGTAGTTGTGGGGTTTTTTTGGTTTTTTTAGTGTCTTAGGCCTCTCTAGTGTTTGTGTTTGTCAGTGCTGGCATGATTCATGTTATGTGCATTTTCTTTTGCTACATGTTATGCTTCATTGAACTGGTGCTGTATAATATTTTGTTTATCCAACTGTCAGGTAATGGTTCAATGTTAGAAGATTAAAACATTTATATAATTACTCCCTTGATTTTCATCATGGGTATGTACTCCTGCATGTAGGTTGTAGAAGAAAATGGGGTGTGCTGATTGTAAGTATGCCAAGCTGCTTGGTTAGTTTTGAGGCACAGTGCTGTTACCCACTTAGCATGTAACTGTACAGTTGTTTGGTGTCCTTTCCCAGGATAAGGATCCCTGTTACAGCTTTTTTTTTCCCTCGTTCTATCTTTTGCCCCCTTGCAGATGAACAGTTCTTGGGACCCAGGGCTGGGATACAATTAAGTGAGAACACTGTCTTTTCTTGATTACTCTGTTTGTAGTTGCAGTTTGGTTAAATTATACTGTTGTTGAAAATCGAATGGGAAGTATTGGGTAGTGATTAGAACAATCACATGAAAATTAGTTAATTTCTCGCTTTAGTTACTGATTAACTATTTGACCTTGAATGTTTTCCTAGCTTTTCTATGATTATCTGTAAAGTGGATATAGCATACAGCTGTTTTATGTGGGCTACTTCATGTTGTTTATAAAACACCTACCACTGGAAGGTTCAGGAACAGAATTTTACAGGTCAGCAGTACACCAAAGCAGTTTGTTAAATTTGAGGAATATGCTTTGATCCGTTAATCCCCGTCCACCAAACATTTTGTGACTTCCCATTTGTATTCTGGATTGGTAATGGAAATGTAAGCTGGCCGGTATCTCTCAACTAAGTATTAGGAGCAGTCATAGAACAAGCATTACTTAAAGCTGTGGAGAAAATAGTCTATAGGTAAATATTCTTAGTTTGTAAGATTTTGAAAACATTAGATGTTAAACTGCAGCAAGATGATGTGAAAAGCTTATATTTAGGGGGGAAATATAATCAACATTTTTGTGAGATGCCAGAAGAGAATGAAATATGTGATATTTATATAAACAATCTCTGCTACATTTACATATTAAAAGTGTTCTAAACTGATAGCCTGAGAAACAGCTGTACAGTCCCAGATCTTTTGCTGATATTAGTACCAAGTCTGCCCTGAATGTTAAAAATGTGGATAAACATTTGGAGTGGAATTAGGTTGGGTCTTTTAAGGTGCTTAGAGTGCCATCGGCTTTTACAGAAACCAAGATCCCTACAATAGAGGTATCTTGGAACTCAAGAGATGTTATTTGCTGTAACTTTGCCTCAATACAGCAACACCTGTATTTTCAAACTATGTGTGTATTGTGGGTGTTTGAGCTTTCTGTAAGCTTCTGTTGCTGTCCTAGTAAACTGAAACTCACTGTCCTAAGAAAAGGAGGTTCTCTGTGAAACTGACTGCAGTGTAGGGACCATAAAATCAGTTTCGTGGAAATAATTCCATCTGTCTGTGTTTGAAGGTATTTTCATGGAAGATTAGCACTTTGTGTTAATGCTACTGTAGGAGAAGCTAGACATCTCAAATTGTCTCCTTAGTTACGTTTTTTCTTTATTAGCTTCACTGGGGAGATATAAATGATTGCATATATACTGTATGTCATATAAGTATGCTTTGAATTTTCTTCTCTCATCTTCAAAATAAAACACCTGTTTCAAAATCTGCTAGAATCTGCAATAATTTTGGCTTTAGTAAGCCTTGGGTTAAGCCCTAAAGTTCTAGTAGTTCTGGTACTAAAAACACCAGTGAATAATATTTCACTTAGCTTTTGATACCTTCCACAGTGCAGAGCAGTACACAATGTAAATTTTAAATATTTTAGGAAAGTACTGCTGCAAATTAAGAGTCTGCTGACTAAAAAGGCATTTCAATAAACTGAGGAGTGATTTGATACATTTAATTGCTTCCAAAGCCTAATTAAAATATGTATTTCCAGGTAATATCCTAAAATTTATACATTTTCATTGGTTGTATTTCATGGGTTTTTGTGGTTTTCTGTGTTGACTGCCATTCTTCTTCTCCAAAATCTTAATGAAGGAAAAATATGTATGATATGATAAATATGAAGGAAAATGTAATGCTAACATTGTTTTAACTGCTGCACTGTTGCCAGTATTGCTGTAAATGGCCACCATAATTGAAATGTATGCTTTTTCTGTAATTAGGAAATGAATAAAGAGCTTGAGAAAATGAAGGAAAATCAAGAATATGAAAGAAGAAAAAAGATAGCTGAAGAGAAACACAAGGAATGGGTCCAAAGAAAAAGAGAAGAGGTAAATAATGCTTTGGCTGGAAATGTTCTAGTACATGCCATGCTTGAGGAAGCCTATGTAAAATTTACTCAGTCTGTTTGGACATCCATGTTTTCAGTTTGCTGAGTAAGTGGCTGCTTTAATTGAAAATTATAAAAACATGCCAAAGCAGCTACACATTTTTTCAAGACTGATTTTTTTTTCTGTAAAGTAGAAAGGGATTTATTTTCTGAGTAGTCAGATAACGGACAATTGGTGTACTTCTTGTGCAGTAGCTCTCTGCTGATTATAGCTGGGGTTTTGGCCTTTAATGTAGCCATTCCCAGGTTCAGTGCCCAAGCATTTTTGGTTAAATATACATCTTGACTGTGCACAATGTTTTGTACACCAAGTAGAGCCAGAGGAAGGATTTAGTTAAATATCACCATGCACAGGCAAAGAGTATTTACTATAGGATATGGTTTGGAAGGGGTAATTGAGGGAATCCTCTGTAGACCACAGTTAGTGATTGGGAGTTCCTTCAGACAGTGATTAACTAGCTGGGTTGGATGGGCAGACCTCATACATTTGTTTTCACAATTTTAGAACTCCCTGAGATTCACAAGAATAACATATATTTGGGTTGAACTTAATTAATCTTAGTCTTAATGCTGGTTGGATATTTGGCAGAAACCCACTGCAGAACTGATCCTGCTCTATTAATTTATTATGATTTCTATTCCTAATTAAAGTACACAAGAAAAAGTAGATTTATTGTTCAGCACATACAATTCCATTTTCCTCTTCCAAAATGAAATTTAAATGAAAATTAAATTCTGACTGTCTTTAACTATTCATTGGCTTGAAGGAGTTGGTCTGCCTCTTAAAATAGTTCCAGTTCAAAACCAGAAGTTTTCCTTTTGTGTCCTCCTCACTACCCCTACCACCTCCTTCAACTTCCTTAAATTTCTAATTATTTGGGTTTTCCTTGGAACTTTGTGGATTTACTGGTTAACAATTTATATTCTGTTGTCAGTGGGATTAGGAGGTCATTTTTATTGTAATCACATGAGTCCAGAAGAAAAAACATGCTTTTGTCTGGACTTAATCACATTATATTTTGGAAGCATAGGGTTATCCTTAGAGCATGTCCCAAATGTTTAGAAAAGTAAGCTGATTTTCATTTAAATCAGGTGAGTCATTGGCTAGTCTTTCCTATATACCACACTCAAATCAAGGATAAACTGAATTTAAAAGTTTAACTGTCCATAGAATATTAACATTTGTGCTGCATAGACTGTCCCACTTCAAGTTTCCACAAGATTATTTGTGGATCTGGACACAGACTAAAGAGTAAATATGTCAATTCAGACACTGAGGTGTTTAAAGTTGCATCAAGATTTCACCTGCATTTAAGGTAAGAGTCATAAGCACTGACAGTTGATATCATTTTCTCCTGTTTGGAAAACACTTCATTTCCCCATAGAAGGAACTATATGCTTCTAATTATTTCACAGAAACTATTTTTGAAAGTAAAGGAATCCTGGTGATGCAGAGCAATATAAGCTGAAGTGTTTATTCTCTGTGTGCTACTTTATTGGATTGTTGGTAGTTTTGGTATGGGGAGACGAGCAGGTATCCTGTTTAGACCAGGCTGAAGGAATTGTGGTGGTCCCCAGCTGCAGTATTATGGCTTCTGCTTCATTATGCATAATTAGATTTTCCATAAGTGCAGTAAACCTGGGAGAAAGATGGGGAAGGGACACACAGGGAGAGCTCTAGTTTTCTGTCTTTTTGTTCTTTTAATGGGAAAAGCGGTAACATATAATGGTACAATGAGAATGGGAATTTATTTCTGGTTTTCTTGAGAATGTGGTTTTTTCCTATATTTCATTCATTTATTATACTTTGCAGCTGGAGTTCTAGGCATTTGATACCCATACTGCCAACTGTAATCATTCTGAGTCAGTATAAGTTCCTGCTAAATTACATATCTCCTTTGTTCAAGAGGAGTGTGCAGGGAAGTGTATAAGTAGAAGATTTCTTAAAAGAAAAAGAATGTATTTTTTCCAGCAACTCTTTTCTATTAACAGGAAACTGGTCTTAAGTGTTGTGCCTCTCATCCAAGTCCTGTGCACAGCTTGTCTGGCAGATTTTTGCTTCTGCATGTGTATGCAGTTGCTTCAGAGCTGAGTTAAGCAGCAATAATATCACATCAGCAGATTCCAGACACTTCATAAAGGTTACAAGGAGCAGAAATGAGAGCTATTGTTACTCTTCAATTGAAAATACCTCCCTCTTCGGATCAAGAAATGGACAATGAATACATGGTTATTTGCTTAGATAAAGGTCCTCAGAACATTGTTGTTTGATACACACATACTGAAAAGATGTAGAAATGAATGATACCTCTGGTGTATTCTGTCTTCCAAATCATACAGGCAGCAGTTTCACTTCATACTCAAGTTTCCATTTTGCCTACCCTAGAATGTGTTTTCTCATTTTCCCTTCCATAATTTGAACAGGAGAAATGTGTAGATTGATTTGTTGAAATGGTCCCTGTGTGAATAAACTGAAGAGTATAAAAAACTTGAGAGAATAGCACAAAACATGAACTGGGTTTTTATGTGAACTTTTTTTTTCCCCTATAAATTGATGCTTAAGTGTGCTGAACAATCAGCATCTCTCAGTGACTCTTAGAAGGAGGCAGTTTACCTCACTTCCATTTGGAACTGTAGTTTGCTCTAGATTCACTGACAAGTAAAGCTGACACACTGTTGTTGAGAATTGCAGCATGTATTTCATTCCCAGAAATACTGAGATGTGTCTAAAGTGTTCAAAAAAATCTCAGTAAATAAAACAGAGTAGTAAACTTGAGGAGACTGAAAGTGAAATTTTTATTGTCTTTTTTGACAAATTTATTTGTCCATTATACCTGGAAATCTAGTGATTTATAGGTTCTGACTTCAGAGAGCTTACAATATCGCGTATTTTTTCAGGTTTATGATAATTCTTTTTGTAATTGTGTGTTAAAATTAACTGTATTCCTCAGAAAAATCACTCATTGAAATATACTAAAAAATTTCTATTTCTGTTTCTTTGATATGTGTCACGTAGGAAAGAAGAGAAAGGAAACGAGAAGTGCGCAAAGAAATGGCAGAAAAAGCCACAAGGGAACTAGAAAAAATGCAGTTACAAGAAAAGGCTGACATAAAGTATAAAGAGTGGTTAAAGAAGAAGAGAGCTGAAGAGGCAGAAAAGAAGAAAAAAGAGAAGGTATTAATGAACTGATTGTTACCTAATCTGTAACTTATTACAGATCAAGATTTGATCTATTCAAACCTTACATTGAATATATTGACATCGAATGGCAGTGTTGTACATGAAGAAAAATCTTTCAAGAGTTGCAGTGTTAGTGCATTAAAGACACCGTGGTATGGTCTGCAAATTAAGATGCATATTAACACATTTTTGTTACCAGCCTTTGATCTTTTCTCAGGGAAACACTGGAGTAACATGGAGGTTGGGGTTGGTTGGGTTTTTTTCAGACTTAGGCTTTTCTAGGAGTACATTAATTTTCTTTTGTTTTTAGGAAAAAGAAAAAGAACGGGAGGCTGAGCTACAGGAGAAGAGAACAAGATCAGAGAAAATCTTTAAGGAATGGCTGCAAAATGCTAGGAATAAACCACAACCTGCTTTAAATGGTTATGGTTTCCCACATGGGAAGTCTACAGGTTTGTACATATAGTACACAAATATGTTGTGACTTTGGGTTGAGGTTCCTTCTTTTTAATATTTTAATGTGGAATGAAAGCTGCTTAAGACATTAATCTAGTATCTAATTTGGCACATAGGAATTATTACTTATACTATGGTATAAGTCAGGGAAACAGATTGAGACCTTTTGCGTATTTGGGAGGAATATTACATTATTGGAGATAATTATGTGGCATACCGAATTATGATTTTATCTGTTTTTTTCTTACCAGGCATAGGAATCACTAGAGCAAATCACTGGGTCCAGTGAAGCAAATTATTTATGTCAGCATCCTTGTAAAGTTAGTTTTCATTGTTACAGGTGTGTGTCACCTTAGCACACCTGAATCCCCCTTAGAAAAGAGGTGGGGTTTTGAGGCACAAGAACAATTAGAAGCTGACAGAAGTCCTGTGTGAGAAAGGAGACAGGGGCATCGACCTGTATTCTGAGCTAAAATTTCCTTTCTGTTTTGCTTTTCACCTGCATTGCACCTCCGTGGTTTCTGTAATCCTAGTCCTTTTTTTGTTTGAAAACGTTATTTTTCTATGCAACTAAAATAATTGCTTCTATTTGACTTTGCAACAGAAGTAGTTGAGAGACCAAAATTCTGTTCTCTGAATCTTTAAGAAACATGTATAAAGCAGGTGAACAGCCTTTACTCATCTGCTTACATTTATTTCTAAATAGTGATATACCTTGCCTTCATGTTTTAGTTGGACCTGCATTACATACTGACAGCTGCAATCATTTCTCTAAATGATTTTTGAAAAATATTTGTCTACTCACTTGTGTCATTCAGTATAACGTTACAAACTTTGAAATGTATCCGTCATGTGGTTGGGTAGAACAAAATAGCCAATTTGTAGACATTTACAGTTTTTAAGAACACAAAGGACTGAGCATTCAACCTGCTTATTATTTTAAGTAGAGGTGAAGAATATGCCAGTTACTGTTTAAAAAACAAAAAGGTGGGATATTTATTATTTTGGATCACTTATATTTTGTGGTATGCCTGTGCTGTCTTTCTCTGAAGATGTGTTGAATTTAGTCCAGATAATCATTATAACTGCTTGCATTGGCAAACTTGTAGTGTAAATATTCCTTCTTAGTTATGTTTATCTTCTGAATGTTTTAGGGAGTGCTGATAGAAATTTGTATCCAGCTCCAGCATATTGTAACCCCATTCCTTGGAAACCGGTACATGTGCCTCCCCCACAGGAAGACAGTGTTCTTACCATGAAGAAGAGTAAGAGACCTGTATCCTGTCAGCCACATGCATCTTTACCAGTGGTCATTTCTAAGCCCAAGATTAACCCTTGTGTTGGATCTCTGTGCAGAAAGAAGTTATAGTCCATAAAGGTAAAGTTCTGTGTAGTTAAAGGTCCAAAGCAAATTGCTTTGTGCCTTTCTTTTTTTTTTTTCCATTTTTATAAGCAGGTTTTTGTGTTTACTGCTAGTTGACCAATCAGGCTTTTTATGTTTTTTCTATATTGCATTTTAGTGAAAAAAAAGGAAAAGATAAATTGTAATGGGAACTGTACCTCAATACCAATAAAATGCACAAGATTGTTTCTACCTTTCCTCTCTCGTTGTTGAAGTTCTTTTGTATATGTAATTATTCTTTTGGACAACAGTATTAACTAGGTTATTTTAAAGATGCTATTTGTAGCAAATTTTAAAACAATTATTGGCTTAGTGCAGAAGGAATTCAAGGCCAACATCAGTTCCAGGGTTATCATGTCACTGGGATTCCAGAGATACAGTGGGGTAGCTTACATGGCTGGAGTACTGCAGCAAATGGATGCAGGCTCTTTAGGGAAACACAGGCTCTTTGCTGGACCTGATAGGTACAAACCAGGGAGAACTGGTCAGGGGTGTGAAGTTTGGGGCTAGTAATGACACATGTGAGTCTGTCAGATTTGGTAGGGTGCACCTGAGAATGCTGAGGAAGTGGAAAATATTGTAAGGATACTCTCAACTATCTTTGAGAGGTTTGGTGATAAGGGGAGGTTCCTGAGAACTAGAATAAAGTGAATGTCCACCCAGTCTTCAAGAGGAGTGTATCTGCAGGGCTACAGGCCAGTAGTCAGCCTCACCTCAGCCCTATCAGATGATGAATGTGGCAAGTGCAGCCTGCAGCCTCCTGGGCTGCAGGAGGAAGAGCATTGCCCAACAAAAGGAAGCAGGCTGTCTCTTGTACCATAACTGCTTGAGAGCACATTTGGAGTGCTGTGCCCATTCCTGGGCATGCCAATTGAAACTGACACTGATGTTCTGGAGCAGGCTCAGTGAAGGACCACAAGGATGATTAAAGGATTGCAGCATCAGACAGACAGAAGCTGGGAGAGCTGTGACTGCTCAGCATGAGGAGGAGAAAGTTCAGTAGTGTCTGAGCAATGTCTGTAAATACCTGATGGATGGAGAGAGAGAGCAGACCCTTCCCAGTAGTGCTCAGTGAGAGAAGAGGCAGTGAGTGCAACTTAAAATACAGGGACAACATCAGGAGCTATGTTTAAATTCAATACCAAAAAGGAAATCTGATCACTCTGATCTAGTAAAGCATGTGAATACTTGGTTAACTTGAAATGTGTTAAGGAGATCATTGGTTAAAAAGGCCTAAAGCAGTCATGCCATCTGGAATTTGAGGCCTCGGACCTAAAGCTTGTTCAGTTACCAAAGCCTCCATTTCATATGTAAGGTGATATCCCTGTTTTTATATGTGTAGCTCATTTTACAGTGTTGTATTAGGCAATTCTCTAAAATTGTAGTTAAGTGAGGCAAATTTTTGGAAAATGTGAAGGTATTTTCTTAATTATATGGACTTCAATATTTGGTTGGCCCAGCTTACACTGACTGAAACATGAATTGCAAGTATTTAATTCACACACAAATATGGATTTACAGAAAAATATCAGGGCAATTTGGAAAGTGGTATACGAGAAGCTCATAAGACCTATTGAACTTTGCTGTGGACAGATGCAAGGTTGCATTCAATTATGTTTCAGTTATGTCGGTGCTAATGATATCATTACAAAGGACTCAGACCTTGGTTTCTTTCACAGGACTTACTACTAAAATTACTTCTAGCACTGGAAATGTACTGGAAAAGCAATGGAAAGTACTTTAACTCAGCTTGATACATATGAAAATAATTGCTTCTGTGTGTAGGTCCTTTGGAAAATAGGTCATTGACTTTTACAGCTAATTTGTTTAAACAGTGCAAGATTTTGTTTTGGCATTAAGGCAACAAGTTGGTAAGTCATCCACCAATGCCAAGATGTTAATAGATGCTAGAATGTTTTCTCTTTAACTTGAGTCTGACTAAAACAACAAAAACCCCTGCAGGTTTTATTATACAATACCACCATATGTGGTTGTACAGGTGTGAAATTTATAATGCGTAGATCCTTTTTGGTAAATGTTGATCAGGGAAAACTCTTCAATTTCCTCTTTACGTTAGCACATCTGTCTTTACATATCAGTTCCTGAAAGATGTGTAGAATCTCAGTACCCAGGAGGAAAGCAAGATGGCTGTGGTATGCCTGCCTCATCAGTGGAATCTGGACAGTGATATTTGTTAAACTAAGTACCAAAGCTGCTGCACTGATACAGGGTTGAACATTAAAGTTTTTGGCTGGCACCTGTTTGTAGTGTTCCAGCCCATTGCAGTTGACAGAAGCTGTATGAAACTTCCTTGTAGTACTTCAAACTCAAATGGCTTTCAGACCTTAGTTTTGTTTCATAGCCAAATTCTCAGGAAGGAAAATGGGAGGGTAAAACTACCAGCATTCTTGGTGTAGGGAAAGTGGGTAATATAACCCCAATGAATTTAGCAAGGGGTACTGGTTTAATCAGGTAGTAATACAAAATGTTACAGAAAATGTAAACTGAAGAAACTCTAGGATTTAGGTGCTGCTGCTGATATTTTTTTCTTTTTGTTAACTGGATTTTTAGGCTGTTGTTATTATTGATTTATTTGTACAGTTCATGTTTAAATGCTGACCAGGGAACTATTTTTGCTTTCATGTTAAGCTGAACAGCTTTAAAAATTGAAAATATTTTATGCAATCTTGTGAATTAAAGGATGTACTGATCATGTTTCATGAGATTCCAACACAAACAGATCTTGGAAAAAAATCTCCATACTTTTTTGTTATTTCAGGTGGTCTGGGTGTGTTGTTCATACATGAAATTGTTAGGGTTCTTCTAAGACTGCTTCAGAGGTATAAAATTTCAGGATTAAAAGGTTTAAACAGGAGTAAGGACAATAAGCTTCAACTTTATGCCTTTTAAAACTATTGAACATTGCCACTTACCTTTAAGCCTTTGAGACTTTTAAAGCATAATTATCTTGTAAGCAGTTCAAATGGTTGGTACAGTCACTGAAAATGTTAATCTACTTCATGCCTAGTTAAGTTAGACCAGTGATTTGTTGTTCATTTACTGTCCTTATCAATCAATTTACAGAATTTGACCTCTCTCCTCTTGAAACATTTGACATTCCTCTTGAAATGGTTGTGGTTTTTCTAAAATAGCTTACAGGTAATAGTCATTCCAGAGCCAGTGGCCTAGAAAATATGATATGTGAGTTTCAGTCTCTAATCCAAGGACTTTTACTTACATATGCACAATAAAATGCTTTCAGCAGAAGGATTAAACAGCTTGAGTAATATATTCTCTCACCTGAGTACCCATGGGAGAAATGAATGAAAATAGCAAGTTGGCTATTGAGAAATAGTGTTCTGATTTTTTTTCCAGAAGTTCTATGAAAAATCTTTTAATCGTATTTATGATTTTAAAAAATTGTGTGTTAAATGCTGAATGAACAATATTTTAGTCTTTTGCTCTCTGTGGAAAGTTCTAGGTTGGGTTTGGATGCAGTTTGAATGGTATTTCAGGGAAAGGACTGAGGTGGGAAAATGTTCTTCCTCTACTGACGCTAAAACCCTTTTTATTGTTACAACTGTGTCCTTTAGTGTCTGAGTTAAGCTTTTGCTGCACACAGCTGGCTGGCAGGATATGAATGTGTCGTGGTAACTCATGTTTGTGCACTGCAACTCGTGTTTCCCTGTCTACTCAACAAGAGGCTGGCTAGGAAGAGAAACATTTAATTGGCATTTTGACTTTACAGGTATTGCAATACTGTGCTACTGTTTCCTTTTAATTTTGTATGTATTCAGTTGTAATTTTTGTGTCATATACAAGAAGGATTTGCAATCCAGACTTTCTAGACCATCTCACTGTAAGCAAAAGACACACCTCATGAGCTAATGGTAGGATCTGCAAAGTCTGTCTGGGAATTGGCTTGTTAATACTGTGAAGCATTTTTGTTCTGTTTTATCTTGAGGCTTTTTCATGAGTAGAAACGTATATGAAATTATGTTTTTATTTGCATAAAGAATTCATAATATACTTCTCTCATAGTCTTAATATATATGCGTGTTTTTAAATATATGAAAAACATTTGGCTTAGCTTTAGTATTGCTTCAGTTTCTTAACACAAAAGGGAAGTAAATTGAATAATCATGAGCTTTTGAATCATGTTCTCAAAAAAGAATTCTTGTCTAGCTGTGTGTAGAATTAGACAGTATGCTCTTTAATTAACATTGAGACAATATATAATGGGTCAAAAATGTTGCCTTGTAATGAAATCAAAGAACTTCATTTAAAATTCACGAGTTATGTATCCGAATCTTTGCTAGATCAAGGACATGTTAAGTAACTTCTCTCTGCCAAAGTTATAGCATGTCTGAAAGGTGCTAGCTTTCATAAATTAGCACTTTTGATTGCCAGGTGAAAAACACGTATAGGAAATGGTGCAGGAGGCTGGGTTACACTGCATAGCTGGGTGATATTGGAGACTTCCAATTATCTGGGTTTTTGGTAATGGCTGGCATGTAAAGGAGTACCTGAACTACACCAGTGATACATCACTATAAAAGGCACTGTCTCAAGCAAATGCAATTAAATATTATCTAGAAACCAGATCATGGCATGTTTTCCATGACTTTGTTTTAATTTTGTTTCTTACTTTGTTGCCATGTTGTTGTTGTTGATTATGATTAAAGACGTGCTCTTCTAGGCAACTAAATCCACTTTGGAAATGTGAACTTTTAAAAATAATACAGTAAGAACTTACTGGTAGAGCATAAACCAAGTTCAAACAATGTCTGGAACTAACATTAAAAGGCAGGAGTGATTGCCCTTTCAAAAACAAAACCCCGGGAAAACCTTGGCAGTAAATTATAGCTAATTACGTGTATGCAATACCACACAAATAAATACTGTGTACAGAGAAGTTCTTACTTAGTTAAAGTTTTCCTCTCTCTTCCCAGTTATAAAAGATAACTTCTAGATTACTTTTCTGCACTTTAAGTCCACCCCTCAGTAGTAGGGTAGCAGTAGATTCCCTCAGTAGTTTTTTAGGGGAATCAAAAACAAGAACCATAGGACAGGAAAGCAACAGCAGCTCAACCAATCTAATATGAAACCTTGGCTCACTGCAGCTTGAGGCACAGTTTATAATCCAGCTTTCTGGATAAACGAGTTCTCCCTGTTGCTGGAGGGGGGAGGGTAGAGATGAGAGTGTGTCGTAGATTTCATATGTAGCTTGATGTGTAACATCAAGCACTGGTTGCAGTGCTCTGTACTTCCAAGAGTGGTTTTAAAGGCTGGCTTTTTTCTCAGGTAATAAGTTTATGATATGTGTCCAAGCAGGTAGGTTTTTTAGATATTTCTCAGCAGTGTAAATCTGATAAGCCTTTCCTAAAATTTCTCTCAAGTAATTGGAGGCAAAGGAAAAACAAAAGTTACTTGTGTTCGCTTTGATCTCACCTAACTTCAGATCCCTGCCCTCTAAACTACTCCCACTATGTTGTTTTATATCCTTTTATACTATGTTTTTATTTGTATTATGCTTTATATTGGCATGCTCAGAGTGCAGCAATGGTCTTTGAGAAAGGCAGATTATACTGTAGAAGTGTGTGGTTTTTCCATGGTGTGCAAATACTCTTTTGGAGGGAATCTACTGTGCAGGGATCATCTGGCTCTTCAGATCTACATGTCCAACCTGTGCCTTTTCAGCCCACAGCTTCTCTAGCATGAGCTGTGTCTTGACATAAGCTGTGTCTGTTATTAGTCACTGGTACAACTTTATTCTGAGTCTTATGTTTGGTATTTTTCCTTACTATCCTGGATTGCATCCCACTTTCATTAAAAACAAGCAAACAACAAAATCTCAAGATGCTGTGAAAGTTAAGGAAGTTTGTTGTTGATTTGTAAACTGATGTTCCAGCAATTTACTGAGAATCAACTCATGTATGTTGTGCGTTTTGGTAAGCAACACTACTGGCCAATCAAAACTAAATTTCTATTTGTTTGGGTTCCAGTTCCTCTCAGACATAAGTTGTCCCTGTCTGTCAGATTTTAGTTGTTAGTGTCTCAGTTAACTTAATTCACAGTCAGATGGAGAAAACTGAGAAGCAGGTCTTAGAACTTAAAAAGACAGATTTTGTCCATGTGGTTATGTAGGTTTTGGGTAGGACAGAAGAGTCACTAGGAGCATGAATATCCTTAGTTCTTGAGGAGTTTCCAGAATCACTTAAGCAGGACCAAAATGGATCACAAATCAGCGGACAGTATGGGTTGTGCATCTGGTCCCTAGCATCATTGTCTATTGCAATGAAAGTATCATAACAAAGAAAAGCTAAAAATAATACTCCTAATTTTTTACTCTGTTAAATTAAACTCCCTGCAAATTGTCTGGGAGATGATTTTTGTGAAGAAACCTGTATGAGACTTCTGAAGCTTGTGGCAATGTTGAGGCAATGATGAGGTAGGTAGGTGATGATATGCATAAATTTTCAGAGTACAGTGTAATAATGATATTTCAGTATTGGAGATTGTGGTATTATGTGAAAAAAACAGAATCTTCTAAATTAAATCAAATTGATGTGCTTTAAAAATATATTCTTTCATTACAGTGAAATATCCAGTATATAACCTTTGATTTTGTGTTCACTATGCTTCTAGCTTACTTTTTCTTCTGCCTTCCAGAAGCTGTGCAAACACCTTTTAAAATACAGACATGTGGCAACTAGTGAAATTTCTGAGAAATTCTGGTTGAGGAGTTTCCGGCTGGATTGTAATACAAGAGATTTGTAAAAAAGTAATTTGATATGTAAAAATAACTAATGATGGAATCCTAATCAATGTGAGGAAGAAAAGTCTCTTAGGTAACTGAAGTCAGTCTGAACTCAAGATTTATGGGATTTCCATGCTTTTCAATCCAAAATTTTCACACAACATCACAAAAGGTAAAGTTTGCATACCAAGAAATCTGAAAATACCAGGTTAAACATAAGCCATTAAAACCTAAGCAAGGTCCTAAACCAAGAATGTCTGGCCAGTGAAACAGCCAGCCAGGGTAATGTAAGGTCTGTGTGTCAGCAGACAGGGAAAGTACATATTTTTCCCCTGAAGTTCTTTGAAGGAAAAAAATAAATCCTTGTACTATTGCTCCTATTTTGAAGAGTGTGTTTTTCTTAGTGAAAGATAGGGAAAGAAATATAGATGTGGTATATATACAGTATATGCTATTTATTGTGTAAAAAAGTGAATACTGGTTTTTTAGGTTGAAAAAGGATAAATTGATAAAGCAAATTACATAAATCAGGGAATCTGACCTAAGTTTTCAATTTCAAGGAATTTGAACATTTATGATTTCTAAACCTTGCAACTTATAATGAACCTGTTACAATACATTGATTAACCCTCCAATTTTTTTTTGTGATCATTTGATAACTTCAACTTCAGTTTGAAGGAGTACATTTCTGTTTCTCAAAGCTATTCTTGTGTTGGTGTTACATCTTTCCTAGGTATTTTTCCATGTTTTCCTGGCAGAACATGAAGGGATCTGCTCTGAACTAATGTTCTTTATTTTATGAGCCCCAAGAAGCAGTTCTGATGTATTTGAAGCTGATGATGGCAAATTTTTTGAGACTATTTTTTAACAAATTGAAACAAATTTTGAACAAATTTTTGTATTTGACCGGACATTAGGGAAAATAATTAGTTTCATCTTTTTATTAATCAGGAATTAAGTCGTTCCAGGTTTTTGTTGTACTTTATGTAAACAAAGTTGTGGAAAGCTTGTTTCTTTTCAAAAGGATGGTTTAGACATCCTGTGCCATGTGATTCATCCCAATTTCTGAATTGTAATTTAAATATTCATGGTCTCTAGTGATAAGTATGTCAGGATTGTGTTTAATGGATAGGACTTAATGCCAGATCTGCACCATTGGCAAAACCAGTAAACATGATTTCTCTGGGTTCCTGTTGTTCTAGGTCTTTACCAAAGCAAGAACCTGATGAAGGACCAGAGCATTGCAATGAGATCCCATACCAGGCAGGTTTTGGTGCAGAGTCATTTCTTTCCCTGGGAACTGTAAGAATTGTAAATGTACAGTGGAAAAAGTCATGTGGTAATAATTAACCTGCAGCAATGATCCCATAGACTTCTTATTCTCATAACTAAACCCAGCACTGCTTAGTTTACATACCATACAGTAATTCTACTTGCAATATATTTTTCACTCACTAGATGTCTTAGTGCTCTGTAATATTCTGGACATGGTATGATTCTTGATAAGCTGAGTCTTGAAAAAGAACTGGAGACATGACATTAACTGGATTCTTCAATATTTTTGAAATCATAATTAGCAAACCTCCAATTACTCCACCCCTACATTTAAGAACCTTCTCTGGATTTAGGTATCTAAAATGTGCATTCC
>JAOTQZ010000248.1:387868-412187 GCA_026546895.1 Pogonocichla stellata | reverse complement strand
AGCGGTGGCATCTTTAGTCTGGGAGAAATCCTGATCCATATGGAATTTTACCTAAAATGTGCATTCCTTGTTGCTTTCTGTGGTGAGGATATAATTATACTCTCTAGCACTAATTTTGCTTTTTTAGAAGGGATGGGCATTTTTGTATCTGAAAACAATTCTGTCAAACAAAACAATCCTAGCATCAATTAAAGCTCTGTGATGTTTGTCCAGTTATTGACTCAGTAGAAAATAATGTTAATGTTCCCATTAGCCTTAGTTTTGTACAATATGAAATTGTTCAACTTGATTTAAATAATAAAAATACTGTGAAGCAAATAATTGAAAGAAAATATCATTTAATCAGTGCATTAGGCAGATGGCAAGGAGTTTGGCTGTAAAGACATTTTCAATCTATTCTGTTTAGATGAAAATTATGATAGCAATGAATGAGATTTTTCTTTCATTTAGATGAATTCTGGGAGTGATGCATCTCAAGGTTCTTTTGTTATTTAGAAGCTCATTCTCCTCAAGTGCTTTGGAATGCAAATGTTTCGTGTCTGGGATACAACACACCTCATCTTCCAGGCCTTCTGTCCTGGAGTTGACTTCTTATCCTCCTAATAATACTTTGTTTATCTCCTATTTCTCCTCCTCCAGGTAGATTTTGAAAGGCAGGTTACAGGAAGTTAAGGGAATAAAAGGATTTTTATCCTTGTGTCACTAGACCAATATAAGGGAGGGGTGCAACAGTTAATGTGCAGTCAATTCTGAGATGTCAACTCGTTTGGCATGGTCTTAACTACATATCTAACCAATACTGCTGTGGGCTTCCTTTTGATTCCTATTTCGGGGAAGTATTATGCTTCCTGTAGATATTATAAAGTTTATAACATATATGATATAATATATATAATATTATAAAGTTTTTTGTTGTATATGTACTTTAAAAAACTTTTCCAAGTTTCTTCAGATTGAGGAGGCAACTTTTAAACACTACAGAGGGTTCCTTTCACCAGTTGATTAAATCTCAATCTGTATGTTTCAATTCTAATAAAAGCAGAAAGAGAGCCTATATTTAATTACATTGTTAGAGGCTTGATTTTCACAAAATATTTCATAAAATATTGTGGAAAGACTAAGCTGCTATGGAATGCAAGAATTTTACTTTACTGTTCTTTATATTGCTGAATATTTGTGACTGGCTAAAATATTTACAAAAGAGCTAATCTGCACATTTTAAAGAGGTTCCAAAAATTTAAAGCAGCTGAGGAGAGCAGTTCAACGTCTGGCAAAGGATCTGACTGTATTTTCTATATCAATACACATGTGAAATACAAGAAATTATATTCTGTGTGTTAAGTCTGTGTGGTGAAGATTAAATGTCAGGTTCCATGTCTAAATTTTTACAAGTGTCATTAGACTACAAATATTCAACTCCATTTGTTTTTTAAGTTGAACACATCAATGCAGGCATTAATTGTCTTGGGGTGGTTTGCTATTCCCTGATCATCTGCTCTATGCCCAAAAATGGTTGCTGTAGCATTAAGGTGGGTCTGGGGGAGCTTTGGGCACTTCTGCAGGTCTTTCAAAGCCTCCCTCCCTGTCTCTCATGCTGTGTGGACTGGGTGGTTTTTGGTTTTTTTGCCTAGCCAGCTAGCATTTTTTGCAAGAGGGGTGGGTTTTTTTCCTTTCTTTGGAGACTGAGATAGCAATCCTTCTCTGTGACATCCTCTACTAACACAGCTACATATATATATATACACACATATATATACTTGTATACATGTATATACTGTGTGTGTGAATGTATATCTTGTCACTTCCTGGAAGAGTTCAATGGTGGCAAAGCTCTGGAAAGCCAAGTTAATGGAAAAACATATTTAAAATGTTCTTTGGGTTCTTGTTTACTTGATAGAACAAGCAGGAGGAAGCTGCAGGCAGGCAGCCCTTTATTCTGCTCCCCAAACTGTTGGGATGCTGCCAGCCCACAGCATTTCTTGTGGCTTGCCTTTGTGCTTATTTCACTCTGTTTTCTAGCTCTTGTCACGAGTTAGGCACAAAAATCCGTGGAAAGAACTTGTTATTACTAAAAAGATAAATTGTCAGAGTGAAAGGAAGGTGTGTTGTCTTTGACATCTATGCTGTCAGCACATTTTATATCTGATATCTGCAGGGAGACTTAAAGTTCAGGATTGTTGAGATGGAAGTACCTCAGCAAAAGAGAGATTCATATAAAAGATTTTGGGAGGCTGCCCTGACATTTTTCATTTTATGGAACTTTTGCAGTGGACTTCTGAGTTGCAGGTTCCCACTTGGCCCCATTCTTGACAAGCTGATTTCTCCTACAGACTTTTTGCAAGGGCATATAGTGACAGAACAAGTGAGAATGGCTTTTAAATGAAATGTGATCAATATAGATTAGATATTAGGAAGAAGTTCTTTACTCAGAGGGGGATGAGACACTGGACTAGGTTGCCTGGAGAAGCTGTGGATGCCGCATCCCTGAAAGTTTCCCAGGTTGGATGGAGCTCTGAGCAGCCTGGTTTAGTGAAAGGTGTTCCTGCCCATGGCTGGAGAATTGGAACAAGACTCTTTACATTCAAACCATTTTTAGATTGTAATTAAGATGCTGCAGGCAGGAAATAATTCCAGGTGATTTGGGTCTGAACAGCCAGACAGTTTTACTAATGCACAGAAACCAAGCACATCACAGGGCAGGAGAAAGGCAGTTGTAAAAGGGGAGGACTGAGATACTGTTGAGTGTATAAGCCAGTATTATTCCAAGGTAGTTTCTGTAGTCACAAAGCTGTCTTCAAATGCAGTTAACAAAGCCAAATATGAACACAGTATCATGCATTTCTGATCTGAGGAGTGCTGTATCTTTTACGTTTTTTCAGTAACTATTTCTTGCTGAGGCTAAACCTGAGTGCTTTTTCCTTCCCTGAATCATCTTTCCCACGGTAGAACATCACTAAACGTGTATAAAGATATGACTTTTTTTTTTTAATAAAGTCATTGTGCGACTGATCTGCATTTTTGTTAATTTATACTTCACAGGATATATCTGTAAACAGAATTATTATGAAGAGTAGCACTATTATTTGTTGCCCTCTAGCACTTGTCAAAGTATCAGATGACTGGAGGAAAAATTTTCTGAGTTATCCTATTTCAGTGTCTGAAGCCAGACCAATTTTTCAAACAGGAAACTCGGGCTGTATTTAGAAAGGGGGCACAGTATACAGAGGAGTTAATATATTTTTTTGAAATCAGAAATGACAACACTTAAAATCTTGTGGAGATAAAAATTCCTGGGTGATATGGCTTAGAGGGTTAGAAGATACAGTGATGGTGGTAGGTTGACATTTAGACTTGATCTTAAGGGACTTTTCCAACCTTGGAGATTCTCAAATTCAGTGTTCGGAAGTAAGGCCCTTTAGCTCAAGCACTGAATTAAACCTGAATGTTACAAACTGAGGCTAAGCAAAGTTTCTGCATGTTGTTATGTTTTGTACTTCATGAGGATTCAAAAGGGAGCAAGTGATACAACACAAGGGAATGACATAATTTTTGAAGCTGAGCCTGTTGGTCTTGGCTCAGTTTCCTCTTCCAGTTTATACAAGTGTTTGTGAATAACTTGGTGGTTTGATAGGGTGGGAGAGGAGGCAGATGAACAGAATTTTTTTGAAATATCAGGATCATGCTTCATATCATAGGAGTGGGTAAGTGCCAGAGCTGAAAATTTCTGTCCTGATCCTATTAAATGATTGGAGTATTCATTATAATTCAATACTTTAAAAGAAAGATTGCAGGAACTGTTCTTTTTTTCTGTCTACAGAGTTACATTTCTGCAAAATAACATTTTGCAGAGTTGTAGTGAGAACATTATGAGTGCTGCCAACAGAAGATACAGTACAGGATGGTGAAAGAGTGTATTGGTACAAGCTGGATTCACCTGGGGTCAGCCCTATACCTACTCTGTGAACCACTCTTAGTTCCATGTGTTCATCTTCTCTCTTATGGTTGTAACAAACAGAGAAAAAAAATCTTATGTTCTGGATGGATGATAATAAAACCTCAAACAACATCTACAGAAGTATCCCCGTTTGCAGTTAGAAACATCCACTTTACTGACTTCCATGGATTTGGAATAAGGTCCAACAAAGAAAGTACATCTTTATGTGATTCTGTTTTGTGAGGCCTGGAAGAAGTGGTGATTCATATTTTTAATATACTTCTTTCCATCTCAGTTTGAATGGTCTCTGCTCAGTGAGTCTGGTCAGAGGAAAGTTTGGGTTCTGGCCAGCAGTATTTCTGGCAGAAGTTTACCTGAAGGAAGTAGTACAGTGAAGTATGATTCCATGCCAAAATCAGCTGTTGTAGCAGTTCATCCTCTGGCCATTCTATCCTGTCTGTGTACAAGAGTTTCCTATTTGCGCGTTTGACATTTTACTGTTCTTTGTGGTCTGGCTGCCATATCTCACTTTATTATAATAACTGGTTTTGGTTTGGTTTTTTTTTTTTTTTCAAAAAACTGACTATTTCAGATAACTATCCAGTAGAGAATGGTACATTGCACAGTTTTAGTATTTTTTACCTATTGATTTGGCCACCTTTGCCAAGGTCTTTGGCAGCTTCTGCTACAGGAGACCTGTAAGGACAGGCATACAATATGTCTGTACACCTAGAAGGAGTGAGAGAGGAAACTACCATACATTGTTCTTGTAATGCTTCTCTCTTTATTCCAATGAAACTTTTTAGTTAAGTAAAAGCCTGTTAATAAAGAAAATCTGGTCTGAGTTGCTGCCAGCTGTCGAAGAACTTTTAGCTATGAGGGAATCAGGATTTTCTTCACCCTGTTTGGTTTTGTTTTTTTTTTTTTTCCCTTTCCTGGTGTCACAGTTGCACAGCCTGTTAAAAACCTTTCCCAGGAAATACCTCTATTATTTCCTGAGCAAGCCTGAATATACTTTGTTTGGAGTGTAGGTGGCATGTTTGCAGTTTGATTTTGTATCTGGTCATCCCAAGTATTTAGATTAGATTGAGGGTGGCATTTATACTAATAATTTGTAGAGTTTTAGCTCAGCTCAAAGCAGTAACAGCTACTGAACATCCTGAGTGACTGTACATGTAACTTGGAGAGTTGTGCAAGGGGCTGCTACCCAACACTGCCAAAGCTTTGTTCCCTGAAGTTACAGTTTATTGACATGTCATAGGGTCTTCATTGTCACAAAAATTACTATTTCTTGTTAGCAAGTATACTGGTGACATAATGCTCTGCATATATGGATCTGAATAAAGGGCTTTGATGTCTTTGTCAGCAGCAACATCATCTGTGTTTTTGGTTATTCTGCCTACAAGTGCTCAGTTTCTACAGGGATGATCAGAGTGTCACTGATAGACATCATTATTTGAGTTAAAGGCTGGATGCAGCTCTGAACAAGCTGATAACATCTCTATAAGAAACTGCTTGTTGAATTTGTGTTGCCAGCATACTTTAAATAAAAATTTTTGAACTGCTAGTTTCAGGTCAGCCTGAGTAACTCCATGTTTAGAGAGAAAACAGAAACAGAAAATCCACTCATGCACCTTCCTTTTTGAGGTGGAAACATGGTAGGAGATAATGTCTGCACCCATTGAAACTGCCAACTTAACTGGTTTTGACCATATAAAAATAAAATAATAATAGAGTTTCAATAATAATAAAGTTTCAACTGTGACCTTTTTTAAGCTTGTTCCAGATGTTCAGTAATTTCTGGCATCCAGAGCAAGTCCATGAAGTTTTAAAATCATGGCTCTGTAAACAGATCTT
Organism: Pogonocichla stellata; assembly: GCA_026546895.1. Classification (NCBI taxonomy): domain Eukaryota; kingdom Metazoa; phylum Chordata; class Aves; order Passeriformes; family Muscicapidae; genus Pogonocichla; species Pogonocichla stellata. Next base: position 406,396 of record JAOTQZ010000248.1, on the reverse strand, counting down.
TTGAGCTACAAGCTGTAGCCTGCACCATTTAGGATGTGATTGGGAGAGTTGTGCTTCAGTCCATGTGCACGGTTCAGAGGGTCACACACTGCCACAGTATCTCTCCTGTTATTTTCAGGCCTCATGTGTTATTTGGTTTCAGTTCTTTATTCCATGGGTTTGGCTCTTAAGAATGCACACATTTCCAGAAAAATCCAACAAGTTGTAATGTTCACAAAGACTGAGGACACTGATTGCTTTTAGACTGGAGTAATTGAAATGACCTAAGCATCTTGTTCCAAGGACTGGGATTGCTTAATCCAAATATAGTGTGTCTGGGTTATGGGCTTGGTGTTGTCGTTGGGTAAAAGAGCCACAAAGAAAATAGAGGCATTTAGGGTCATAATAGCCCTTAGTAACTTCCTTGCTTAGACCAGCTGTTGCTAAACTACTCAGAATTTAGAGGCAAACCAAACCCAAAGTGGAGAAACGATACTCTTGTTTAAGCAAAGTCCAGTAACTAGTTTGATAAACAATATAAGGAGCAGAAGAGGGATTCCTTTCTGCTGAAGATGCTGACCAGCACCTTCTTGATTGCCAGCTGTGGCTCAAAATTTAAACTGCTGTTTTTCTTGTTTCTGTGGTTTTCACTGCAAGAAGTTTTTCCTAACATCTTTTCACTCAGTAAATGTAGGCACCCTTTGTTTAAAGAGTGCCTGAGGATAGAGTAAAAATTTCAAGGACTTAATTTCATAATGTATATGGCTGTTTAAATTATCAAATGCTGGTGCTGCTGAAAGGAGTGTGTGTCTCCCTTGTTTCACTGAAAATTTGCCTAGGGGCTCATAGATGGCCATCTAAATAACGTGGTAAGATTTCCAAAATCAGAAACTGCTCAATATTTGAGAAAATTTATTTTTCTTGGACTCCTTCCTACAAGTGTTTTTGAAAATAGAATGAAATGCCAGAATGAAAGAAGTTCACTTTGTGTAGCTGTGGACTGGTATAAGCTCAGGCTCCTGATGTAGAAACAGTAGAAGGCAAGGGAGACCTGAGGCAGTGTGTGCTGAGCTCCTGCAAGTCACAAAGAATAGTGCTCTATACATGAGTGCAGAGAATATGCAACTGTTCAAGGAACTGTGGATGTGGAGGCCTGAAACACTGGTGAATGTGACAGGATGTAATTAAACTTTTCAGACTCTGCAAATAAACTGCTCAGCACTGGTTTGGTGCTGCAGTCACCACACTGGTGGTTGGTTTTGGTTTGTATCTCAGAGGATGCACTCCCAAGGTCAAGGGAAGACTGAAATAGTGAGAAGCTACAGAATAAGACTTCAGGGAGGATCCCTCTCCACTGTCTCCTACATGTTCTTGTTGCTCCTGCTATAGGAAAGGTGTATTCTTAACTTAGTTACTCTTTTGGCAACTAGTTTTGTTTAAATATGCATGAAAATAGAAAAAGCTGAGATTTGCCCATCTTTTTCACAAAACTCTCCTGTTACTGTTACTCTAATTCAAATTAAACTTTGATTAAAGAATGCATTAATTTGGTAAGGTGGATTTATCATACTTACAGGAGTTTGGGTGTGTGATGATCAATGTTTACCTAAGTTAACATAAGTTTTTTAGGACATCTCACTTCCTTGGTATTTTTTTGTGTACTAATCTTAAAATTTCTAGAGTACAATTAAACACAATACAGTTCTGCTCCAGAGAAAAGCACAGCAGAGATGATGTAATACATCTACTGTTATAACTCTGGCTTTTCTCATTACAGTGCCAGATTAAAATGAGATATAAAAAAGTTAATATTCTGATGGAATACAGATATATTTTTTACTTTCTTTTTACAGTAAAGCCAACTTCTGTGTGTCCCTTTACAATGGGACTTCCTTTATTTTTTAGCCAAGTATCAACAGTCATCAGAAGATCTAATTTGCAGGTAGTTACAGAAATACTCTCTTTTTCCAGTACAACTAAAGTATCAGGCAAAGGAATTTAGAATTAAAATCTCTGATATAGATAGTAGCTGGATCCTAGAAGCTGAGCAGAGGGTTTTCAGGCACAAGCATTAAGTTTTTATTTGCATTCAGTTTGTGTGGGTAGTCTGATCATTTTCCAGTTTAACTGGATATTCTGCTCCTTGAGGCATTACAGGAATTAGATTTTTTTACTTCTGCAGGACTTCATATTTCCACTGATGATCAGTTTTTACCATTATTTGTACTCCATTCTGTTCAAAGCTATGGGCTTAGTTGTATTTTAACTATATGTTAGGTACACAGGACAAATGTGAATGGATCCAGGGCTAATAATATCTACAAATATTTGTAACTAACAATAACGACTTCATATCTGTGTGCAAGATGTTATGTGTGAGTTAGATACAAGCCCAAACCAGCAATCAGTTCCATAAGAGTTTTTATTAAAAAGAAATTTGAATGAAAGTGTTCAGAAAAGTACAGAATACAAGAAGTGGAAAATATCTCTTCCCTATTAATGACTGGTATAAATCACAAGATGTCTTAATAGGTATAAATTGCAACATTCACTCCATTTTTATATGGAAAATATCACATTTAATGCAGAGCATTGCTGGAATACATGAATATAGGTATTGATCTTTCTCAGCTTTTCCTGCTTTTATAGCAAAGGCAGTTCAAGATTTTCCTCATGTTTCTAGAATTAATTATTAAAGGAGGCACTGAAAGATTTAATTACCCCTAAACCCCAATTTTGTTATTTCATAACTTTGGTCATAACTTTGACAATAACATTTCACTGTTTAATAAAGAGGACTAGATTCAAACTGCACTATGACAAAAAGGCCTAAAATTGAGTTTTATCTGATTATATAGCTGATACCTGTTGTTAAATGATGAGTAGAAGCTATGGAAGTGTTTGCAAACTGATTTTTGGTTATAGAATCATAGAGTGGTCTGGGTTGAAGGGACCTTAAAGATCATCTGGTTCCAGTCCCCCTGCCATGGGCACCACCCATTAAATCAGGTTGCTCAAAGCTCCATCTAACCTGGCCTTAGTTTAATTCTATGGTTATTTCATTCTGTAGATGTAGTTCTATTCTGTTACCCTACTAAGAAGAGACTAGGATTTATTTGACTTGGAAGGAACAGTTGGAAAACACACAGTTGAACAGAATGATCTGAGGGTGGAAGAGTGATTATTTTGTCCAGCTCACAGCATGGTGAGTGGCATCATTTAACTTTGCAGCTGTAAGAACAGTGAAAAACAAACTCAGTGGACATGTTGTTGAGCATGAAAACAAGTGCTTTGAAATTCTTTCTTTTTCCATTTGGCATCTGAATATAGGGAAAGAACTCCACTACTTTCTGGCTGCAGTAATTTCTAGATAGCATCATTTTTATTCAGAATCCAGAGTAGATGAAAACATCCTAAAGACTTACTGGAGGTGTAACAAAAATGGATTTGGGTTCAGCTGCCACATTTCTGTCACATGCAAAGTCAATAGCCACTCCTGCTTTGTAGTTTCTAGCCACCAAGCATCATCAGCATTCCTCCTCCTGACTTGACTCAAAAGTCTGCTGTACAGATCTTAGGTCTGTACATGGCATCTGATAGGAATTGTGACCTCTGCACTGAGGGTGATTTATCTTCCTAATGCAGAGGAACATTAATATGATGCATTCTTTGGTAAGTTTATGGTTTCTGAGCTTGTGGACTTGGAAATATAAGGAAAATTATTTGTGGCTGTGATAGTCAAAACACGTACAGTGGGATACAGAGAATACAGTCTCTGTTCAATGACATCATGTATTACAGCAGAGTCCTACTTAGAAAGGTGCGTATTTAAAAATAACACCACAGCAGTGGGTTTTTTTTTATTTTGATAGTGAATTTTAGTTATGATTTATGCAAGAAGGAATGTTTCTGTGAAAATAGAGGAAGGTGTCATTCATAAAAAAATGTAGTTAATAGCACTTCTTTCATTTTGCCTTTCAAGCTTTCTGGGGAGGGTAGGCAGATATGTAGAGGCAAAGGAAGGCCCTGTCATCCCCAGTCAGTCCTGTAAAGTGATAATCTTTCAAGCCACTTTGCACTCTGATTTCACAAAAGCACATAAACATACAGGGCACAGATAAATTTTAAATTGTTATGAACAGAATGTTTCTTAGCTTGTAAAAATCAAAAATGTATTTATGATAGACTCATAGAGTGGTTTGGGTTGGACCTTAAAGACCATCTCATTCCACCCCCTGTGCCATTAGCAAGGACACCTTTCACTATCCCAGGTTGTTCCAGGCCCAGCCTGGCCTTGAGCACTTCCAGGAACTGGGCAGCCACAGCTTCTCTGAGCAGCCTCACAGTAAAGAATGCCTCCTAAAATGTAATCCAAACCCACCCTCTGTCAGTTTAAAGCCCCTGCCTTGGTTCTACAAGCCCTTGTCAGCAGGGATGTTAGTTTCTGAAACGAAGACTCTTTTTTTAATGTTGCCGTTGTCACTGAGGTTAGATGAGGTGCATTTGCTGGTTCTGTCAGAAGCAGCCTCAGTCCCTGCTGAGGAGCTTTCTCCTGAGCAGTCGGAGCCTGGACAGGAGCACGTCCCAGTCTGCGTAGGCGCCCTCCAGCAGCCGCGTCCCCCCGGGGCTGGCGGGGAAGGCCCGGCGGCCGTGCAGCACGCGCCAGTTGTCAAATGTCAGCATGTCCCCTGCGGAGAATGGCACCAGGTCACTGCTGGCAGCGTTAGGGTAGCACACAGCCTCCAGGAAAACACAGAGCCACGTGCAGGCCAACAGCCAGGGAGCAATCATGCCAAGGAGCCCGGCTGGGATACACGGCAGCGACACACTTCCTCAGCCAGAGAGGCCAGTTCCTTTTTGGCATTTCTTGCCTTTTTGTGTAATGAGGAGTTAAAAAGCAGAGTGGTAGAGGAGTCCATACTGAGAAAATCAAGCCTTGAGGAGAAAGGCAACTACAGTAAATCCATGGAGGTGAAATAAATGAAATGTGTGAAAGCCACTAGGATACTTTTTATTAGTTCAGTCTAGTACTGTTTCTACTATACACATACATACTATCTCTGTTAAGAGAATTTCATTAGAACAAAGTCAAGGCATTGAAAATTAGGAAATCACATAATTAATGCTAGAGTACCAATTTAATTTTTCTCCCTTGTGTGCCACCATTATGGTAAATCTTGAATTAAATAAACTCAGACTTTCTTATCTTCTCCCCATTCCTTCTACCACCACTTCAATGTGTTAATCAACAAAATGGATGTCACTAATATAATGTAAAGCACTTTGTTTTTCCATTAATGTGATCTTACACATTATTTTATTGTGTGTTTCCAATGGAGAGAGATCAATTTCCTCACAGACTTTTTAGACACATAGTGTGTGAGGCTGTCAGGTACACTGATAAATTTACTTTTTACATATCTCCTGAGAGTTTCATATCTTTATTTTAATGCTGGGGAATAAAAGAACAGAGATTAGGGCCACACATGATATCACACATGGTATTTCCCATCTATGTGCTATTGGTACATCAATTTCCAATATGGCATGTAGCATAAAATGCTGTTTTGGATTTAGTATAAAGATATATGCAACTGATTTATAGGTAGACTATTTCTCCCTGCCATGTTTTCTTCTTTATAGTGTAACAATGGCAAAATAAATCTATGAGATGAATGTAAGAATGCATAATATTTATGAAATAAAATAGATGATAGAAAGACTCAAAGTTCCTCTCAGTGCTAGCGCTAGCAGTGTTCAAGTATTTTGACTGTCAGAAAAACATGTGAAAAAAAAGGTGTGAGCAATTTACTGACCTGGTTTCAGCATGAAAGTAAACTTGTGTTCTGCACTGTTTAATAAATCATCAAATTCCTTTAGAGCTGCATAAAATGGCCTCACTTCTTCAGCTGGTATATCAAACACTGTGTCTCTCGTTGCATTGTTATAATTGATGCGAATCTCTTGGCCTCTGGAATCCACGCTGTGAAACAAAGGAAAGGAAAAAAAAGGAAAGGGAAAAAGACAAACTAATGTATTGTTACTGAACAGTTCAAGATGATTAAACAATTACTGAATTCTGCTAGAATATCAGTATATTTCTATAGTAAAATTCAGATTAATATTGGATTGGATTTCTCTAATTAAGCCTAACTAGGAAAAGGGATAATCAGGAGAAATTGTAGGCACTCAATTTGCTCAAAAATCTGTATTATACACTCTTTAATTGTAAACTTCTTTTTAATAAATCATAAACTTTTTTTAAATCAGAAAATAATATGATTATTTGCATTTCATCTTTTGATAGTGTATAATTCTTAATCTAAATGTTTCAAATTGTGACCTCTCCTTGGCATGATATATATATGTACATTGACTGGCATTTAGTAGCAGATCTGGCTGTTGCTAAGCCATGCCTGTGCCTAGGAGTTACTCTGATTACCACCATTTCTAGTCTGTGTGTGGCAAAACCAATTAAGTGCTACAATTCACAGAACAAGTCACACATTCCCCAAAAAAACAGATGAAAGATCCCAACCAACCAAACCAAAAACCCCACTGAAACCTCAGCCCAAGTTAAACCAGTGTTTTTCCACAAGGTGGCAGGAGCAGACCTTCTCCTACCAGCATGAAATCTGCCAGATGACAGGGATTTTCTTTTTAGGTGTTGAAACTACTCACTCTATAATCCTTTGTTTGCAGTGCACAGCAAAATCACAGTAATCCACCCCAACATCAACATAGTCTACAGCAGTAGAGGACAGGATCTGAAATGCCTCAGGATTTTGTTCCTTCAGTTTGTTGGATACGTGAAATCCATCTACAACTTCACTTTCACCTCCTGCAGCTGTTTGCTTTATACAGTGAAGAAATTGAACCTGGAATGAATTAACAGCCCTTTAAAAAAAATAATTAGCTTGCATATTTAACAGTTTATTAGTATCAGTTGTCTCACATCTGTGGTTCTTTTATTCTAGTTGTTTGGGTTTTTTTCCCCAGTGACAGACTGAGTTCTCATTTACTGCAGCTTCACAACACTCTGCCACCAGTATCACAAAGGCAGAAAATTAAAATAGCACGTTCATAAATCCCTCCCATTTGGGATATCTCCTAATGCTTGCAACCTGTGAGTCAGTGACAAAGAGGTCTTGCTTCTTTCCTTTGAGTCTCTCTTTTTGCAGTGACATAATTTTAAATGCATTTCAGTCATATCTTAACAAAGCGTATTAGCTTTGTCCTGCAGAAACAAAACCTGATGTGAATTATCCACTCATAGAAGGGAAGAAGTGGCTATCAGAGAAGGCCTGTCTCTGTGATAAAGTATCATTAAGACAATTTCATTTCACTTTAGAATGAATTTGCCAAGGTGTAAGATGGACAAAAAGCTTAAGCTGGGCTCTAGGTTGCACTGGTCTAAATCTGAGCTGCTGTCACAAGCAGTAAAACTCCCTGTGGGTCTAGATAGCACACAAACTAATTGCTCATCCTGCAAATGACACAAAATACACTTGTCATATCAAATGTTATCTTTGTCACTTGGCCCTTCCATGAATTTCTGAGATGACTGGGAGAATAAAATAACCAACCAAACCAAAAACCCCAAAAAACTCCAACAACAACAACCGAAACAAGCAAACAAAAGAACGAAACGGAAAAAACCCAACCAACCAAAAAACCCCACACAACCCCCCAAACAAACAAAGCCACAAAAACTCCCCAACCACACCAAAACAAACAAGACACAAAACAAAATCCCCAAAACAACAACAAAAAAAAAATCAAACAAAAAACACCCCACAAACACAAGAAGCTCAAACAAATAAACAACAAAACCAAAAAGCCAAACGACTCACCAACCAAAAACTCAACCCAAACCAGAACCCCCTCAGGATAGAAAAGAGGACTGGAACAGGGTTTTTCCTTACTAGTTGGACCTGCAGACCTTGGTGGTGGTAATGAAGGGGAAACTGAAGCTGTGGGCAGGGCAAAGGGCCCACTGAAGGGAGCACAAGGCAACAAGTTAATTTTTTTTGTGGCCACAGCTGGCCTTGTGCAAGGTAAGCACAGCTTGGCCCAGCCAAGGGGGGCTGCAGTGATGTAAGTTATGTTATGGCCCTAGGAAATCCTAAGGGGATTTCCCCTAAATGGGACAGCTCTGAAATTAATCATCATCCTTTAAGAACATGTCTAAATATGTGTAATAAATCACAGAAACACAGAATCACTGGGTTGGAAGAGACTTTCAAGATCATCAAGCCCAACCCATGCCCCAACACCTCAATTAGACCATGGCACTGAGTGCCACATCCAGTCTTTTTTTAAACACATCCAGGGATGGTGACTCCATCACCTCCTTGGGCAGACCATTCCAGTACTGGATCACTCTTTCAGTAAAAAACTTTCTCCTAATATCCAGTCTATATTTCCATTGGCACAGCTTAAGCCTGTGTCGTCTCGTTCTGTTGCATGCTGTCAAGAAAAAGACCAGCCCCCACCTGAGCACAGCCACTATTCTGGGAGCTGTAGAGAGTGATCAGGTCACCCCTGAGTCTCCTTTTCTCTGAACACTCCCAGCTCCCTCAGCCATTCCTCACAGGGCTTGTGTTCCAAGCCCCTCACCGGCCTTGTTCTCCTCTGGACACACTCAAGTGTCTCAACGTCCTCCCTGAACTGAGGGGACAGGACTGGGCACAGCACTCCAGGTGTGGCCTCACCAGTGCTGGGTACAGGGGAAGAGTGACCTCCCTGCTCCTGCTGGCCACACCATTCCTGACACAGGCCAGGGGCCATTGGCCTCTTGGCCACCTGGGCTCACTGCTGGCTCATGTCCTGCTGTCCATCAGTGTCCCCAGGTCCCTTCCTGCCTGGGCACTGTCCAGCCACTCTGTCCCCAGCCTGGAGCACTGCAGGGGTTGTTGTGGCTTATATACAACTTAAGAATTCAAATACTGTGCAATTAGTTACATAAAGAAAACAGCACATTCAGGACAATGTTCAAAAACATTTCAATGTACTTTAGTAGTTGCATTGTCTACAGGCACATTTGAATGAGAAAGGTTATGCTCTTTTTCTAAAGTTTCATAGCAGAGTGTGAGCTTTGGCACAGCCAGGACAGTGAACTAATTCACATCTGTTCTCTATTAATGAAGGCCTGTTCCATTCTTTCTCCACATTAATGAACAGTATCTAAATGATGAAAAGATAATCTTACTGTGAAGTATTTGGTACTTCCCTATGGGTAAATCACATTGGCTTTTTGTTTAAATACAAAGTACTCTCAGCAACAGAAGGGAGGTTCATAGTGCAAACTTTTCAGGGTTATCTGTGTTCCTTTGTACCTGTTCATACTACTTTCCAGTTCTCTGGAATTATGTGAATTATGTAGATTACACTTTGATATGACAAGGGCTGGGTAAAAACACATTTTCTGTGGTTTTACAGAAAGACCATGGTTTTTTGTCTGTTATGAAAGGGCAAACAAGTGTTTATCCTGTACCAATTCACAGAAAACAGAATATACCATCTTAATTGTATTTCTTTCTCTGTTCCCCTCCTGAGCTTAAGAGATGAGTCCAAAATGTCACAACCTGACATTTGGACACCTAACTTCTGTGAAATAATGAAAGCAGCATATAAAGGACCCTAAAGTTTTCTCATATGGAAATATTTTTAATACTTTATGAATTTAGTTTAAAAATTATGGGATATATGGGAGACTTATGCTGAATTTACATCATGCTGTAAAAATTGCATAGCCATGTGTATATAGATTATCATATGCAGATTATTATATTGGTATTTTTACATTGCTCTTTTCAGACAAAATTCAGAACCACTGATCACTAGCCATATTTGACAGTATAGGAACATTTCTCTTTCCCCTTTTGTGGGGTGAAAAAGTCAGTAAATTCAACTTACCCCAGGTGGATGCTGCAGAACAGGATAATCAGTATGAAAACAGAGTCTCCCAGTTGTATAAGCTATATTGTTAGCATCTGCTTTGTCTTGCACTTGCCAAGTTGGTCTTTATAACCAAAGGGAAAAGAGAAAACGTGTTAGAACGTGTAGCCAGCATGCCAGACAGTACACATTGAAACTGTGAAATCACATTGCAGAGTAATTTCATCTTTGGACATGAAAACATCGTAACATTATGAGGAAATAAGGATTCAGCAGTGTCCCTCCACCCCAACAGTTATTTCAGCAGTCCTAGATAAACCTGAGAGTGTCAAGGGACATCTGGCACCAGGGCAGTACCCAGAAGAATGAGAGATTTCCAGTGGTGGCACTTTGCTGGAGTGAAGACACTACCAAGATGCTTCTGCCAGTAGAAATCATCTCAGTACTGATGCTTCAGAAATAAGCAAGTAGAAGCTGGCCCATTTCTTTTTAGCACCCTTCCATTTTCCCTCTGCCACATAGAGCACATTATCAATGAAATACAAAATTTGTAACTTTCCCCTGAAGTTATTTTTAAAGTTATTTTTAATATTTATTTTATTATAATCTAAGAAAATAGAGAGTGTCCTTTACAAGAGCATCTTTCCTGTAAGTTGAAGACTTGCTACTGGAGAAAAATGTCTGGATGAAAGACTTGGAAACTTCTTCCCTTTCTATGACACCCTTTTTGAGAACTAGCTCTGTTTATTTTATGACATAGCTTCTGTCTTGGAATTTGGCACAATTCAGTAAAAACTTTTCTGACAACTGCTGTGAAAAAAGTAAGTCACAGCTATATGACAAAGACATATATCTTAGGCTGCTGCACAGACAAAATGTGTTTGGAGTGACACACCATGCAGGAGAATTTGAGACCAAGAACCACAGATTTTGTTTACACTAAGTTCACATGATTGAAGACAGTCCTTAGCACATGCATGTTATAGATCCAGATGTTTGTCTGGAAAAGTGTAATTTACCATACAGAGTCCATATAATTGCACACACTGACTGAAAAGAAATGATGAAACTCATTTTCCCTTGTGGAATGTTATAGACCAAGTGTGTTCCAGATGGTGTGTGCCTAGCTTTACTTCTTAAAAATGGTTTTTAAAAAAAAAACAGGCTAAAAACCACACAGATAAAATTATTTATATACAGTATATAAATGCTTTTGTTATAGGAGTTGTATTTACTATAGAAGTTATGCAAAATGCTAAAATCAGATTTCTGCAACTGCCAGAGGGAAAACCCCCTTGAATATTTGCAAACATGTTTAACTGCCTAGGAGAAATAGCTTTTATTATTTGGTGTGGCACATATTCATCAGTACATTACTTGAGTAACTGCACATATTCATCATCACATGACCTCAGTACTCAAGTATGATAATTTCAACCACACTTCCACAGTTTGACAGCCAAAAAATAGCCCCTTCATATAATTCCTGTAATTAGTGCTGAAGGCAGCTAGATTTGCTCCATCCTTAATTTAATAGGCTATGGAGTCACTTGATGGTTTTAAAACAATTTATCACATTTTAATTGTCTCATTTATATGAAATATATAAAATTTCTGGAGTGATAACACTTTATAGAGTCATCATAAGCTTTTGTAAAATCAGTCATTGCTTTTGTGCTATCAGGATTTGTAAGGGAAGCTGCTCTGCAGTAGCTTTCCTTCCACACAGGGAACTTTGGTCAAAGCCCAAGCTACTGACTTGAAGTCAAAGGTGCTAACAGGGAGCTCAGCACTGAATATGGAAAAATCAACCTTACTTTGCCTGAGTCTCAACTGAGCTGCAGCATCCCCTTGGCCATGCTGGGTGCACAGGTAGTAAGGGCATGTCAGAGACCCTTGGAGCTTAAGGAGAGCAGAGTGGGTTGGAATGTTCATGGTTTAATAATGAGGGTCAGGTTTCAGAGCCTGTTGTTCAGGCTGTTGAACAGGGTAGGAAGATTGGCACCAGGCAGGTGGAGCATTTTGGCATTAGATATCAACATGGGTTCAGGCTTCACCAGTAGAAAACCAGGCTGGCTGTTACATCCCTAGTCCTGCAAAAGTGCAGCTCCAGGAACTGAAGCTGCATTTGAACCACTTGGTCTTGCACTTCATTAAAAGTCTGTGTCTCACACATATGAGATCTGGGACACGTGTGCTTCTCCTGCTGAAGACCTCCAGGTGTCCCTGATGGATTGGCTGTGTTCAGGGCAGTGCTGGAGCCCTGAAGGAAGACTTCACACCACTCCATGCACTGGACAAGGCTCCAAAACAGAGCAGGAACAAAAGGTCTGGGGCATGAGAAACTGCAGAAGAGAATTGTGGTGTGACTGGAGACTTCATTAATGGGGTTAGGTCTCCATAATGGAAAGAAAAAGGTTAATTAAAAAAGGTGGAAACTCTTGGTGTTGTTATATGGCTAATAGGCAGAAGGTTTCCATTCTTTACAGTAATGACAATTTAATGGAGGTCACACCAAGCAGACATCTAGACAAGAAGAAGAAAGGCTTTTTTCTTTCATCTGTTAGAATCATATTCATTGCTGTTACATTTCACTTTAAAATTCAGGATTCTGTTGAGGTAATGTTTAATTTGGCAAGTTTTCCAATTCCAAATTTATCCTTTTATTTATCATATTTTGTAGGTTATGTATTTGGCTTACAGTGAAATAGCGAGGAAATTACCCAAAGTTATTATTTTATTAGAGTTTTAAAAGCCACCCTAGAACTGGATGCCAGTAAGAAATGAACTTCTGCTAAAGAGGTGAAAATTATTATAAGTATTAGCTACAAACAGATAACTTCCTCTGTTCAGAACAGGATGGATGAGGGATTTTTGGTTTTGTTTCATGGCATAGATAAGTAAGTCTATCTCACTGTTACCCTGTATTTGACAATATTTGTTTTCAGGCACTTTTCCTTCTCTCATCAGTTAATGTTATTGCTGCTCTTCTTTCCATACCCCACCTGTGACAGCAAAGCAATTCTCTTGTACACTACATAAACTTGATGCCAAATTTTCTAATATAGAGAGAAAGAATCATACACCTTGCTTTAATATATTAGTCCACAAAACAGATACAGCAAGCTTAGATGAAGCACATTAGAGGTGATTCCAACGCTGGCAAAACAAAGATGACATAAAACAAACTCACCCATAAAATGTGAGACGCAGGAACCCAATCCTGTTGCCAAGTCTAATCAGTTCTCCCTGCCTTGCAGCAGCTCCTGTCAGTAGAACAATTCCTACTTTCTTTAGAGTGCACAACCACTTGTATGCACTTTCATCATTGTGCATGATTTCTTCAAAAGGTATTTTGGGAAGCTGAAGGTCTGAGCCCCAGTACTGGCGTTCTGAAAGGGAAGAAACAGAGAAACAAGTTCTCAGCTGTTTTAGCACCAAAACTCAGGACACAGTCAAAGCAGGAAGTTAGTGGGATTTCTATGTATTTGTGAATATTCCTCAATCGTGCAAACCATCTGGAATGGGGTCCCTGAGTCTGCATGGATGACAAGCAAACTTACGATGAAATTCAGCAAGACACTGCAATATCAAAATTTTAGGTCAGAAGTTGAATGAAAGGACAGTTTGAAAGGAATATTTTTTTGTTAGCAGAGCATCAGAAATATGTGTTTTCATTTTTCTGTCTGTACTGGTAAGCCACAAGAGGGAAAAGGAAAGAGGAAACAAAAACCCCATTTCTTGATCATACCAGGTTAGCCCTAACTACATTAGAGTTTGCATAAAGTGAGAAGATGCCTTTGCTCAGTACCTGCAGATGGTGTGCAGGCACCAGCACTAGGACTTACCCAGCATCTACTACACAAGTTGGGAAAATGCTGATCAAGATCTTCTGAAGTAATGTGAGAAAGTCTAGACATCACTAGAGTAAATTACTTTATCTAAAATTATTTTGTCTACAGTATGTATTTTAGTGTTTGTTGAAAGTCAAGTGTATTGTGAGTTATGTATGTGGCAGCCTAACTCATGTCATTACACTCTTATTAGTTATTACTGCAGGATAAATTCAAATGACCAAACTTTAAAAGTAAAAAACTACTTTTAATTTCATCCTCCTAAAGTTATCATCTCTCAGGACCTAGCAGAGAAACTGAAAACACCATTGATGCTGTTAACTTCCTGATTCAAACTTTTGTGGAGCTGGATATATATATCCAGCATCATATAATCACATTTTAAAGAACTATCATAATCTGAAACCTTTAAACTGCTGTTAAAATCTTAACCTAACCTAAGGTTAAAAATATTAAGTACCACTACAGACTAGCTCTGCAGAATCTTCTCTTTCATCCAGTAGGAAAATGTCATATTAGGTGTTATCTAATTTCCACCCCCACCTCCCCAAACCCCCAAGTCCCATCCTGATGGTGGTATGCCAGCATGTTGGAAAATGAGCCTCAGCAGATTAAATTAATATGGAATACTGGCTTCCTTAGTGTCTCTCACAATTGTCTGCTACACCCAGCATCAGAGTTATAGACATGCTAAATCATTCCTGTGACATCTGCTGGGTAGAACTCGAGTAAACAGAAGGAAAAAAGAGAATATCTTTGAGACACCACAGCTGTAGGAGTAGAATATGACTTTTGCTGTTCTTTTGGGAGCAGCAGTAAGCTGGGCTGAGATTAGCCTTGATCTACACAAACAGCAGATTTTGATTTTGCATATTGTATGATAGGATCTGGCAATGTTTTAAAAGGGAAATCTTGACACACTGCCATAGAGTTATTTATAGTCACTTCATCATGCGCTGCAAATCTGACCTACTCTTCTTTTTGGGTTTCCCACAATGCCTGGCATCTATGTTTTTTGAATCAGAAACTATGATGGGAAAACATTTTTTAAAAAAAGCAGCACTGAAAGCAGATAACCACTTGCAAAAGGAAGAAAGTTGGCCAGAGCTGCAGTAATGTCAGCAGTGAGGGTTAACCTTTAACTACAGCAGCCTGGTGGGTTTGGTTCTCTCTGTTGGATCAGCATGCAGGGCTGGCATTTTGTATCACTGTACCATTACACTGCTGGGATATGATTAGCTGCTTAAGGACATGTAATTTGCAGTGTGCATCTCCACTCACCACAGGGAAGTGTATCTGAACTTACCACGATACACAAAGAAAAACAGATCTCAAACAGCCAGCAAGCAAACTCACAGGCTGCAGCCTTTTTTTTGCAGCTGAAACCTGGGAAAAACTGCAAGAAGGTGGCAACCATAATGAGCCAGGGCTTGTCTGAGAATTTGAGGAAGAGCTGAATGACACCACTAAAAAAAGGCAGTTAATTGGTGTAATGTTTATACACTCAATTTCTTCAGACAGACCATGTGAAAGAATTTGAAAAAGCATTGCCCAAAGAATGAAACAGATCCTTGGTGAATATTTTTACCTAGATGGCTCCAATGGAGAAGAGCAATGGCAGAGCAGAGAACTGGCTTCCAAACCATGCACTGTGTTCAGGTGCCAAGAGCAATCACTGTGCAAATGCACAGATGTGAAGGCAAAGCACAACCAGCTAAGGCTTCACAACAGGTGAAAAAAGTAGCATGACATCTGAATTCTTGAAATCTCAGTAATTAATACCCTTGCCAATGAACACAACCTGAGATCTAGATTATCTTGTCTGGGTGTTAATTAAAGCAATCTTCAAATTACGTTCCCTTCAAAGGCTACAAAACATCCTGCTAGCTTTCATAGCATATTCATTTTCACAAATAGAAGCTCTTACCACCTGAAAAATCAAGTCTAGTTTCCCTGAAGAGGTTTGTATCTTCACCATATTCACTCTGGAAGCATGCCAAACCCTTCAAAATAGCAATCAAAACCGTTTATTTTTGCCAAAATTAAAGTAGATACAAATTTTTATATTACCAGGGGAAAACAGTTCCATTCTGAACTATAAAGAGTCTATTATAGTATCCACTGAAATGAATGGAAATATTTCTCATCATTGAAGTTTCAAACCAGTAATGTCCTATTTTAACAGATTCTGTCTTGACTCAGAATACGGATGCACAGATTCTGTGGCAGCAGGTCTCACAGGAACACTGTCAAGAGCAATCACAAGCACCTTGGAAGCTTTCACACTTTCATGCTCAGTCTGAAAGGCTGTCAAAGTAATAATGATATGCATCATGCCAAACCTAGTGGGTTTATAAGCATTCACTTTAAAGGGTAAGTGATTTGTACAGGGTAAATGTTACAAAGACAATTGTACAAAATACTTTGTGACCAAAAGACAGTCTGCCACTAAAATATGCACGGGAAGCAAAGCAAACACAACCTGAACTTCAGCACTAAACACTGCTGTGCTACACAGTTACTTTTTAACAAGAAGGCCATGAAAAGGGGAAAAAATATTTCACTTGCAAGTCCCTTGCAATTCCAAATAACCTTTCTTTTTAGAAAAATTTAAATACTTTAAGCAGCACTCAGACACTTGCATAATCTCAGACCACTGCTGGTCCATGGCCCATTTGTGAGACCTACTAACATTTTCTGGAAAGAAAAGGCTTTCAGGAAAGTAAATTCAGCCCAATTCGTTGTACTTCTCTGAGGTATAGAAAGTAGAAGAGGGAAAAGATAAGCTGGGTACACCTGGTCCTCACTCAGGCACCTCTAACCAGGACTGTCAGTGCCAAACCCCTTGCATCTGACACAAGCACGGCAGACAGAGATTTAATTCCTACCTGGTAAAAACAAATCTGCCCGCATTGCAGCTCTGGCTTCTTCAGAGAAGCATCGTTTTTTCAGCCACTCAGCTTCATACTCACTTGTGTGCTCGTCAGACCATGTAATGGAGATCTTTCAACACAAAGGAAAAGGTGAGCTTAGAAAAAAAATATTTGAAAAACATCATCTAGAGCAAAACCCCTTAGAAACGGCAGAAATTGTAATACTTAGATCAAGAATATCGGAGTTAAACTTTCCCTGAAGCATGATAGCAAAATGAAAATCCAACCTGAGCACCATCCAAATTCTGACACTTCTTGTAAATGTTCATTTTCATTTCAACCTGTGACTTAATTTGCTGGTTTGTGTGGACTGTTTCCACATTGGAAGCTGCACTTAACAGAGAGAAGGGAATTGTAAAAACTGGCACATATCACTGGGGAGAGCACTTCACACCAACTCAGAAGAGAAAAATATCTTGCAAAACACTGACAGGTTGTGAGAAGAGAAAAAGAATGAGACAGCCAAGGACCCTGTGCTAGGAGAGAAATCTGTCTCCTACTTTTGAAGTCTTCCCTCTATCAAATAAGTTTTTAAAAAGTGCTGGGTTTTTCAACTCAAAAAAACATGGGAAGAAAGCACATGGCTTTGCTTGTCAGGAACTGAAAGAGCTCAGTCCAGCACAGACCTCCAACTGAATTTTTAAGGTGGATGAGCAGGCGTCAATTCCCAATTCACATGACTCTGCTCATTCACGAGGGTAGAACACTATCAGTATCATTTTAGCACTAGTGCCGTGCTTTCATCAGGTTCTAAGTGGAAGCAGACAACTCCTAATTTGCCTAATCAAATAATGAATTTACATTGCAATAATTTTGTCTACAATCACCTTGGGAGGCCAGAATTCCTCACCAGAGACCCCGTGGCTGAGGCACTCACAAGAGTCAGCCTCTGCAAAGTGCAAGGCTGCCCCATTGACCTGGGATTGACTGCGGCATATTCAATATGTTTAAAACATCTTTAAGCATAAAATGAAGGAAATGAGATTGCCAAAGGAGCCATGTACTGCTTTTAACAAAACATAAAAAATCTAAATAATGTATTAGGTTTTTATCTATCAGGAAAGATTAAAATTCATAAGGAGGGCAGCTCCAATCCTCTCCTGCTTAATAACCTTCCATTATTCAGGAAGAAATGTTAATGTAGATAAGTAGACAGGGATACAGACATTAGCCCAATTTTGATTATTGGATTCAACTTTGGTTTGAGTGTTCATTCTAAGATGAAGTTTATTTTACATTGAAAACTTGTTAATAAGCTGATTTTTGTTATGGATTAAGGTCATCACGATTTTGCCATTTGTTTTTCAGATTTTCAAGCCATTTACTTAAATAATAAAGAGAGTAAAAAGTGTGAGTGTAATTAAGTGTGTAAGAGATGTCTGTATTTTCAACAACTAGTGAGGAAGCATATGGTAGAATTTTTAAAAGCATTATTATATTACAAAAGCTGAAGCCTGGGTTTATGCAGCCTCTGCATAACAGAACTATAAAGCGAAGTTTCATGTGCAGGTGCAAAGATCTGAGTTCCCCAAGCTGCGATTCCTCCTGAAAGGTAAGGCAAGGTTTGCAAGCAGTGGTTAGAGTACCAGGTGGAATAGTCTCGATTTCGGATTAATGGGCGCTGTTAGCAGGTTTCAGAGCGCTGTCAGACAGGTTTCAGAGCGCTGTTAGCAGGTTTCAGAGCGCTGTTAGCAGGTTTCAGAGCGCTGTTAGCAGGTTCCGGGGCAGGACGCTGCTTTGCTCCGTACCTTCGTGCTGTCGGGCAGAGCCAGCCGCCGCGCCGCGACGTTCAGATCCAGCTGCTGCAGGCGCAGCCGGCGCGCCCCGGCCGAGCGCAGGAAGCACCGCGGGCAGCGGCAGCT
>JAOTQZ010000248.1:340117-356107 GCA_026546895.1 Pogonocichla stellata | reverse complement strand
CTCCCCCCACCTTGAAACAGAGAGTTGTCTTCTCTATTAGAGGAATAAAAAACTTGCATTCCCATAGCTCTGCATGTTTGCACACTGCCACCAATACTTACTGGTTTTGGGGCTGAAGGACTATTCTTTTTTCTCAGACTACCAAAATAGGACAAACTATTGTTTTTATCTCCTTTGATATTGATACAAACTTCTAATTTACTGAGGGGTTATCTCCCTCACTTGACCTTGCAGATGTTTGTGGACAGAAAAATTTATTCTGCCTGCTCAGGGCAAGGAGTGGAGTCAGCACAAGTTAAGAATCCCTCTCCTTTTCCTGACTTGATATTTTTCTGGCTCTACCCTTGATTTTCTCTGTACCTATGCTTAAGTCACTTTATTTTGTGTGACATGTAATTTTCTGTGCTATTTTGAGAGCTGATGGGTACTTCTTAACAAGATATAGAGCAAGTCTTTGTAGGAACACGGCTTGTGTCATGTTCTTGGAGCTTGCATCTTCATGTAAACATCTAGGTTATAAGTATTGGGGTATAAGAGGTATATAGGGGATGAAATAAATTTTTTTCAAATATTAAAAGAATCTCACCTTATGGAATTTAGTTTCTGGGACAGACACTGTCCCTAGTGCTGCCTTAGCTTACGGGCATAGTTGATTCTTCTGGATGTCAAGGCCAGGTTGAATGAGGCTCTGATCTAGTTGAAGATGTCATTGCTCATGGCTAGATGACCTATTGAAAGGAAACAGCAAAGCAAACACTGCAGAAAATTCCTGGGAAGCACGAGAGAAAGTAGATTACACGTATCTGAGAACAGGAAAGGCTTCCTGGAAGCCTTGAGGAGACCTGGAAGCCTTGAGGAGACTAACAGCCTGTCAGGCTGGTGGATTTATTACTGCTCTGAAACCAGCCTGTGTGCAAAGGGCTGAACAAAGATTCTCAGACTAAGTGTGTAAGTACTGTCTTAACTCTGCAATAAATAGACTCAGCCTTCAGCACAATGGGTGTCCCTCAACAGATAAAAACAGAAAGTGGACTCACATATACATCTCATAAAACACAGGAATTCTTCCACACTTGGGGTATCAAATACATCACAGGCATTGCCCATTCCCCAACAGGGCAACCAATAGTTAAAAGGGCACATTTCACATTGGAAAACATGCTACAAAAACAAAAGAGGGGAAATCCAATAGGCATTCTCCCTCAAGAGCAGCTTGACTAAGCAACCTGTGTTTTAAATTTTTTTAATCTCTCCATTCGAAAATTATTTAGCTGCACATAAAATGCTTTTTGGTAAGACCACTGGTGGAGAAGGAGTTCACCCAGAAGGTAAATATGAGGATGTACACAGTGGTCAGTGGAAAGATTTAGTTCCATGGTTAGCTTGAAGAGGCTGTGGCTGTGTTTCTTTACCTACAGGACCACACTGGCTTCCAGCAAAATATATCAAACCCTGCCAAGGATGACAACAATGAACCCTGACATCCTTCTTCTGCTGTACTGCCATCAAATGATGGGACAATCTCCTGGGCCCACATCATTCAACCATTTCAGCCTCTGACCTGGTGGGACCCAGAGCCTCCCCTCAGCAGGATTGGAACAGAATGGGTGGGAGGAACTTGGCCTCCTCCCCTGGATCAGGATATTGTAGATGCATAGAGTATTAACACTGCTTTTGTTACTGATTTACCACCAATACATGCTTAACATGGAATCAAACACTGATACCTTCAAAAAAGGTATCAAAAAAGTACCTTTACCTTGAGCTAACTTTTCTATGCAATTGCATTTAATATGTGCACACTCAGATAATGCAAGAAAATTGGCTGCTGCTACACTGTTAGCCATTCTACCTCCACCAAATCTGTGGATGCCACCCCACCTCGTTTCCTGAAACATTTTACACCCATCTCCAATATATGGCATTTGGAATGGGCATCATGTCTAGGACAGCAGCCACAGCAACAATTCTTACAGTATGGGAGAGTGATTGCCTGGGGACCACATGGTCTCTGTAAAGAAAGTGGGACCAACATAACCATTCTCCCACCCCAAAAGGCCAACCACAGTATTGTTTGGCATGATGGTGGAATGGCTGGATCATTAATTCCATGTTATTTAGGTAATAACCAATCCCATGTGCACAAACTGCTGGGGGAAAGGTTGTTACCTGCTTTTGGCAATGGGATATACCAAGTAAAATTAGATAAGAGTGCTACAATTGCTACTTGAGCACTGCAAGAGGAACAATTGCTAATGACTTGTACTCCACACCTGTCTGTTTTTGCTTTAGCTAGTGATTTCTCAGTAGAATATAGAAATGGTTGCTTTTCCTTTTTTTCTGATTCTTTAGCTTTTAAATCATGTATAACCTATGGAGGTATGCATAATTATTCTGTCTTTCTATTTTAAAAAAATCTGAAATTTGTGTACCTGTAAACCTTACTCAGGCATGGGATGGACAGGATGATCTATCACAATTGGCTCGAATAGTCCAAGAGGAAATCTAAGAGTAAGAAATGAGTTCACAAATTTCTGGGTTGGTTAATCTTTGCTGTTGTTTCTGCCATAATAATATTAACCACAGCCTCTGTGGCTGTCACTGCCTTAACTAATTCCATTCAAACTGCCCATACTGTGGGACAAGCTTTAACTAATAGCACAGGAGGATTACAAACACAAGAAAACATTGATGAAGAAATAATGGCCAGATTAGATGCCCTAGAAAGTTCTCTTATATGGGTAGGCTAGAGAGTTGAGGCCCAAAAAACTCATCTACCCCTGGACTGGGATTGGCAACATATCCATAATTCCTCATGTGTCACTCCCTTTCCATGGAATGACATGGAATAAAATTGGGAGACAGTTAAAAACCATCTCCAAGGGGCCTTTGATAAATCCTCACAACAGAATATACAGTCACTTCACACTCAATTAAAAGATCAGCTCAGAACTTTACAAACTCTGCGGGAACAAAAGGTGTTGACAGATCTGAAAAATTATCTTTCTTGGCTAAATCCAAAGAATTGGTTTCCTGGGACAAATTTACGAGTTTGGGTTTTCACTGGACTGAGTTGTCTGGCAGTGATATTCTTTTTAATCTTCTGTCTTGTCCTTTTTAACATAATCAGAGCTGTTAAAAGCACACAAAAACAAGTCATGGCTACCTCAGCTTTATCTATGACTCCTTTTAAAAAAAAAGGGGGAGATGAAAGGCAACAACAAAGCCTGGTGCAGAAAATTCCTGGGAAGCATGAAAGAGAGCAGATTACACACTATCTGAGAAGAGGGAAGGCATCCTGTTTCCTCAGAAAACCTTGAGGGAACTAACACACTGCCAGGCTGATGGATTTATTGCAGGCCTGCGTGCAAAGGGCTGGACAAAGACTCCCAGGCTGAGTGTGTGAGTTCTGTCCTAACTCTGCAATAAGTTGATTCATTTTGCTCTCAGCTTGTAAGTCCTGTTTTCATATGCTACAACATATGAAAGTTCTTTCCAACCCAAGCCATTCTGTGATGTAGCTGGATTTCAAATAAAGGATAATATCGTGCTATACCAGATTCAGAATTCGAACACAAATGTGAACACAGGAAGAGGATCAGACAAAAATATCTAAAAGAAATTGGATCTGAAATGCTTCATTGGAGTGGCTCAGCTTCATCATGTTTCCACTGAAGCCAAGACAGGGATCTGTGGCTCCCCAGAAGAGCAGTTTCCCAATGGAAATTTCTGGCAATTTTTCCCAGACGAGGTCCAGACACTACAAACAAACATTACTCATTAGCTACAGGCTTAAGCATGACTGCTCAACTGAGCATCTGGAAGAGCCCCTTTGCTAAAAAAAGAGTTGAATTTAGTTTGATTTAACTCAAGCTAGACTTTGAGGAAAATGTAATTTCCTGGAAGCTTGAAACCTAGCTTCTCAGGGACCTTCAGAAGGGAATTTTGGATCACTGGGGATAGTCCTTGGCTGCTGTGGTGGCTGATGTGTGTAATCCTTTCCATTACCTGACTGCTGTTGCAGGATACAGCTCTCAGAGAATGACACCTCTAAATGTCTTACAAAGAATTTCACAGGAAATAAGATTTTATTAAATCCTCAGTCATAGCAAGAAACTGTCTAAGTTTACTAATAGATCGCCCTTCAAAGATAAACTGATTTTTAGCCAGTTCCCAGAATTAATGTAACATTCTTATCCCTTGTTTAGGTCTACTGTGATGTTCCATAGAATACCTGGAAAAACCTTCTTATGAATTTCTGATATTTCCAATTTCTGTTTGAGCCATTTCTTCCTCTGTTAATTTTCTTCATGCAACCAGTGGAGGCCAAAAGCAAGAAGAAGAGTCTGTTATCTTAAAACGTATAAAAATAAAGTGTCACCTTAAACTAAGGAGCACAGCAGCCAGATCAACTCACTCAACTATCAAGTGTTTTTACATCTCTGCAATAAGACTGCTGCACTGTATTTCATTCTCCAAGTTCCAGTGGGTCACCACCCTCACAGTAAAAAATTTCCCCCTAGTATCTAACAAGTTGGAAAAAATGCAGTACCAAGATGTTATGGTTTACAAATGTATATTTTGGTGCCAGTAATGACTATGTGACAATCCCAAAAATGTCATAGCAGTGGTTATTAGTTACCATCAAAGCAATGTGCAGACCAGGGGTAAGATTAAAATTGCAGTCAGCATACATGCTAAGGGGGGATGAAAATGGAGGATGAAGCAGGGTGGAAAGTTACATATATTTAAATAAATAAATAAATAAATAAATATGTATATAATATTTAAAATTCTAGGGAGAAATTGCTGCTGCTAGTCCCAGGATGCACTGTGGTCAGCATGCCTGGCTTCCCACACATAATAAATGCTGAGAGGGCACAGATGGGGGGTGGTGTGAAGTGGAAACACCAAGGTCGGGCTCTGCTGAGATTCTTGCAAAAGGAGATACTGGGTGATACCTTGTACCTGATAAGCCACACAGCACCTGTCAGATTAGGGAGGGAAAGATTTCTTGCTGTTGAGGCACAGCCATGGTGGGCTCACAGCCACCCAACCATTCCCAAGGGTTACAGCAGGTGCAAGGCAGGTGTTACCCACCTCCAAATACCACCACCCCCCAGGCTGGTCTCTCAAGGTCCACCTAAACATAAAAATGAGTATAAAAATGTGTTTAAAATGGGGAGAAGATAGAGAAGACTCCACTAATGCTTCTGGCATCAGTCAACAGGCTGAACATATCTTCTCCAGCACAGGGACATCTGTGGGGTGAGAAGTGTGGTCTGTGTGCAGATTGCTCAGCTCCAGCTGGGTTTTTAGTGATTAGAGATTGTTAGCATGTTGCTTTGAATAGATTTTTTTCAGCCAGGTGCTATCACCTTCAATCTTCAACCCTTAACCTTAATAACAGTTTTTCATGGTATTAATAGTGTTCCTTAAATTGCTAGGTGTGATTCCTTCAAGGGGCCCACCAGCAGCCAGCAGTAGTGACATATTTGACTGTGGAGACTTGGGAGGTGGTTTTCCTGTTTCCATGTCACCCTGAACTGCCCTCCAATCCATGAAACCTTCAGTGAAGGGTCCCATAACTGGACCCTAACAGACCTGGTTGTGCACAAGGGTCTCAGCTGACCCAAGGCACCTACAGACCAACCAAACACAAAGGGTTTCAGAAAATTTCCTCTTCCACATGGAAAGATCTTTGAATTTACATGACACAGTTCATGCAAATGGTATAGTAACTTCCCAGAAAGCAAAACAACAGCCAGGCTTTAAATAGTGAATTGGAACAAAAAAAGATTGCTAGGAAGAACTCATCTTTTAGAAACAGACAAAATATGTAGCTCACATACCTTTTCTTCAAAGGTAGACATAATAATTCAGTTTTGAGCTAGGTCTTTATTGACTCACTTAGCTAGACTGACACATGTCTTTAATACTCTAAAGCACATTGATGATTTTCTGATATAAACTAAAGAACCCCTTATTTTCTTGTGATTTATTAATTTTCTATAAAGACAAAATATATAAATCACTGATGTGTATCATCCACTCCCCCTGTCTTGTGAGATGATACAGGTCAGGTTTAGCAAAATCTATTTCTGTGACACCTAATAAGTTAGGTGACTAACTTAAAACTGTGTAAGGAAGACATGTTAAAACTGTTTCCTTTTCACTGTGCATTTTTGTTCTTTATGAAAAGGGGGGAAAGAACACACTTTCATTGTCCAGAAAGCAGATTAAATTCTCATTAATTCCTCCTCCTTATATTTTAAGCTAAGTTAGAAATTTCAACTGACATGAATCCTGAAATTCAAACCCAATTAAATTATAAAAAGAGTGATTTTTTAATGTTTTTGTAAATGGCTGATGTCAGTCTTGCTTTAGGACTCCAACACAATCATGTTGTCTCAAATTGCTCAACCCTCCCCACATTGTGATTGTATAATTTGTTATTGTAAGAAAATACTTATTAATGATTTCAGGGGAAAAATCTTACCTGTAAAGTAATCAGCAAGCATTATATAATCCAAGATAAATATATCTCCTTCCAGAAATACTTAACTGTTGCTAAGATGCAACATCAGGTCCACAAGAGTTTCCACTGAAATAAAATACAAATATCCATCTTCAACAAGATAATTTATTGAGTTCTTACAGAGCTGTTCTTGGAACTAACACAATTTAACATTTTCATTAGAGATTTTGCCACAAAGAGCTTGAGGATATTAACTAAATATGATGGTGCCCTAAAGCAAGAAGACAATATAAGGAGGATAAAGAAGAATTTATAATTTGCAAATAGAATAAGGATAAAATTTGGCAAAAACATGTGCTCTGGAATTGAGAGCAAGAATGTCTGTCTTGAACTTGGAACTCAGAAAACTAAAGGCAGAAGAAGAGAAAAATCTTTGGATGTTATTTGATCACAGAGTTATTAAACCACTCTATTACAGCTGTGGAAGAATCTGAGTGGAGCCCATTCTATTGCAACCAAGATATTTTGGATAGAAATAAATAAGTATTAGTGTATTGGTTGGACTGTATTTTGCAGTGTGTTAGCAGAAATTGCCTGTTAGAGCCAGATAATTTCAAATTAAAAAATAAACAAAATGAAACCAGAAATATCTGTCTTATGACACAGGCTGGAAGACACTGCATTGAGGCTACTAAAATAAAGCCAGAGAAGCAATATAGTTACTTTCTATAAATACAGAATGAGCTCATAGGAACATGTGAGAACAATTTAAGCTAAATGCCTGTATATGTGCACATACATACAGCAAAGAGACATGAACTGGAGGGAAATGAGCCAGCAAGGAAAAAGAGCTCTTGAACATCCTCCCAGTAAATCTCCACAGGCCAAGGACTGATATGACTCAGAAATCCAGTTTGAGCACATTGTGAGAGTGATTATGTGCTGTGGTTGACCCTCATAACATGGTTCTGCTCTCTGCCAAAGGCTGATGATCCTGCTGAGCTGCTTCTGATGGGCAGAGAGAAGCCCAGGCACCAAGCAGCACAATCCATGGTGGGGGCTCACCAGGGGAGCAGCTGCTGCCAGGGCTCGTGGAAAATCCAGTGGCGAGCAGGGGATGAGTGCCAGGGTTGAAATTGTTAAACACTGGTGTGCTGCTGGTTGGATAGTGCCACACTGGCTGGCACGTGCAGGAGGAGACTGCAAGGGCAGGTGAGCTACATCTGGCTGGAAAAACAACCAGAAAATTACATCTACCAGTTGGGCACTTTTCATTTTCCAGCTGTTTGATTAGAAGACCTGGACTTAGTTGTGAAAATCCATGCACTTGAAAAAAACAAATCTAAGATTTCTTGCTCAGAACACTTCAAAATACCGTGTAAATTAAGTTCTCAGACCTCAAGTGACTTCAGTCTCCAACTGAGAACACTCAGTGTCTCCCTTGAAAAACCTTCACACAAATGTTTCATTTCCAGTCGAACAAATCTTTAATTTAAGGATGCTACACTAAACACTAAAGATTCACACTGTTTTAGGTGTTTCCCTCGTAAAGCACCATCTGTATCCCTTAAGTATTCTTTGTTTCTTGGCTGACTTTCCAGGAAAGCCTCAGCGTGCATTATCACAGCTGAAGTGTCTGTATCACATTGTCACTATTGGGATGGACACAACACACAAAGCAACACGTAGCAACAGGGAAAATGTTCTTTTATTGTGGCCGTGCATTCTCTTTTATACACTCTTCAGCACAGTGCCTGTTCCATTCATTGGTTACAATAACACAGCTCATGGTGTTCGTTGGTACAAAGTAGTCAGCATCGCCATTTTTGGGCAGACTTTCTACCATAATTCTACAAACAGATAATAGTTTTGTTTTTCCAGCTGCAGGTGTTTATCTCTGTTCTCTCGGTTCCCATGTGAATGACCTCATTTTCTTCTTTCCTTCACAGGTAAACACGAATTTTATCAATTTCCTCTTCTTTCTGTCAGCTCGCTCCTGTGGCTCACAGACCAGCTGTCAGCCCCTGCCACACCACAAATATACAGTGTCTGATTTACCTGGTGCCAGTTCTTGCTTCCAGTATCAGCATTGGGAGATAAGTCACTTTTTATTCAGGAAAATGCTGTTGTAGGTGGGTTCTTTTTGGTCTTTGGTTTTTAAATATAGGGAAATATTGAAGGAATCTGTTTCTCTGCTGCCTTCTAAAAGACCATGCCACATTTATATATACACACCTATACATTCCCTCTTTTTCCCCCTCATATATTCATTGACCACTCAAAACAGGCATTACTGTAGTTCTTTCCAAATTTTAGGTCAGAATTTGGTGCATCCATTATGGTGGTTAGGAAAACCTCTTAATTAAACTGCCATATATACAAGTAAACTGTTAAATTTCTATTTGTGGAGGGCAGTTTAGCTGGAAAATGGTCAAAACCAAACATCTGCTCCTCTGTATTTTTCAGGTAGCATGTTGTTTTTTGAAAGGTGTGTAGTAGCTGATAGTACTGTAGATTTAATTAGCATATGCAGTTTGACAACCAAGATGCCTTGGCAAGAGCAGAGCTTTGAAGATTACAAGAAGATTGGATCAAGACTGGTGACAGGAAAGAATATTGAACTAAGTGGAAATGTAAAGTTTGTCTGTGTGATGTTTAACCCAACGAATGCAGTAAAAAATCACTAGCCTTCCTAAAAATGGTGTATAAGCTCACAGTAAAATTCAGATTCTGATGGCGAGTCAGTAGCCCCCATCCATCAATCATCCATAAGGTGGATGCATACCCATGAGAGATTTTGTATTTGCAGTGCAGCTGGAGTCCAGGGCTGGTCATAATCTGCACCCACCCAAACCAGAGCCACAGACTCAGTGTGTGCAGTGGAATGCCTTCACGAGGTGCAAGGAGTGTGACACCACAAAATGATGAAGAAACCATGGGAGATGTTTTACATATTGAGGAGATGTTGCAGCTGTGCATCCCTCTCTGGGGGCCAGGTCCCAGAGCAGAAAGGGCTTGCAGGGGCAGCCTGCAGGGCTCAGCTGGGGAGGGCACAAGGCACACACAGAAGATGCTGCCTGGGAAAGAAGGAAGTGAGGAGGGAGGTTTGGAGAAGAGGAGAAGCACCAGGGAGCAGCATCACCACTGATGGCCAGAGGTGAGACCTTGAAGGAAGCTCTGAGTGTCTCACCTGCATGCTGAGGGCAGGGGAAGGTGGCTTGACCTAGAAGGAAGCAGACAGGTGGGACCTGGGAAAGCTGCAATCTTCCTAAATAGCTGTCTGGTAATGCAGCTGAAGCTGGCACAGCTCCCATCTACAGCAGCTGCACACTGGCAGCTGACCAAGCCTTAAAAAGTTCTCTCGCAGTATTCAAACACAAGCCAGCTTCTGGCTGTCCAGGTAAGTGTTTTTCTGGGCAAGCACAGACCAGAGAAGGCCCTGCAGGAGTTTTGAGATTTAGTAGTGCTCACTCTCTTGTCCATGTCATCACCTGAGCAGTTTTTTTCCCTGGCAATACCTTTAGACCTGCTGAAATCTGCACTCTGCTTTGGGAGTGAGCACACAGGTCCAAGAGCACTCGTGAGCTGACTGTGTGCAGTGGCCAGGCTGCATCCACAGCCACCACAAGGGATACAACTAGGGAAGTTAAATCCAAATCTCAGAAACATAGTGATGCTATGTTATGAATTTATATGTAATATATCATTATATGTTATTATATATTACATAAAACCCATCTCAATATCAGTTCCCCAGTTTTTCCTGCCTTCCACAAATGATAGTAGCTCTAGGCAGAATTCCTTATCTTTCCCAAGAGTGACTGAACCATCCTGCTTTGCTCCTTTTCTACTCTGACTTTTTCTCCTCAGGAAAAAGGCCTGTCCTTGGTTAAAATTATCAAATAAATTACTTTGTTGTGATTTGGCCTTGTGTACTAATAATTAGGAATTTGGATTATCTTTTGATAAAGTTTGTTTGAAGCAGTGAAAATGTAGGACTGCAGCAATTAGCCCTTGGCTGCAAGTTACTTTCTGTAATAAATTGTGGACTGATTCTGGCTCTCTGGTAGGCTTAATTAATTGGTTGTTTAAAAAACCATGTAATTATAACTAAAACTGTATGTAAGATTTACCAGTGAATCCAACTGGCTAGATTTTTTTGGTTGTTCTGTTTTAACATCTAGTTAACATAGTTGGTTAGAAACTTCTCCCTGCACAGTTGTACAACTGTGTTTTTAGCTATTTTATAGTTTGCATGATTTTAGTTGAAGTAAGTTAATCTATGGTGTCTAGACTTTCTTTCCCACATGACTCCAGTATGGATGGTTTTGACCAACTCTATCCCAACCTGTGTAATTTATATACACATATATAAATTAGTACATTTTCTCTGTAAGCAGACCAAGTTCCTGTGTAGATGGATCTTTGCCAAATAACTTTTCCAGTCCTTCCTGTTTGATCAGTCATGATTCTAATGCTGATTCACTTCTTACTACAAACCAACAGGAACCAAACACTAATTTGTAAAAACTATCTTCTGAAAGTATAATAAAATCATATTTCTTTTTATTGCCCTGGTTTTATGCTTTTGTTAGTATTTTAAATTTGCGATTAAATGTAATTTGTCAAGCTATTTCTCGGTGCTGGAAGAAGAAATATTTTCCATTTCTTTTTGATTTTCATTTTGATTTCTTGCAAAGGGGTTAATGGCTGTTGAAATAATTTAATTAAACCTGAATATATGGAATGTAAGATGGTAATTTGTTTCAGGAAATTCTGCACAGACAGGTCTAAATGTACTGCCCAAAACAGCCAGATCTAAAAGATTCTTTAAAAATTGCTTTTAAAATAAAATATGAATGATAATGCATATGTAAGCTGGAATGTCATCTCACCTATAGATTTTGCCCATTATGGAGAAAATGATAACTGATTAAGTTTTTGAAAAGCAACAGAACTATTATTCTGGATTTGCTATAGCCTGAGATTTTGTGTGCTTTGATTTTTCCTTGGGCTCACTTAAACAGTGTGGAGACAAAGTTTGATGACCAAAATACACAAAGAATTTTATCAAAAATATGGTTGAAGAGGACATCAAATTACTTCAGCCTTAGGGCTTGGTCTTAACATATTTTACAGTAGTTTATTCAGAGGGACATATTGCATTTATTGGGCTGAGCTGGACCCTTGGAAACAGGAATTAAATCCTTTTGGTGCCTTTTTAGCATCCTCCTGTAACTCCCACAGTACTGGAACCAGTAGCTCACACTGAAGCTCATTTTTGTGGGTTGTAATATTTGTTGCTAATAATCAAACCACTTACAACTTCGTGTTTGACCCACAAGGAAAAGAGAAAGGCAGCTGAGATCATGCTGAGATCATGTTCCAGTTCCAGGGTAGTGACCACTGGAATCATTGGACAGAGAGAGGTGACGTGCATCTGAAGATAAGTTTTTTCTATGTGCATCTGAAGATAAATATTTTCTATGTGTATCTGAAGATAAGTATTTGCTATGTGCATCTGAAGATAAGTATTTTCTATGTGCATCTGAAGACAAATATTTTCTATGTGCATCTGAAGATAAGTATATTCCATGTGATCCCTTTCCCCATCTCCACAGCCAAGCCCTGCATTCCAATCCTGATGTGCCTTCCTGTGTTTTATCAACCCTTTTTGCCAAATCTCTGAAGCTCCTCTGGGGTTTCTTGAGTGGCTCAAGATGATGAGATACAGCAGATGCCTTTTCAGTGAGATTTCTGGTGTCTTTCAGCAGGCTCAGGAGCCCTGAACCCTAATAAACCTTTTTTGTTCATCGTGTCCCACCATCCTTTCAGCCCCTGTGAAGAACCACACACAAGAATGTTTTGTCCCAAACTTTAGGCTATGGGAGTGTCAAAAAGGATAATGCAACATAGTTCCTCGTGTAATGGAAAAGCAAGACAGAGCTTTATTTAAAGAAACACTGCACTTACATATAGGGTAGTATGTGAAAAACAAAGTAGAAAAGACTCATTGGTCAAAGAAGGCAACACCCCTCGAAAAACACACTTTTGCAAAGCATCACGTTTCTCACTCACCCTGCAGGTGCATAATCATTGGATAATTCCTTGTCCTTGAGCAGCCTGAGAATCCCAAGGCTTCAAGGCTGCTTTCCCCCTGGTTCCCAGCAGTATCCAAGCCTTCTGTTGTGCAGGAAAGGTGTGATTTGAAGAGGGCAGTGGGGCAGACCTGCTCTGGTACAACATCCTGCTCCACCTTGGGACTCGTGCTCAGCCCACCTGCCCCTCTTCTCACCTCTGGAGGAAGGCTCAAAGGGGCTGCATCAGCAAACAAAACAGCTGGAAAAATCTGGTTTGCATAAGTGGTATGCAGCCAGCTGATTGCAAAAGGAAGTGGATCTCAGTCCTCAGTACTCACAGAGAACACTTGTGCTCTTTTTCTTTCCTTTCTTTTTCATTCTCACAGTTTACCCCAGCTCTGCACCATCCACGTGGCAGGACCAATGCAGCATCTAAGGACTGGTGATATTCTTTGTTCTCCTTCTCTCTCTTCTGTCTTTATTTCTGTCCTTCCTTGCTCTGCCTGCAGAAAGAGCAGCTTTCACATTCTACCCCAGACTCCATACTCAGGTCTGTTGCTAGAGTGGAAGTGCTGTGACTTGTTGCAGCACCTTCGAAAAGCAGGGTTGTGGCTTATGCCAGAACCTCTGAGAAGTGGTGTGGTGTGGCTCCTTAGCCAACAACTTCTAACTCTGTGTTGTGGGAGCTGACAGCTTATTAAAGTGTACAGTAAAAATTAAGGCTATATTAGCCACTGCTTTTGGGAACTGTTAAAATTTAAGGGTTTGTTAAGCAGCACCTTATGTGCCCAAATAGTGGGCTGGTTGCTGAATCTAAGGCACCTATATAATAAAAGCATGAGAGATCTTTGACACATAATCTCTGTTCAGCCTGAGAAGGGCTTAGAACGAGCATCATGCCCCATACCAGTGGGTCATGGCAGCCTCCAAAGAAGCCCTTCTGCAGCATGTGAGACTTCAAAAGCTCTCAAACAGCTATGTCCTATCTCACAATCCTCCTGACACCAATGTCAGCAGCATCGAGTGGCCCTGGAACAGACTTTCCCAAGAAAACAGGATTTGTTTCACTAGCCATCCTCATCTGAGATTCAGGGTGGTATGTGGAAAATCCATGATATCCTACCTGCCACTGAGGCTGCAGAGCTGCTGCCATAGTTTAGAAAACTTGTTCCTTATGGGTATTTATTTTCTTACCTATTGTACTACTGGTGCACTTCTCCAGCCTTATAAAGCCTAGGTACAATCATGGCCTTCTCAAATCTGCTTTTCAGGATACACATTCTGCTTTTGAGATTCAGAAAGAGCTACCTGCATCTGGATGCCTGAGAATGCTGTGTACTTATATGCATGTACATGTACACATGCACAGATACATACATACATATATATATATATAATGTAAAACATAATCCAGTTGCCATCCCTAAATGGAAAATATTCTGATAGCTCACAATTACTTTAGTAAAAAACCCCGAATTGTATAGTTTGTATTTATAATCACAAACATCTTGTTTCACAGCAGAATTACAAGCCACATTTTTCATTATATGACACGTGAAGAATGAGCCATATGTCTGCAGAACAAAGCATGTATGTTGCTATGTAGAAGCAGATTCTTGGATTTCAAATATAATTCACAAGAACTCCTGTGTACTTAGTCATTCCTGTGCCTTTTGTACTTGGGAGCAAAACACACTGGGGTCAGATTCAGTCACAGCTCAAGATAACATAAATTGGATTAGTTCAATGTGGTTATATTAGTGTGAGCACTTTTTGAAATCTCAAGTCAAAAGCTTGTAGCACGGATTGTTTCAAGTGATAAACCCCCCAGTACTGCTGTGTGTGCTCCTTCTCTGCTGCAGCCACCCACCCTCCAGCAACTTCTGCCCTGCTGGAGAGATCCATGCAATTTCCCCACCAGGTGGAAGTTTATCCCTCTTGGCAAGCCATAGAACCTTCCTCCTCTGGGGCAGTGAAGGCAGCCTGGAACCACAGAATCCCTTATTTTCCCTTGTTCCAATGATAAAGTGTTCCTTTGGCACAAGGGGAAGGCAGTTTCCCTGTGGCCCCACTAGCACACAGCCTGTCCACCAGCTACACACAGAGACAGGAGGAGATTTCTTCCCCCTCCATGCAGCACTGGCTAAACACAAGGATAGACACTATTAGAAAATGTCTCTTTGCCAGAGAACCTCTTTCACTGTTAAGCCCTCCCTGGAGGCTTACCAAGGACCATTACCATTAACTTTCCTGTTACCAGTTTTTTGATAGAAAAGATAAAAACTGCATTTACAGAGACAACAGATATTCATATAAACACAGACTTCTAGATATTTTTGGATGTACACAAAATGGAATTCCTTCCTTTCTTGGCCTGCCTCCAAACTTGAAAATAGTTTCCAGAAATGAGGAAGTTTTTGTTTATCCTACAAACTCGTAAGATACTACCACCAAAGCAAAATGAACAAAAACTCTACTTCAGAAAATGTTGGCTCATATTTTTAAAATGCTACAGTAACAGTCATGGATGAGAGATTTAGAACTGGTCATCTGTGGGGAATTGCCTTCATGTACTGAGCAGTAAGGTTCACCTGCACTAGGATGCCAAAGCCTGCCCTTGGAAATGATGTGCCAAGAAGCTGCCCAAGTTTCTAGAGAAGGCAGAGGGGACACCAAGGAGCCATTTGTTCCCCTTGCTCCACTCTCAGTTCTTTGACCCTTCAGTTCAATCAATCCAGTGCACTCAATACTAAAATGCAGCTCATACTTTCCTTGAGTGCTTGTGATGTGAAGCTCTAAATAATACATACTCACCAGTGCCTAAATTTATCTGATTTCCCAGTTTTTATTTTCTCTCCACTCCTTTCCAGCAGCAGCTGCATTTGCTTCAAAGGCTCCAAGGAAAAGTCTGTCCCCATGAAGTCTGGTCTTGCAGTGAGACCTGCAGCAGTCCTGCCACCCCACAGAGTCCCAGCACTGTCTGACCTGTGGGTGGCTTTACCTGTGGTAAAATATCTTGGGTTGAATCAGGCAATGGCACTCCAGCTGATGTTAAACATGCTGGGTACTGGATAAGACTGTGGTTGCTGTAAGGGCAAAAACTTTACAATAACAATAAGGAGCTACAACTACTAGGTCTGCAGTTTCCAAGTTTCCAAGGATATTCTTTATTCTTAATGATTTCATCATCCTCTATGAGGTTTTTATGGTAACTGTAAGCAAAATTTAACTTATTTGTGCAGAACCTGCACACTTTGCTATACTTACTGCTTAGTGATATTAGAAGACAGAATATGCAATCCTCTCTGCTGTTTCTCTTTAGCATTGGTAATATTGTGGATAGCCTTTGGTTTAATACTAATGCAAAAAAAAAAAAAAAAAAAGAAGCCAAAATCTAAAAAATATCTCGAATTATATTTTAAATATAAAAAT
>JAOTQZ010000248.1:292092-313111 GCA_026546895.1 Pogonocichla stellata | reverse complement strand
CCGCCTGCCCATTGTACCCACAGAGAGGTGGACATGGTCCATGGCCTCGCGCACATCCTGGAACATGCTGCGGAAGGGTGTTCCACAGATGTTACAGGGCAAAACAACACCAAAGATAAAACAACAAATATGCTAATTCAAAAACATGCAGCAAAAAGCCAAGGCAGAAAACCCCCTGACCAAAAAAGCCCCAGGCAAACAGGGAAAACCCCACACAGTAGTAAAAACATCATCCAAATATTCAGCACGCTACTACTCTGCCCTGGGTGTACGATGCACAAGAAGGAGAAGCAAGAAGATCAGTTCAAAAACCAGAATGCTGAAAAACAATTCCTTTCATCTTCATGTCAAAAATTCTTTCACTGTGATGCTGACTATCAACAGCAAGTGATTTACCCTGAATTTTTTCAGTTGCCCTGTCACAGATTTAAAAGGAACCTAAAACAGAAGCAAAATAATTGATCTATTCCCAAGCCTGCAGGGGACAGGCAAGATTTGTTTCACTTCTAAGTTTTCATTCCATCAAGGCAGCACTGAATAAAGATGAAATGGAGAGATGGCCTATTTACATTTATATTTGCATTCATATTAACATAAAATAAAATAAAATAAAATAAAACAAAATAAGATAAAATAAAATAAAATAAAATAAAGGAAAAATTTTCATCTTAGAGAGATGTGTTTAAAGAGCTTCATGTGTCATGTGAGGACAAAACCCCCATCTCTCCTCAACAATATATACTACATCAAAAGTTTTCCCCCATAGGCCTTCACATACAGCAAGAATCTTGGTTTAGAAATCACTGCTGAATAGATTTTCATTTTCAATGCCCTCCATTTCAATCTGTTAATTACTACTATTCCTAGATAGCATTTTACTATCATAATATTTTTCTTTTACATGTAAGATTTCAGGGGTCAGCTTTTCAGAAGAGTTCAACTGTTGACATTCCATATGGGTGTATGACTCAGACTGCATCAAAACAATATTAAATTCCCTGAACCTTGGACCGAGAACAACCCCAAAGTATTTTGATATACAAGGAAAAAAGCAAAATCCCAAGCAAAGCAACATGAGTAATGGAAATACATGCAGAAAGCTCCATGATCCCCATATTTCACAAGCATACACAGGGTGCTGGTAACACCAAGGCCTTGGGTTCAACCCCTGTGCAGGCCATTCACTTTCTTAAGTGAATCTCTTGATGGACTTAATGATCTTTGTGTGTCCCTTCCAACTCAGAATATTCTGTGATTTCTACTTTTATACACACATGTGCAGACAAAACCACACAAAATGAAAGGACAAACAGGCAGCCATGAAGCAATCACATTTTTTATAAGACGCAGACACAATCACACAAAACATGATATTTCATAGACTTATAGAATCATTAACGTTGGAAAAAAACTCTAAGATCATCAATTCCAGCCATTAACTCAGCATTGCCCAGTCCTCCCCTACCCCATGTCCTCATTCCCTATGCTTTTTGAACATGCCAGTGGTGGTGGTTCCATCACATCCCTGGGCAGCCTATTCCAATGCCTTACAACCCTTTCAGTGAAGAAATCTGGGACATTTGCCAGCAAGTAAGAAACTTATTTAAAATAAACTATGAAACAAACACTTCTGTGATTGAAACTGCCACCTATGCACCATCAAGATTTACCTGCTTTTTCTGTCACTTGTGAGAGAAAAGCTTCAGCAGGCAGCAGAAAGGAAAGTTAGCAGATACTCTAAATAGATACTCTAGATACTCTCATAGATACTCTAAATTTTACTGTAAATGCCTTCAATTCAAATTATGATTTTTCACATACTGAGTGATTGCAGACAAAGCCCTTGCTGGTGGAATTTGGAGCTCCCAAGCCAAAACCCTGCTGACCTCAAGCTCCTATGGGTGTGGTGAGAGACAGGCTGCAAACAGTCTCAGTGCTCTCCAAATGCTTTTCCTGGGCATCAGGAAGGCATTCACTTTGGAGCAGAGAGCAATTATTTATAGACTCCTGAAGGAAATAAAAAGAGCTGCTGATGTATGTTTCCAGCTGAGGTTTTGTTTTCTTCATCATGGCCCCTGGTAGCTGGGGCTGACCCTGAGGTATTACTTTAGCTTGTCCTGCCAAAATCAGAAGGTGCTGCAGAGAGCTAGGGTCCCTGTGGACCTGTGCAGGGATGCTCTCCTGAGCCTGTGTCTCAAGAGTGGTTTGCTCCCTCTGCCTGTCCCTGGACAAGCAGGGCACAAACTTCCTTCAGTTAGGCCTGAGTTACACCCCTGCTTTGCCTAAGCAAGTAAAACAAAAGTCTCCTGCTATCCTGGAGCCAGCAGCACATGGGCACGAGAAACCTGACCAACTCATCAAACAGAATCAGCAGATGTGGGAGTAATACCTCACATGAGCAAATTCCAGAGACTTTTTATGGCCATTCACACTATGATATCCCTTTACCTGATTTCAAATCAATTTCTGTGGCAGAATATCATGTGTCCAGCTTCCCATGGGATGCAGAGCACATGCCCAGCTCTCATGAAACAGGCCAACATGGTATTGCACATGAGCTCCCCAACTAGCCACTGTCTAGGGCCAAAGGCTGTTTTCCAAACATATTTTCTCCAGTTCCTAATGCTCACTTTATGTAACAATATTTTTGGCACCCTTTAGAAGTTTTCACCACCTCTTCTTTTTACCACTTCTTATCCCCCTTCAGGAAAGATAAGAAAAGAATCTTATCCTTCAGGATAAAAACAGAATCACAGGATATCCAGAACTGGAAAGGACTCATCAGGATCATCCAGTACCTGCACAGGATACCCCAAGAATTCCATCATGCACCTGAGAGCATTGCCCAAACACTTCTTGAATTCTGTCAGGCTTGGTGTTGTGGCCACTGCCCTGGGAAGCCTGTCCCAGTGCTCAATCACCCTGTGGTTAAAAGAGCTTTTCCTGATACCCAGCCTAAACCTGCCCTGTCTCAGCTTCATGCCATTTCCTTGAGTCCTGTCCCTGGCCAGGAGAGTGGAGATCAGAACCTGACCCTCCACTGCCCAGCTCCTTTCCTGCTCCCCTCATGCCACCTCACACGTGTTAGAGGCAAGATTAAAGCAGATCAGCTCTTCCACCTGATTCTTCCAAACAAAATCCATTGTACAGTTGCAAACAAAGTGCTATCTATTTACTTATTTTGATGGATTGTTTTAGTTATGACTAGCTCTTTATTATTTACTATTTTATTTTAAGCTAGGGGAAAGAAAAGAAGAGATTGTAATTGAGGGAATGAAATGGTAACAAGCAATGTAAAAAACAGTTCAAGAGAAGCTATTCTCTGCAGAAAAATGCACAAAAACTTTTTGCCATGTAGTTATATTGCACTCTAATCTATAGAAAAATAAGGATGTGAGTACATAATTATATAGGCAAAACAAGATTAAGAGTTTCCTTTGAAGCACGTTAAGAATGAAAAGTGAAAGTGATAAAAAAGGTCAATAATTATTGAGGATGATTAATCTCCAAGTCCTACTAAAGAAGGTGCCCCTTTAATTTGGATTTTCTGTGATGTGGGAAAACATACTTTTTATAGCGCAAGTTCATTGGAGTGCATGAACCATCTTATCTGGGGGAAGCTGTCACCCCTCTTTAATGTTAGACATCTTCATTCTCAGGGAGTGCCTGAATTTCTCCCTTATGTTTAGTAGGGTAGCACACCAGGGACTGAAGGTTTGTGAATCTCAGCTTTATTGCAGCCAGGGATGCTCATTAAAGCTGCTCATGAACAGCACAGACCTTCTGTATGGCCCCTCAACAGCAATCCTGTGGAGTACATGTTATCTGTCTATCCCCAGAATTGCTGCCTGGCTGTTTCCAAATGCTTATTCTGCAGGGTTAAGGTGGTGTGTCTATAACTTATTAACAGTTGAAGACCAAATCAGGTGATTTTGGTTTCTGAAGCTCTTAACAGCACAGAAATAATGAAGCACACATTACTTTACTTTTTCATTCTCCTGAAGTATGTTCTGCTTCTTTATGCTTAAATCACCTGCAGTGAAATCTCAATCCCCTCTTTCCTTCCCAGCTGCTACTACTTTCCCCCCAAAGTGCCTTTTGATTCATGTATAGAGTGCCTTACTTTTGCTGTACCCTTTTCCTCATTTTATAACAAGGTAGAATTACAGTGCTGCTATTTTGTTCAGTCCTTGACTGCTGTCTTTTGCTGAGGTACAGTGGAATTCACAGCTGGTGCCTCTGCCAGTCCACACGTTTTACAACCTCTTGGCTTGTTCAGCAATTAAAAAGAAAAACTCAGTTTAACAGCTTTAGTCTGCAAAGGTGTAAGCCAAACAGAAAATAGGTCAAGTTTTCTCAGAAATTAGTTGTGTTATGAGAATTATTGCTTGGGCTATCCAGCCTGTGACCTGACTGCCATAGCCAGTCATTTACTTTGGGTGATATTTGGATAGAAACATCTTTCTACATCATATCTGTGCCATTTCTGGAAAATTATTAATGTGCTTATCTCCATTTTCCACATAGGCACTGTGGCAAATACTCCCTGGGAGGTGAGACTGGGGATGCCCATCCTGTTTTGGAGCACTCCCAGCTCTCGTGTGTCCCATTCTTGCTCTGCACTGATGTCTGCCCACGATTACAGCTCTCAGGGGAAGATACTCCCTGGGCAGTAAAGCACTTTCCTGTATCCTACTTTTCCCTCTACATTGAAATTCAAGGGAACTGAAGGACTTGGAGCCTTGGGAAACTGCAGCCACAGAGGGACCCTCACCATTGCAGTAGGGGAGGGGTAAATGATAGCTGACATATGATTTTAAGCTGGTTTTTTTTTTCCTTGATAATATGACTATTCAAAACCCAGTGTTTTGGGTTGTTTCCTCCCATTCAAATTTCTAGCTGCCTTTGTAGGAGAAAATCCAATTCTCAGTATAAACCATGCATTTTTCTCCTGGAAAATGCTCACAAAATGAACAATTGTGTTTGCAAGCAGCTCCACAAACTTTGCATCCTACAGTGAAAGCAGAGGGGAGTAGGACTGGGTGGGTCTTGACCACTGGCCACAGGGGCCACCGTGCCCTGGTGTGACCTGGCACTTCCAGGGAAAAACAATCCCGTGGGAGGACTCTGTGTCCCTGGAGGATGATCTGTTTTGAAACTCTAAGCAATACCTCCAGTTCCTCAGACTGCTGGACAATAATGATCTTTTTATAGATAAATGGGCATGACTTCCTGCAGAAAGAGTAATCATTAAAGAAGAGCCTCTTAAGAAAAACCAAAGTCCACTGTCAAGGAAAGATAATAACCCCTAAGTTTAACAGGATTTCTGTAATACACAGGTTTCAGTGCATGTTTTTGCTCTAGAAATTTACTTTTCCTCAATAAACTAGTTATCACTTCTTTTTCACCTATCCAGTCAAATGTGACTTAAATCCCCCAGTGCCTATTCCTGTGAATTTTTCACAGCTTGATATTGAAAAATATTAAAAAGGAATAAGAAAATAATTCAGTCATGTATTACGATACAGCAAAACAGTTGTTTATCATTTAGCAAAATAAATTATTCACAGAATTTATTCTATTATCTGCATTTTTAGAAGAAAAAAAATATCCTTCAGTACTGCACAGGTTTTTATTTACCTGACAGTTGCACTTTAAATGAGTGGAAAACAGTATACCAAATAGAGAAACTTTCTGACCTAGGTGTTAGAAATTCTTTCCTTAGAGAAATACACGTATTTTTTTTTACAATAATATTTAGAGGCTGTTGCTGTTTATGGATACTATGTAAAGTATACAACCTGTGAGATCTTAATTTCATAAGTTAAATCAAGTGTATTTTCCATGTATACATCCAAGCATTTAGAGTAGCACCAATAAATGGATATCAACAAATGGATATCAAAATTTACATGTGACTTGATATTATGTTACATAATATTATAATTATTATGGCATTTATGGCATTGGACAGATCTCAGACTCAAATTCTGGACTTTAGCAGCAAAATAAGTGCAGAAGATGCGAAAATTTTAAGTTCTTTCAGAATTCAAAACTCCTTTTCTTCTTCTCGGTGCTAGTGACCAGCCAGCCTTGGTTCAGGGGTCGGGTCCTGGATGTGTTACACATGACAAGGGAAATCTGGCAGGTTAACCCAGCTGAGGGCAGGAGAAACGATCCTGGTCTGATCACTGAGCACCAGACCACAGGATTCTAGTCTGGCCTCAGGCAGGGGTGACTTCTATCATCTCAAACTGGCTTTTACCCCAAGCTGAAACCTCCCATTGCGAGGAGAAAAGGAAGCAAAGTGGAGAACAAGAGTGTGAAACAGAGCTGTGGTGGTGAGAGCAGCAGGCAGAGGCGTCCTCAGCCTCCTCCTGGGGAGCTGTTGTAGCAACGCAAGGTGTGGCACACCAGCACCCCTGTCTGATTTCAGGAGGAGACAGGAGTGTCTTGCCAGCACTGGAAGAGATGCTCAGCTCTCAAGCCAAAGGATGCTGAGTGAAGGTTTGCCTCTTTCCTGATCTCAGAGTGAGAGGTGCAGATATCCATCCCCCCAAGCTGTGGCTCCTCTCCCTTAGAGGCTGTTCCTGTGTTCCCCACGTCAGGGGCCAGAAGGGACAGCAGCTCATGGAAAGAGCATTCCTTGCAGCTTCCCCTGCAGCCCATTAGTCACACCCTTAACCTTGCTACCCTCAAGTACATTTTGCAGATGTTGAAGTGAGGCCTGAAACACAACCCCAGATGCACACAGCCTGGAGTGGAAAAGTGAAACGCTCAGCTTGGAATTTCTTGTCAGATTCTTGGTCAGATATTGAAAGAGGTATTGAATCTTCAAAAAGTGAAGGTTCTTCCTTGGATTATCCTGGCTAGTTTCACAAGAGTTTGCATAAATAAATTTCTAAAAAATCTCATTATTTCAGCTAAATAAAAATACCAATTGTTCTCACATATAGAATAATATCATGACAGAATAGCAAGTGTTTCCATACTATTTAAAAATATTTTTTCTCCAAAAATTGTATTTCTAAGCTTTAGTCTTTTTTCCTATGTGAGATTTAGCCAGAGTGGTTATTCTGAACAACCCCATGATGTGATGCTGAAAATGTGTCAGAAGACTATGGCTTGATAAATATACAAATTTACATTTCTAGCTTGATTTTCTATTTGCTGTTCTATTAGTTTTTTCCTACTTTATGTAAAATACTATCATCCAAAAAATACTCACTTTTCTATTAGAAAAAACATTCATAATTTTTAAAAAATTGCTGCAGGCTTATATTTATGCCAATAGGAATTTTTTAGACTACACTTATTTTCCTAGGATGGATATTACAAGGATCTTCCACTCAGAACTTCTTTGGTAACATGACCAGGAGAGAAACCTTCTGACTCAGATGATTATTTTTTCATTTGCTTTATATTTTCATTTTTTATCCCAGGCTTCATAAACAGTTCTCCACCCTCCCAACATTATGATGTCATATTTACATAATGCAGCTCAGCAGCTCAAATTTAAGAAGAAATATCTTCAAGTGTAAGAGATTTGCATCTTTTTGTGAATTCACTGGATGATACATGATATCCATGGTTTTTCTGGTCAGCCCTACAAGCTGCACACAAACCCCATTAAATCAGCCAGACTGGGTTGAGGGTTGACCCCAGAAACTCCCTGCTGTGACAGCACAGCTTTTACCATTGCCAGAGACATTCACTAGTAAGACCCTGTAGGTATGAAGTCAAACATGCAGAAAATATCCATATCCATACTTACAAGGAGAGAAGAGAAAAAAAATAGCAGAGGAATACTTGGCTTTTTTTTTTTTCTTTTTTTTTTAAGGGTATAATACTTTAAGGCGTTTGGTCTGTACAAAAGAGAAATATTAACTAGTGATGGTTGTATACTTGATACAGCTCTGGCACATCCCAGAATGTTGCCTACTGAGTCACTTTGACTGATCCACATCATGGAAAGTGGTTCATTGCTTTCTCAGCTGGCCCCTCCATCTCAGCACCCACAGTTACAGGGCTCAATGGTGTGCAGTGACAACTGCTGCATCCACGTCCTGGCTTTCACAGAGGGAAGGGTCACAGATCCCAAACCTGTGCTGCACATTTTCAGCTCAAGTGGATTAAAAGTGTCTTCTCCACAGTGCAGCAGTACATTCAAAGAAGTATCTTTGCATATTGTTTTGGGGTTTTGTTTGTCTCTTTCAGTTCACATTTGGCAATGAAAGGGGGCTTTCAGCTCCCCCTTTCACACTCAGTCTCACCAACACCAGCTATAGAATTGCACAATCTCTGCTGCACACATGGACAGAAATCCTTCTCCCAAGCAATGGATGGGAACAGGCAAGACTTCAGGTCTGGACACACACTAAGCTGCTACTGACAAAGCCAGACCATCTCTATTTACTGATGGCTTAAGAGGGAACTGTAGGGGTCCAAGAGCTTAACCAAGACAAAGCTGAAGAAAAGGACTTCTGCTATTAAAAGCTCTCCCAGGTTATGTAATTTCTTTTTTTTTTATTTTCTTCACAATATACACTCCACCCTTCCTTCAGGGGTGTGACTACACACACCACCTCTCTGTACAAGTTAATCTT
Source organism: Pogonocichla stellata (assembly GCA_026546895.1). Lineage (NCBI taxonomy): Eukaryota > Metazoa > Chordata > Aves > Passeriformes > Muscicapidae > Pogonocichla > Pogonocichla stellata. The sequence continues at coordinate 304,505 of JAOTQZ010000248.1, read as the reverse complement.
TCAGGGTGACAAGTAATTTCCTGCCTCTTTGGAAAATGAATTGTTATGGCATTAATGTAGATGAGATGAATATTCAATTATTTAAAACAAAAATACAAAAGGAAAACCTATTAATTGAATTTACAAAACTATGCCAAAGGCAAAGTTAAGATAAATGTTGCTGTTCAATCTGGTTTACTGTGATTCTCTAGTCCTGTAAGTCCAACAAAGTCAGATAAATCAAATAAATAATTTCTCAGGTGAATCCATAGAAGCTATATTGTCTTTAGTAAAAATCAGTGAAAAATTGGTTTCTAACTGAAGTTCATCCTCAGCCAGTGCCACACAAACCACACTTCCATTCATCTGCAGGTCCATTGGGTTTCCAAACACACCAAGGCTGGACTACAGGTGGTGGGGGAAGCACCACAATTAGTTTTAACCATTAAACCCTTCAGTTTCTTAAGTTTCTTCAGCCTTAAGTTCCAGAGATTCTGACAAGGAGCACCCTTAGCATGTGAAAGGACAACTGTAAAGCCCATTGCTGGCATTCAAGATCAGTTTTTAACCATATGAAGAAATTGCTTCTCTGAGAATAAACTCACTAGTGACACAACAGTTCTGTGCACTGGGTTTTCATTCCTTTCTCCCTCTTTTATTTTTTTCTCTATTTCTCTCATTATTTAAAAATGCTGAGAGATTAGAAAAGAGTTGGATCAAGTCAATGAGCCAGGCTAATGTTTAACCTTCAATTGACACATCACAGATTTATCACAGATAAAAAGGGATTGTACTACAGATTTCACAGCTAAGACCCTTATTTCAGCTTGCCTGGCAGAAGCACCCACAGTACCAGGGTCCAAGTGCATTCCTCCTTAACTCATCCTTAGCCACCTTTTCTTTAACTCCTTAGAGCTGGACTGGGTTGGAAGAAGCCTTCTGGTTGAAGAGTCTTTCAGTTTATTGTCATTGCTCAGCTGCAGACAAGCTTCAGCTTTGCTGTCAGCAGAGTTAATCTGGTCAGAGCACCAGCCACAGCAAACCAGGATCCTCCATCAGAGAATTGCACAGCTGGTGCAATGCCAAACGTCGTAGCACCAGAAGTCAAAAAATTCGTGGCTTGGGACTATGTTGTTTTTGCAGCGCTCTTTTTAATCTCTGCCAGCATTGGAGTCTTTTTTGCAGTGAAAGAGAGGAAAAGGAAAACTTCAAAGGAGTTTTTGGTGGGTGGCAAGCAGATGACATGTGGACCCATAGCCTTTTCTCTCACAGCAAGCTTCATGTCAGCAGTGACTGTCCTGGGCACACCCTCCGAGGTTTATCGCTACGGGGCATCCTTTGTGCTCTTCTTTCTTTCCTACACCCTTGTCATAATCTTTACTGCTGAACTTTACCTGCCTGTTTTTTATAGGTCTGGCATCACAAGCACTTATGAGGTAAGTACAAATCATGAAATAAAGGCACTATTCTAGCATAACTAAGTACCATGCATATGTTTTTTTGAGAAAATTTTTTGACAGAAAGCTCTCTGCAGTGTTTAACAGAACAAATATATTGATCTACTAATTATTTTTAGAGATAATTTGCATTATCTAAACTAGTTATTTTATTGTTATATTACTATGTTGCATAAGTTGAAATCAAAAGGGTCAGAGCTCCTTTTAATGCACATGTAGCACAGACAGGACATGAGTTTATACACAGCACCAAATTTAGTTGCTGTTGGAAAATATTTAAGTGTATCCAAATGCTTCTGGTCCTTTGAGTATTCTGCTCTAGTTTAGAGAGACAGACTTTAAGAACAGCATTTAATACTATCCAATTCAAACTTAGTCTAGATATGGTAATTTTGGCCAAGTTACTATATCTAAACAGCTGAGGTGGGAGGAAGAGAAGGAAGGTGGCGGGTCTGTTCAAAAATAAAAGAGAAAGAAGAAAAAAGTCAGGGCTGGAGAATGATTTCAAGCATTCTCTAGGAAATGAAATCAATGACTTCTGAATTTTATAGAGTTTTTCCTTCATAATGCAGCTCTTTATAACCTGCACATCCTCAGGGCAGCTGCTGAGCATTTGGGATGGCCCCTTACTCCCTCCAGCCAACCCCTGCAAGTTTGTTTGCTCCTCTCTGTGGGCAGTTTCAAGAATTAAGTTTAAGCAAGAACTGGATGATGAAACTGGGTTAGCTCTCAAGGAACTTTCTGGTAACAGAAAGGCTGCTCATGCTCACTGAGCCCAAAACCAAGGAAGAGCTTTGGTCAAACAGATCTGCCTGGGTATTTGCAAAGATTTTCAGGTCAGTGGAGAGTAAAATTGACCATTGCTGCAAGTAGTTGAATTTTCTAGTAGGTTTTGATCCAATATCAAGAGATTTATTTACTTTTGTCATCTGAGCCACTAAAAGTGTCGTTGTAGACAGAGAGACCCTTCAAGCATGCTGGAAAGATGACTGTTTGCCTCATGAATTATTTTTAGAAATAGGTCAAGTTACATAAGCTAGCTACGTATTCATATGGCAGAGTGAGGGGTTTATTGTGCAAGAAACACAAACCAGCATGAGCAAAATGAAGAAAAAAGATGCTTTGGAGCTACAGGGTGCACAGTCTAGAGACTTATAGAAGAGAGAAAATTTGTACAGCCCATGCCTGGTGTCTGCTGGGGAGCACTTGGGACCATGGCCCAAGAGGATCCTGCCTGCATGGAGATCTGCAGAGACCCCAGAGGTGATCCAGCCCCAAAACCTGGGCATTGGAGCTGCTCACCCCTGATCCAGCCCTAAAGCCTGGGCATTGGAGCTGCTCACCCCTGATCCAGCCCTAAAGCCTGGGCATTTGGAGCTGCTCACCCGTGCAGTTCTTTTGAAGGTGGCAGTATCTCTCTGCATCCTTGAACCTGGAAGTCCCTAGGATGCCCCTTCTTGCCTCCCCATGTTGGTGATGTGCAGATTTGGCTTTAGACCGAGACACAAGTGGGAAAGCCAGCTTGGGTCATGCACTAGGAAACTCCCTGTTGCTGCCTCACCATTTGCTCCACCTCCACTTTGTGGAGTTGATGCTATTTCTGCTCAAGTTTCTCCATTGTATAGTTGGAATATATTTTCATTTGAAGTGTAAATTTCTTTGCAGTTCTTGGGATCTTCCAGTTATTCCTGGCACAAAGCAGGTATTGATTACTGCAACCCAATAGAGAACTTCAAGTACACGGTACAGATGAGAAGATTTCTTAATGTGATTATCATTGTGCTTAATGTCAAACCTGCTCTTCTCATTAACTGCTCATAACAGCAGTGCCAGCTGTAATTTACTCTCAGGGTGAGGTGTTACTCAGGGCAAGCAGAAGGGTGACATCTGTGTCACAGATGCTACATGTGCACTTTACTGAGATTACACTTTTTCCTAGTATTTGGAGTTAAGGTTTAACAAGATTGTTCGTCTTGCTGCAACATTGATTTACATCCTACAGACGGTAAGATAACATTGACTCTTTTTTTGGTGCTAATTTCACACAACATTGATTTTCACAGACTAGCCTCACACTGCACATTTTTTATAATGAGGTCTTTTAATGAGCACTCTTTTTTTTTTTTCTAAATTTTTTCGCTTGGACTATAAATGCTAAAAAAGAAAGTCTGATTATATTTTTAACTGTCTAACTCCCCTAATTTTTCCTGTTAAGAATGCCATTTTAGTTGTCTGTAACACTCAGACGTTGTGCTGTACTCTCACAGCACATTCTTGGTCTCATTTTGTTCACTTGAAGCCTCTCTCTTCCCAAAGAAGTGGATTCTGTCTGTCTTGAGCAGCTGGTCAAGCTTTACTGGGTATGTTTAGTTACCCATTTATGACACTGATGTGAATTATCCTATTTGAAAACTGCTGCACAAGGTGTCCTGGTGACCATTAGTTACATTAGTTGTATATTTAATGGAAAGATGGGATTTCATGGGAGATTAGGAGACATTTCCTTCTGCATTAATTCCCATTTTAATAACTCCCAAACACTTGGCAATAGATCTGAATGCTTATTGACTTTGAAGCTTTGTTTCTCCATCAGTTCTCTCTGATCTTACGTGTAAAGGGTATTGAGTCAGTTACTTCAAAAGGGATTGAATGGAAAAATGAAAATTTAATTTCTAAGATCAATGCAACTTTACTTCTGTATCACTATTTCTGTTTTCTGGAGATACCCTTTTTCTGTTCGATGAGGATACCTTGTCATCTATTTGTCTTAGGAGTAGAGAAATAAATAATACAAAGACAGATAATGGTCCTTCCCTCAGAAAGGAATTAAACACAAGATTTTAATTTTTAAGGGCTGAAACAGAAAGCCATGTACAACACAAACTCATCCAAAGAAACCCCTAGACCTGGTATTTTGCTCAGAGCCCTACTCTAAATACAAGTTTTATCACTGAGCATTCAAACAGATAATTTTTCTCCTTCAGATCCTTTACACAGGAATAGTGGTCTATGCTCCATCATTGGCACTCAACCAAGGTGAGTTCTTATGCTGCACTACACTGCTACCCCCCTACCAGAAGGATTGCTTGACTAAATGAGGTAACAAAAACAGATAAAGACCAAAACCCAACCCTCCTCCAAGGTTCTGTAGGAAGGTTTTTGCCTTCACCTTGCAGCTCTGCATTTCTGACTCCCCAGGTTCCTCTCCCACCCAAACACCAGCAGCAGCCTCGTGGCTGCTCTTCTGCTCTCCTTTCCACCCAGAACCACCTGAACAGATTTGAAACAAACAATTTCCCAACACCCTGGCAAAGTTCACAGTACAAGCTGATGATCCAAGACCACACTATGTACTTTGATTCCCCCCATCCCTGTCTCTTTATTCACATTTCCACGGGCATAACTCTTTTCCCCATTGCCAGAGTTGAGTGCTGTTCTGCTGTCTGTCCCCAGACTCCTTCAATTAATATTTGTGAACTGGGCATAGAGCATCCACCACCACAGAAGGGATTTGTAATTTTACTATCATACAAGGAATCATCATGGCCCAAATCCTGATTTTACCAAAACTGCTTGGGCAGAGATGGTGAGGCTCTTTTCACTGTTCATTATCTGAGTGGCATTTTGTCTGTTTGACCCCACCACTCACCCAGCACCAGATTTTCTTCCTCTGTCATGCAGCTGAATTCCACGAAACTTTACAAAGCAAAATGAACACAGAAAGTTGTTTTAATGAAGCACATGTTAGTATTAAATCATTCTTAGGTGCAGGTAATGGAATTTACTTAGGGATTTTTGTCTTAGGATTTTTGGGAATCTCTGAAGAACTTGATTTCTCAAGACAAAATTCTGGACTAAGAACAGAAGTGAAGTATTGCCTATAAAGCTCTGTCCCCTTAGAACAACATTTTTGCTTTATGCAAGTATTCTTAAGTGTTACTTTTGCTTGAAAGTTGGTTAATTTCAGTTTGAAAGAAAACAACAATGCAAAACAATGTTCTACAAAACTTGAACAATCCAGCAAGGCTCCTAATAGACTCAAAAGATTAAAATTAAAAGTTACTCTTATCCTTCTGTAGCTAAAGGATTGTAGCTCTTCTGCTACCTTCCAGATGACTTACATCCATTTCACTAACAATTTTGCTTTTTTTGGTTTCACAGTCACTGGATTTGATCTCTGGGGTTCTGTAGCTGCAACAGGAATTGTCTGCACTTTCTATTGCACTCTGGTATGTAACCAGACACAACTGCACAGTTGGAGCATAGATGGTTAATTTGACCATCCTTTAAAGATGACAGACTATCAGAGAAGGATGGCTCCTGTGGAGAACACAGGGAGAAATTTCTTCTTCACTCTGTGTTATAAGGAAGTCTATTTGGAGGGGAAGTAACCCTCTCTAATGCTCTGCTGTATGTCTCCATTTTTAAACCAGACATCTTGAGACAGAGTCCAGACAAGGGGGCAATAAGCTTCCCCTCTCATCTTTTGAGAAGATGATTCTTATCTTTTACAAGTTATAGGCTGAAGAACACTGTAATGAAAACTGTGCTCAAGAGCAAAGTGCTAAAACCTAGGAAGAAAAATCACCAGGTCAGAGAGCTTTACTTTTGAGTGGAAGCAGCATAAGACTACAAATTCCAAAATGGAGTTATTGTATAGATATTTTCAGTGAAGCAGAGAGCCCTGGGGCTCAGGACACAAACTAAATACCATTCTCATTGCCACTAATGAGTTTTTTCAATATATCTCTCCACTCTTGTTGAAAACACTTATCATGTGCTCTAGTACTGGCTTGATCTCATATGAGGGTAGCTGTGACAAACTTTCCAGGGAGATTTTTCTATGTTAGGCCAGTTGTGGATTGCTGGGCTCTGAGAATGTATGGAGCCCCATGAGATGCAGGAACAGGCCTAAACTCCCTAAGCTTTTGTTCCACACCATGATACGTTCTTCAAATGCATATAAAGGAGGTAGGAAAAAAAAACATTTAACTGAAAGTCAGATATTTTTCTGTGCCCATGGACAAACTATTTAGGCTGTGAAGTTTTCCAACCTGCAAAAATCCACACTGTGTGGGAGAATGCAGAGCCCTGATGTGCAGGTGCTGTGCATACAGGGCGTGAGTTGTCAAAATAAGGAGGAATTCTACATTTTTCAGTCCTTGAGCAGCAGGAGATTGGGGGTATAGAGTTTCTCTTTGTTTTAGGGAGGATTAAAAGCTGTTGTCTGGACAGATGCATTCCAAATGATTGTTATGGTGGCTGGCTTCATGACAGTTCTGATTCGAGGCACTAGCCTGAATGGTGGATCGGCCAAAGTCTGGGAAGATGCCCATGGAGGATCTCGGCTGAACATATTTGAGTAAGAAACAAATGATGCAAACCATTCCTTTCTGTGCATTTAATGTTTAGAAACCATACCAAATGGTGCAAGCCATTCCTTTCTGCATATCTAATGTTTAGAAACCATATCCTCAGTAAGCCAAAAATACACAGATTTGTTATTAAACAACCTTGGAGGCTCAGAGAAGTCCACTCCTCATCTCTTCAGCTGTTGGCAATGCATTTGACCTTTAGAAAAGCCTAACTCTTTCAAGAAATCAAATATCTGCTGGACTGAAAGGGAGAGTTGCCATTTTTCCTTGTGTTGCTACAACCAGAGCCCAATTATTCCTTCCAATTTCATGCACAGAATATTCTGAGTTGGAAGGGATCCACAAGGATCAACAAGTCCAGCTCTTAAGTAAACAGCCCATTCAGGGATAAAACATGAAACCTTGGTGCAGTTAGCACCATCTTCTAGTCAACTGGGCTAAACTCAGTGGCTAACTGTATGAATCTTTAATTTTCAATTAATAAAACTGACACTATGTTCCTTGCACTCACCACAGCAACTAGCACTAGTGCACTAATGCACTGGGATAGAAATCTGATTTTCCTTTGGCTGTTTGGGGCCTTTGTTGGTTAATCAAGGCAAGTCAGTGACAGAATCCAGCAGCAAGGTCAAATGTTATCTCTAGATAAAGGGAACTGCAAAGATGACACATTGGAGACAGAAAGATACACTTGCACGAGTTAGATTTGCAGATTAACCGAATTCTGTTGCACAAAAGATAACACAGCAGCTGAAGCAATTTATTGTAAAAGAAGTTTCATCATAATGATGTGTTTTTAAACTTACTGGATTTTCTAGACTTTGGCAAGCAACCTTTTTTCCTTACAGAGGAGAGGGTCCCAGGCAGGATGGCTTGTAGGTCTGCTATAATATGATTTCTAAGCATAAGCACCCCTATAAATTTGATTAATCTCCATGAAGTGATTCTTTGACTAGGCCTGAATGATATTTGTTTATCCTGACTTGAAAACAATGTGTTCCAATATGAAAGCAAAAAATTTCCAAACCTGAACACATCAGATGTTGTCTGCTTTGGAAAACAGTATTACCAATGCAGAATTTTTGATTCAGATGGTAGGGCATGACAGATAGCTCTGAAAAAAATCACCTACCTCTTGCTGAAAAAAGTATGTTTAAATAAAAAACTGAATTGCTTCTTTCTTTTTTTCTCTAGCTTTGATGTTGATCCTTTGAGACGACACACCTTCTGGACAATAGTTATTGGGGGAACATTTACCTGGCTAGGACTCTATGGAGTCAATCAGTCCACAATACAGAGATGCATTTCCTGCAAATCAGAAAAACATGCTAAACTGTAAGCTACCTGACATCAACCTTTTCCTGCAACTGATCAAGAATTACTCTGTCAGCTATACTAAATAAATATTGGGATACCATTAGGTAGTAATAAATTAATTTTACTCTGACAGTCTTGCTACCTCTGGCTCAAAATGACTTCAGTATATGCAGAGGAAAAAGAAAAATCTGTCTTTTGCAGCTTATCAATTTATGATCAGGCTGATAAACTAACCCTCAGAAGGAGAGTATGGCAAAGATGCCAGCACAGAAGTTGTGCTACCTACAACCTCACTGTAAAAATGTATCTATTGGAACTGTGTTTATGTTATACTGGATTAAAAGTTATTTTGATTTAGTGGGGCACTACAGTACAAGGTATTACCTAAATAAAATTAAATCTTAATAATTTCTTGAAATTCTGCAGCATTAGAATAACCAGAATCAATGAAGGACAAAGTGAATCTTCACAGTATAGATATACAGATACCTGCCTCAACTTCAGCAGTAGTATATGCACAGCTAGACATATTCTACTAAACTATCACATTATTTCACACACCTAGGGCCAATTGCTTGCACATGTGGCTAAAGAATAAAGGTGAACATTCTTTTCCTTTCTCCAACAATTAGCTTTTTTGCTGTCTGTAAGCATATTAATTTTTCTGAAGGTCATGACTGTGTATATGAATTTGTCCTGTAGAAAATTCAGTGTCTGAAAAACATTTAGAATTCACACTGAGAGCATCACCAGTAACAAGCTGGGTTAATCTTTGTTTCCTGGTGGCACACTCTGAACTGGTCTTAGCACAGACGTTGCACAAGGTGAGGTCTAAGCAGGATGTGAGCTCTATAAATCTGGCAGCTCTCAGAACCTGCAGGGCTGCTGACCCACAGCCACACAAATCCCAGCAGCTGCTCTCACCACCATGCATGTCATGGGACAGCAGAAAACAAGAGACTGTCACTTTGCATGGTAACCTTGGAAATAATATTCTATGTGCTCTGAAGGGAGGACAGCATCAACACCTCCCACAGGCAAAAATCTGTTCTTACAGGGGACAGGAGTGACAGACCCAGCACTGAGTGCAGCCCATTTTGTGTAGGGTTTACTTGAGTCTTCCAGCTCTATGGAGCTGCTTGGAAACTTTATCTTTGCCCTATAGAATAAGGATGGTGTACTTTTCCTTTTTCTTTAGTTTTTAATCTTGCTTTGAATCATACCAGTTTGAATTATATAACCAGTTGGGATTAAGGAATCTCCCCAAAAAGTTCAGAATAATTATCTTGTAACAACTTCTTTGTTTATGTTCCATTAAAGAGTTTCTCTCTTTTGCTCTAGAGCACTTTACCTGAATTTATTGGGACTCTGGACAGTCCTAATGTGTGCAGTGTTTTGTGGATTGGTGATGTACTCTCATTACAAGAGTTGTGACCCTTGGACTGCTGCTTTCATTTCAGCTCCTGATCAGGTAAGATGTCCATTTCAGTAATTAGGAGCAGCTCTGGGCTCAGATATAGCACACATCAGGACAGTTTAATTCTGTGCAATGCTCTATGTCCTTTCAGCACCCAGGGACTAAGGTGGGTGCCAGATCAGGGCTACAATAATATCTGTTCTGGAACTCCTGCAGTACTAATTCAATTGAGCATTTTTGCCAAAAGACATACCCTTTGCTCAAAATCTGAAACCACCAGAACTTAGCAACATGCTCATAAGCATAAAATACTTCTCTTCCATTACCTAGGAAACTCCTAATTAATTTCTTGTGTTGCTCTTGTGCTCCTTCTATCCCAGCTCATGCCATACTTTGTTATGGACATTTTTTCCTCGATGCCAGGAGTCCCAGGACTGTTTGTGGCCTGTGCATTCAGTGGAACACTAAGGTTTGTGAATCTGAATTGGCTTTTTAGCTGTTTACAATAATTTCTTGAGGATCCAGAATGAAGTCAAAATATGAAACTCTGAGAAAAGCCCAGCTGGTTTTTTTAGATCCTCCTAGGAGCAGTAATTCTTTATTGAATTATGTTTTAAATACCTGGAGGTATTAAAAAGACGTGTGGATGTGGCACTTAGGGACTTGGTTTAGTGGCGGACTTGACCATGCTGGGTAAACAATTGGACTTTGTGATCTTAGAGATCTTTTCCAACCTACATTATTCTATGATTATATTTATCATAAAGTCTAACTCCACATCTCCAGTATCTTTTTATCCCAAATACATTTTAGAATAATGTTATCAATACGGACAAAGTATAGAAAAACTGAGTTTAACTTCCCAAAATACTCTTGGGAGCTGCTCATGGTGAAATTGTCTTTACTTAAATTAACTGCCACTATCATAGTCAGGGGTATAAATGTTTTCAGCAGGTCTATCTGAACTGTATTCACTAAAGATATTCTCACTGAGCTAAAAGAGTTGGGCCATTCGTGGAGGACCAGGGTGGCACTAGTGGTGACTTGCACATCCTTCAATTTGTAAGGGAGCAAAGTTTTAACTCTGGAACATGTCTGTATTTAAGGTGTTTGCACACTTGTAAATGGAAGGGTCAGTTAGGATGTGTTTCTCTCTTGTTCCCTGCCAGCACAAAGCAGAAGTAGCAGAAACCTCCCCATTTAAAGTAGCACATATGAAAAATACTATGAATCATAGCTCTATAGTTCTTGGAGAGCACTAGTGCTGAGAAAGAGGAAGCATTTCTTTACAAACACCATTTGATTTCAGATCATATTTCTTCCTATTTACTTGCCATTCTTCTCCCTTCCTACAGCACGGTAGCTGCCAGCATCAATGCTTTGGCAACTGTTACCTTTGAAGACTTGATCAAGAAGGGTTTCCCAAATCTCTCTGAGAAGATGAGCACGTGGATCAGCAAAGGTTTATGTGGGTACTCCAGATGAGACCCATTTCCTTACAGCAAAGGGCTCCCCCAGAAACATTTGTGTTTTGGACACCTCCACAGGAATGTAACACTTTATAAACCCTCAGGGTGAACATCAGCCTGATGCTTCAGCAGCATTAAGTATCAGCATGACAGGGCAGAGAAGCAAATATAGACTAGCATCAAAACCACTACTCAAAATCATTGCAAAAACTTGGTCTACTGAAAATGTTGGAAAAACACTCTTCATAACACAGAAAGAATATTAATGTAGTTATTACCACATTACTCTATGGTAGTATTTATTTAGAATAATGCAGTAAGTAATTTCTACTCAAACTTAGATTATTGCATAGGCAAGTTATTATTCTTTTCAGAGAGCAAGTATGAATGTGAAAAAAGTAAAAAAAAACCACACAAAATGTTATTAACATATCAAGCATCCAACATTATTTTAATTTTTAGGATATTTGTCACAATTATTGCAGTAAGACCATAACTCTTTTATGAATACCATAATAATACCATAAGGATTCTGTTAAAGTTTGTAAATATCATGAAGAAGCCAAACCCATATATTTTTTATTTCTGCAACTGCCTCTAGTCTTCTCCATTCTTGTTTTTTGCTTACGACTTAGTTTTTTCACTCTGGACCTAGAAAGATAATTTTTATGTCTGAAACCAAGGTGTGCTAGCACAGAAGTTTTGGTTGGCTTTACTCAAGACTGCCTGCATACAGAATTTCACCTTCCATGAAATTAAAACTGATGTCAAGGGAAGAAAGCCATGTTGTTCTATAATTTCTCCACTCATTTATCAGATTAATTTAAAAGTGATATATAAAGGCAACAGAAGCATTTCTACATGAGGCATGACTTCTGAATTAATTTCATTGCCACTGTTCTACTTTGTAAGAAATATCAACCAACCAAAAACTCAATGACCCTCTAAAAAACTCAACCCCTCTAAACACCCAATAAAAAGGCAAATTCCTCCGTGCTGCCTGGTCATCTCAGACGCTCCTGAGCCAGGAAGCAGCTGTGAGCAGCAGGGCTGCCAGCAGCACTGAGAGCCTTGCTGCTTCTCTTTCCAGGTGTGCTGTACGGTGTCCTGTGCACTTCCATGGCTGCAGCAGCATCCCTGCTGGGAGGAGTGGTGCAGGTACTCCTTCCTCCTGAAATGCAATCCATAGAATAGGAGCCAGCAGGAAACGAACTGAGCAAATGATGCTGCCAGCTCTGATGGCTGCTAAATCACCTCAACCACTTCTGTGGGCATTTTCCTGAGAGGAATAAGTAGGGGGAAAAAAATCCCCCAGCTCCTGCACTATTGACTCACAGCTAGGAAACAATGCTGAGAGTGATTCCCTCTTTAACTGGGCCCTGAAATCACTACTCGTCCC
>JAOTQZ010000248.1:228249-279891 GCA_026546895.1 Pogonocichla stellata | reverse complement strand
GTAATGGAGCTGAAGGAGAGATTTTGTGTCATTTAAACCTCCCCCTCTATTCACTGAGGTTGTTCTACAGGTTAGCTCTATAGGTTCACATGTAATTTTCTGTTTTTGTCATGCTTATAGTATCTTCATAAACAGCATGAAAATCCATTGCCTTTTTTTTGAAACAGTGTCCAGATTTTCAATCTGTCTGCACATTTCTGAATGCCAATTGTCACTGGAGCTCACCACAGACCAGTTACAGGTAAGGCTTTTCATTGCCATCACTGGAAACATTGATTTTTCAGTGCCCACCAAAGTAAGCAACTGGCAGGAGCACATATACACCACCACCAAATCTCACACTGACTCCAGACTGGCTTCACTTTGTAACTTCTCTCTCCAGCTTCAAATGGTGTTTTCATTGTAGCGTGGCAGTGACTAAGGCCATTCATGGTGATACTGCTTCCCATTCTTTTTCCTTTCCCTTTGCAAATGTTCCAGCTCAGCCTCATACATCATTTCCTGGACTAAGTATTTCTCTCTTCTCATTCTGTCACACAAGTCTTTGGGTATGTCTGGAATCAGGTAGGCAATGAAAGACTTTATTCCAAAAACAAGGTGCTGAAAAGAAAAACAAAAATAATTGCTTAACATGTCAATAAATATTCCTTTGTAGGACTATATTTTAGGGCCTAAAAGTCTATGGCAAAACTGGAACTGAGATTCAAGCAGCCTTTGCTCAGGGCTTACAATGGAAACAGGTAATCAGATTCCTGGGTAGCATGCAATATGTTCTTCAAACTTAGTACACATGTTTCTCCTTCTATATCAGCCTAGAACCATGTATCATTTTCCTGACACAGATTCTATCTTGTAACTGTGCCTAATATACACAAAACTTGCATTTCTTCTTTTTCATTAAAACAGGGAAGATTGGGCAGGGAACCAACAGGATGGATAAGATGGCTGTAAAGGAAATAGGATTTTAGAGGGGCTCTACACTAAGTGCAAGCTCTGTCAATTCTCTTTGAAGCAGCTGACACACAACAGCTTGGGGAAGACAATGTTTTTCCTCTCTCTTGAACAAACAATTGATTAATATGACAATCAATAAGACTACAGTAAAGAATCAACTCAGACTTTTAAGAGGTAGAAAGGAAGGGCTCCCTTCCATCACTAACCTCAAACACTATTATGAAGGCCAGCCGTGCTGCCAGGACATGCCAAAACTGCAAAGTGAATTCATAGGGAGTTGAACTCCATGGGGGGGCTCTGTAGTCTCTATACCTGCAAAGCAAAGAGAAACCCAGCAAGTTACCTGTGCTCAAAAACCCAGACACGGTCAAGTGGCCTCTAATTCATCCCAGACCTGGCTGAAAGGAGAGAAATTAAAGTGAAAGACTCCAAGAGGAATTAAACAGAAAGGGAGAGCAATTGCCCAGAATATGGGCTATTAAATAAAGCTGTTTATGAGAAAGCACTTTTTGCTTCCAAAAATCCAGAACAGTTTCTTTTATTGTTACAAAGCTGGAGTGTTACGTGTGTTGATTCAAAATTGGTTCTTGTCTTTGCTTAAAAGCTTTTGAGATTCTCCAGACACAGCTTGCATAAATGAAATATGATTCCAATTCAAACTAACACTCACTGTAAAACTAAGTCTAAAAACAGGAGTGCACTCATGTAATATTTCATTTTTATGCTGTATTTCTTGTATTCATCTTGCATAACTGTTTGCAGTCTCAACCCGGGTTAGAGAGGTAACAAAAATTTCAATTCTGTACTTTAATTAATTGACTTCAGAATGCTTAACAACATTGAAATGAAGATTTTTACCCTTCGTGGCAGCTAGTAAAACTTTTAAATTAAATAATTCACAGAGACATGAAATATAATTGCTTGCAAGATTCCTGCAAAAGCTTCAAACACGGATTTCCAACGTTAGTGGTGTATCCATCCACACACTCTTTGCACCCGAGGCTTCTGTGTTGAACAAACATGAGCTCCAAGGCTTTTATGGGCAAACAAGAAATGCATCAATTGAAGCTCTGCATTTAAGCACTGCCAGCAATTTACTGTCTGCATTAATGTCTGTGCCTGTACGACAGTAAGTGAGAGCACTGGAACATACCGACAGTATCCTGAGTATCCCATCCCAAGTTCACTCAAATCAAACACTGATAAACTGCTGTTCACATATCCTTTTAAGCATCTGAAAGAAAAAGCCACATAGGCAGCACCTTCTTAATAAAGTAGTTACATAATAAACATCCTGTATGTAAACATATTCTGCTATCAGATACTGTGAGCATAATACTTTAATCAGGACAAAAACAATCCTAAAATTTCATGCAGAGAAGCAAAGTTCATTGGAAAAAAAAGACTAGCATCTGTTTCAGGTATAGCACTGTTTAAAAGTCTGTTTTCAACACTTCTTATGGTTTTGATTCTTATCTGCTGGGAGATCTAAACCAAAAATTGTTGCTACAGTGCTTTTAATTACTGATCTTTGAAAGATGGATGGAAAGGCAGAGAGCAGAACAATTTAATACAGAATCAGATTCTTGCAGAATCAGCCACCAATAATGCAGAATATATCAAAAAACAGCAGGTTTTCTGAGTTTTCACCAACAGCAAAATGAACAGTGCATATATACCAAACAGCTATATTTAAGGAAAAAAATTATTACTATTAATTACAGAAATCATATAACTATATTGATCTGTGACTGCAGGAGTGAATTTTAGCTGTTGCTTGAAAACCACAGACATGTAAGACAACCTACCCTCTATGAAATTTGTCTTGCAACTTAACTAAAACACATTTGAAAGTCAAAAAAGATTTAAGAAGAGATGCATGAGGAATCCGTTTATAATCTGGATCTTCAGGTTTGCTGTAATACCTCAAATCACTACTAGCAAAAAAAAGAAATAGAATTACATAGTTCTGTCTTAAATGGGTAGTGTGCATCAAGCACTAACATTTCTTCTGATACTGTCTCTCTTCATCCTTTCTCACCTCATTATTTGCCCTTAAGCTCTCTTTTCCTGTGACTGCTCAGGAAGAGTAAATCTCTATTTTTGGGAGCATATACGTGTGCTTGGGAATGTACTGGGAGAAGACAGTATAAACGCACTGCAGAGAAGAAGAAAAGCTTATCTAGAAAAGATCTGAAAACGGATGCAATGTGCAATTTGTTCTGTTTGCATTCAGAAGGGAAAACACGATTTTCCACTTACATAACTAGCTACCTTGCAAACTCTTTGGAATGGCACTTCACATCTGTGAAGGTTTGCACAGATGTAAAAGAAATGTATCTGATATATGTTATCACAGAAATACAGTCATATATTGTGCTTCAGCTGAAAAATGCATGTATAAACAAAGAATATCCTAATTACTTTTCTTGTCTGTACCCTTGATCTGTACAAGGACCATATTTGTATGCATAGACAAAACGTGGAATGTAATCAGAAGTAATGGCAATAACAAAGGCATTGGTGATGACAGCCAGAACTCCAATTCCTTCCAGAATTCCATACCAAATACCTAGAAACAAGAGAAATGCCAACAAAGTAGTCAGTTTGTTATAGTCATATTAAGCCATATAAAGTCATACTAGTGATAATAAAGTCATTATTAGTCATACAGTTTTCCTTTCTTATTGACAATGAGTAATGAGACGGAAAAACTAGTCAAGATTAAGCCCTATCCCCACATTCTGGCCACCACCCCAATGAAATCTTACAATAGGGCACACACTGCTGAGAAGACACAGCTAAGCAACAAAGGCATAGCCATAACTTTTTGTTATGAAGGCCAAATAGGTGATTCTGGAAAGATATTTCTTATTTAATTCAATTTTAAATTAAAATTTAATTCAGTCCTTTTATTTAATTTCTACTGATTTTAGACCTAGAGTTCCATAAATCAGAAGCCTGAAACACTTTGGATGTTTTCACCATTCAAACTATTATGATTCCTTATTGTAAACAGAAAACAAACTTGAGGAATCCTCTTGGCAAAGCAACTAACCACCCTCCTGTTGCCCAAAGGGAAAGTTGCCACTGAAATCTGTGAGTTACATCAGCATCCTGACACATGAAGTACTTCAGGGGTTAAGTGAGCAGCTCTCAGGGGGAAATGCAAAGGGATGGCAGCTGACATTTCTCACCAATATCTGTGGCTCTGGCAGGCATGGGTCTCCTCCACTGAGTGACAAACTTGTAGGCATCCAGCCTGATCTCTATGATATTGTTGAGCAGTGCCAGGAGAGGTGCCAGTGGGAAGGCAGCAACAAAGATGGTGGTAAAGCCAAACTGTAAAACTAGACAGGCATTTCCATGGTTAGAAATTGGAAATTCAAAAAAGCTTTCAGCATGCAACATAGTCCCAATTTCTGAAGAAAACCAACAGCTCCCAGATCTGCTCACCCATCTCTAAATATTCATCCATTAAGCCATGGAGATTCATAGGCTGCAGATTCCAATCTTTTTCCCACTGAGGCAGAGAAATTTTATTCTCCACTGATTGCCCTCTTCTCTTCATTTTGCGTCGTGACCACCAGTTCTGTAATAAACTTTATCAGATAAAGAGAGTATTAAATGCTATCTGCTCAGAGATTTAAAACATGTTCTGGTACTGTTTTGAAATAAGTGGGCTTATTTTGAACTGCACCTGGATGATTACTTAGCTATTTTATGGAAAATTTTACAACACCATCTTAGATACAATGCAAAGAACTTATAAAAGATCTCAAAATTCTGCATTATAATTTTAATAATGTCTTTAATGTAGCATTTTCAGCATTGCACAAATAAACTTTTCAGAACATGGAACATGCTTGCATAGACTTTGTTTTTGGTAGGATTTATGTGAATGACTAAATAGAAAAAGAACAAGAAAAAAAGAATCATGCATAGCAAGAGCAATAAAAATAAATAATGCTTTATCTTCAATCCTGTAAAAGACAAACCAAGTCAGTGGAACTCAGTAAGAACACCATACTAAAATAAACTGTATAGTAGAATACATATATTTTTGAACAAACATAAAGATCTAGATGCCCTACAGAATATTTATTTTCTTAAAGCAGGAAAAAGCATTTAAAAAGGTGTTGCTAAATTCTGAAGGTGGAAGTATTTAAGACTATTCTTCATAAAGCTGAGCAGAGATCTTTTCACACACAGTAGTTATAAATATTAAGGAGATAGTAGGCTCATGAATTAAACTGTAATTTAAATGGAAAATATTATCCAGCACCAACTAAAGACTACTATTTGTTTCTAGATATTATGAGAAAGAGACAAAAGATGGGAAACAACTTTCTTGTAAGTATTTTTATAAAAAGGCTGCTCTTTTCCTCAAGCTAATTTATTGTTTGGCTTTTGATCTTTCTTGTTACTGAAAGACAAATGTTGTCTATGTTGGAAACAATGGTTTTATCAAAACAAAACATTTCTTTCTGTAACAGAATATAAGCATGTTCTAAAATAAGTTTTAGACAAAGTTAACATCCTGCTTGGCTGAGAAGACAGGAAGCCAGGCAGTTCAAGTAGGTTTCTCAATTTCAAAAATCCTCATTCCACAACGAACAGCACACAGTCCCTCATGTGCAGAACAACTGCAATTGCATGCTGTGAGCAAAATCCTGTCTAACAGATTTTCAAGGCTGAGACTTCAATTAGATCAATATTTGAGCATCAACATTTTACTGGAAACAGATTCTTACAGATTCCAGAGAAGTGTAAGACTCTTAGCTCATTAGTCATTTCAGAGGCTGACCAGGTCAGTACTATGAAAAATGACAGCATAATAAACAATTTAGATGTTTAACACACCCTGAGAATCTTTATCTTAGAGCAGAAGTTAATGCTTTCCTTGGGAATAAAGTGAGGTGCAACGAGTGAAAACATTCTCCAAACCATTTCTCCCTATCACTGAATCATGCTAACATGTATTTACTATTTTTAAAATGAACATTAACATCTGAACTTACGGATAGCCCAGTTCCATGAAGTTGTTCCACATTTGTTTTAAAACCATAATAACTCCCATTTGTAAGCACAGATCTATCAAACAGCCACTGGGATGACACTGAAATGAAGTGGAAGAGATCAATAGCTAAAAGCAGAGAATTTCTTTATTTTTATCTGTTCAGTGCGTAAATAAAAAATATTATGTGCTGAAAAACACTAATCTCCATCAGCAGAAACATTAAAAGAAATGTCAACAAAATAAATATTAACAGACTTCAGCTGAACAACCTTTAGACATATTGTTAGATATTAGATCACATTGCCTAATTTAAAGGTATGTCTGCTAGATATGTGATAAATTATATGGACCATTTCACTTAGACCAGTAAGTACTTATTCATTTCCAAAAAAATATTTAATTTGAAATAATCTAAGTCTAAAGAGAAATTTACTAGCAGAATTTCTGGTACTGGTATGTTAATTTTATAAATATATGTGTACTGCCATATTAAAATGTTAAGTAATTACAGAACCATTTCTTCAATTAATGGACTACAAAGTTATGATATTTTACTTTGTGGTTACCAAGTTTCAACAGAAGAAATCTGTTTTTCAGAGAAAAGAGGAAACCTCAGCATACTGGTGAGTTGCAATTCTAACACTCATGTTAAATTTTGAAAATATTATTTTTCTTCTTTTAGAATTCTATAGAATTATAGATTAGTTTGGGTTGGAAAGGAGCCCTTAAGAAGATCTAGTCCAAACTCCTGCAATAAGTATGGCCATTTTCAGCTAGATGAGTCCCATCCAACTTGATTTTGAATGTTTCCAGGGATAAGACATCCATCACCTCTCTAGGTAACCTGTCCCAGTGTACTGCTACTGCTACAACTACAACTACAACTCTTCCTTACACCTGGTCTGAATCCAGTCTCTCAGTCAAAAATCATTCAGCCTTGCCCCGTCTCAACAGGCCCTACTAAAAGCTTGTCCCCATCTTTCTCATAAGCACCTTTAAGTGCTGAAAGGCAGCAGTAATGTCTCCTTGGGGCCCCCTCTTCTCCAAGCTGAGTATCTCCAACTCAGCCTGAACTCACAGCAGAGATGCTCCAGCCCTCTAACTCATTTGGGGGCCCTCCTCTGGACCCATTCCAACAGATCCATGGTTTTTTTCTGTGCTAACAGAAATTTATAAAGTTGATTAAAAAGCTGATGGCTTTATATTTATGTCCTCTATCCAAAAATTCTGAGTACCAGGAGATTCCAGTCTTGTAGGACTCATAGTGCTTGTGAGGTCAGGGATTATTAATGATGGCTTTTCCCAAAGACAGAGGCAGAAAGAGCTTGTGTGTCTTGGGCTCACACTGGAGAGCACAGAAGGAAAAACCCATCTCCTGTATCCTATCCTTTGCTATAAATGAGAGTTTAGTATTTGCTGTACTTGGAATAATAAAATGTTTAAACTGGGCTTCAGTCATTTCCTTTTTACTCATGAAAATACCACAGGAACACAGAACAGGATTGTTTACCTCTTCCAGCCTCCATCTGTTAAAAAGCTTGTTGTACTTTCCTGGGCGGCCTGCAAATCTGGAAAATAAGATTTCTGTTTCTCAGTGGACATTCCAGGAACAACACCCTGTATCAGCAGCTGTTTCATAACATCCACAGAGTTCAGGAAATATCAACAGAATAAATCACACAGGCTCAGATCTGGTGCCTGTAGGATATGGAAGTTTCAGAATGCAAAGACCATAATTTTGCAAGTGATCCTAAACTTTCATTATGTCCTGAATAAAAATCAGAGATGTTAGATTTTAGATATTCAAACCCTAATCTTCTAAGAAGATAAACAAGCCATTGCAATTAATAGGAATTAACTGCAGCACAGGGATATGCTTGCCCATGTGAAGTGTGATTTTTAAACAAATCCCAGATCTTGACAATCTCAAAGGAAGTTATAAAAGAGAGAAAGAAACCCATGCCTGGTCCTATTAGATACAGGAGAGAGAAAGACAAAGAAATTTTGATATTGTATGGCAAATACACCACTGAATGCAACAGATTATCACCACCAGTCTTTAGAAGGCATTTTTGTTTCTTTGCTTGTTTTTGTTTGTTTTTTTCCCAACAATCTTGAACTGAAATTATAGTATAAAACTTTACAGAAGATACCCTGAAATATTCTGTAGGTTCTGTGGGAATGTAAGTGTGACCATAACAAAACTGAACTGAAGATGAAGCAAGGTTAGATCTGTGTTGTATTTCAGGCTCTAACCTAAAGATACACACAAAAATTGGAGCCAGAATTTCTGCTTCCTACCCTTGTACAAGATTTGCCAGACAATATTTACTATTTACAGAAAAGCATTCTTGAAACTCAGGGGGAATAAACAACAAAAGCCTATTAACACAGAGCTAAATACAGACTCACATCTAGGAAGGGGGTGCATTTTCAGAAGTTCTGAGCTCTTATTTAGTAGGAAAGTCACGTACACCCCCATAAAAAAGTAGAAATTTTACTCTCTAGTTTCATGAGTGAACATTTAAAGGGTCCAACCCTCCCATACATTTAGAAATATTTAGTGTTTTAATAATGCCCAGAAACAACTCGTGCCTAAACATTACAGTTCAAACTGTCACTGTATTTTCTCCAAACCTATAAAATTAGTGAAGACTTTGAGCTCTGTGCAAGTTTTCTCTCAAGTGCAATTGGCAAAGATAGTTTACCTGCCAAGAAAAAAGGCGATGTAGAAGATGGAGCTGTTCAAGTTGACAAACTGGAAGAGGAACATTTTCAAGGCAAAGCTGTTCTCCCACTCAGATTCTGTTCTAGGGTGCTCTTCAGAAAGACACAATATACATGATATAAACAATGTGAAATTGAATTATGCATAGGTTTGCTCACAAATCGATCAACACTAACAAAACAAGTGATGGTTTTAAGTCATGGTGCTCCATCATGTTGCAATTGATTTTTTTTTATTGCCACAGCTCAGACTACGTTGTTTCTATGGGGAAACAGAAGATAGAAGTCCCTTGGCTCAGAATAAATCATAATACTATGGGAAGATACCTGTTTCACTTCCATGAAAAAAATCTGGAAACCAGTGTGAATTTTTTATCTTAAGATTAAAGGTATCTTGATTCAAAGGAAAAAACTTAACACAAAAAACCCCACAAAACCCAAACAACAACAAAACCCCAAAACAAACAAACAAAACCCAAGCCAATGCAACCCCCTCAAAAAACCTGAAAGCACCTGGAATCAGTGAGGCAACAGATGGGGGTTGCCAAGAGAAGCAGAGGTGAAAGAGTCAACTAAAAGCCAGTTGATTTCTCATCCAAGCTTCTCACATTCTAAACACTTCTCCTAAATCTACTTCTCTTAAATACTTCTCCTAAGTACTTCATCCTCAAGACTTCCCTTTCATAATGCCTGTAGAGAGCCCATCAGTTTATAATTCAATGAGGAGGTTCTTTCTTGGCTCCTTTTGGAAAGAAAAGTAGAAATGTGCAGTAGTGCTATGAGTGTTCTGTGTGGGTCTGCACTGCCCTGGATATCTTTCCTTAAGGTCTGTAGAACATCATTTACGTCTGAATTAGAACTTGATGATAATGTTTACAAAATAATGTTAACAAAAGCCATCTCTGACGGACACATCAAACTTGGATCACAGTACATTGGTAAAAGTTTTAAAGCACATGAGTTGTAGAGGATATCTAAACCTAAACTGCCTGGATTTGTCAGTTAAAACCTGTACTACTTTAGCACTCTGGTCTAATGATGACTAAATTTGGATAGAAACATACAGGATACCAGCTTTACATGTAGCCAGCATTCCCAGAAGGATGTCCTTTTCTGATGTGCAACACCCCAGCAAGAATAATGAGCTACCTATCTGAAACACCTAATGTTCCGTTATGTTTAATTCAAGAAAGCTTTTTATTTTTTAATTCTTTCATGTATTTTGGGAAAAAACCTGCTTATACACTTAAACAATTACTTTCTTTCCCATTCTGTGACCTGTACCAATACAAAATATTTCAAAGGGAATAGAAATAAGTTTGATATGAAAAAATCCTTTAAAATATTTTAATAATTTGAGTAAGTTGACTATAAATGCTGAATTTTTCTAGTCTGTTCTACTGCCTGTTACCTGAAGCACTCTGTAGTTTTGAGCACCTCGTTTAACACTTTAACCAAAAGAGGGAGCTGTGGAATTTAAGCAGCCAGCTGGCATTTAGCCAAGACAAGATCACTTGCATTTTCTGACATGGGTGAAAAGCAAGCATGTAAAATGAAACACTGAACAGTAACACATTGACACAGCCAGAGATCTTAAATTCTGTCTTTGCATTCTTGTTTTCCACAAGCTTGAAAGCTTTATATCTGTGATGGAATCATGACTAGAGGCTTCAGTATAAAATTTTAATGTTACAGAATTTGAGCTACTTTAAAATTCATGACTTCACATTTTTATTTGGGACAACTTAATTTTGTATTAACCCATCTTTTCCATCTGAAAGATCAATTTAAAAATTAATAAAAAAACCCCAAGCATTTGGGGCAAATGGAAAAAACCCTTTAGCGTGCTAAGAAAGAATATGTTTTGATTTTGGCTCCAAAATAAGATTACTGTTTTTCAATGTATACTATGAAACACTAAAAGTAGAAGTGTAAGAATAAATTCCTTAGTTTTATTTTATTTCATTTCCCCAGTGAAATAAAAATTTATTTTCTTTCTGTGATATTTCTCACTTGCTCAGGGAAATGCCAGAAATGTACTTCACAGAGGAAGTTTTCAAAACACTCCTTTAGAGATAACAAAGAAGTACTGTAAAGTACTGTATACCACAAAGGTGTATGCCACAGCCAGTAAGAACATCCCATCAGTAAAGGCCTACATACCTAAGTCTGTCAGGAGATAGGCAACCTTCTCATACACCTAGAACAGAAATGAAATGGTGTAAGTACAGGGCATCCTGGCTGTTGTGGTGACAAATCCAGAATGAAAACAAGCATCAAAAGCATGGTATTCTATTGCTCTATAGCACCAAGGTATCTGGGCAGATAGAGGAGAGAAATGCTGAAACCCTGTAATGTGTAGAGCTTCCTACAGACTTTGTTGAACTCCAGTCCTGCTCTCTGTATCCATGTAAATGTATATAAGCATGCATAAATGTACATTAAATACACAATAAAGATAAAACACAAACAAATAGATCAAGAGAAATATTCAGATATCAACAGTTTTCTTAATCAACAGTTAGATGTTTATCCTTTAATTTCAAGAACAGACTTATGCAATCTAAAAGAAGGCAAAAAGCCTTGACACAGTCCAGTTTTCCTTTGCAAGAATATGGATATTGGCTGAGGATATCAGCCTTGTACTGAAAACATATCTCTCTATATCTCTCTGTATATTGACTATCTCTAGTCTTTATTTTAACTGACACTCAGCCCCAGGCAGTTGCCAGCTCTGAAATGTATTTCCTTGAGTATACTACAAATAGCAAGTTATTTTTGATAGCTTTGCTTGTTCACTTGAACATATATTTTATGATGTGGAGTGATCATATACAATAACAGAAACAACTACAGGACTCTGATTGGAAGAATTACTTCTTATTGCAATTCCATAAGAGAATTAAAAGCCAATGTTTGCTGTGCTATTACTCCTTTTTATCTGTTTGTGGTTGCATGGGAACAGAAAGATGATAAATAATTATGCATCTGAAAGAACAGAGTTTCTGTCCACATAATGATATAAGAGCAAATGATTAAACCTGCACTGCTACACGACAGAAAAAACACCAAAATCAATTATCACAGAGATTCTAGGACTGTGCAACACTGATATCACAGCTGCATTCTAGTAAGAAAGGGAAGAATCCAAAGTCGTTAATCAAAAACAACCTAGAAACCAAATTCTCAGTCAAGAAAATAATGTGGTTCCAATTAGAGATCTATTGCAAAAGGCAGTATTAAAAAAATACAAATGTAAAAAGCAGCAATCTGTATGCCTGTAACTTGGTAACACAAGCAAAGATGTAGTGGAGGAATTAGAAATTAATGAGGAATTAGAGAAAAACATTAACAAACATTGTATCAGAGGAGAAAAATCCACTCCAATACTAGCTTCAGAAACTGCTACATAAATAAGCAGGTACATATCTTATACATGGTTAATTCAATAAGCCCCTAAAAATTACTCTTTTAAATTAATTGCTCCTTTAAAAGAACAGAA
The DNA here is from genome assembly GCA_026546895.1 of Pogonocichla stellata. Taxonomy (NCBI): domain Eukaryota; kingdom Metazoa; phylum Chordata; class Aves; order Passeriformes; family Muscicapidae; genus Pogonocichla; species Pogonocichla stellata. The sequence continues at coordinate 267,688 of JAOTQZ010000248.1, read as the reverse complement.
GACTTACAACGTTGAGCGACATGATGATCATGAAATTGATACAGACTCCAGTGCCAGATGTTGCAAACTGCCAATACTTCTTGATGAAATACCACTTGAAGGAAGCAAACTGCTCCATGGCTACCAGTCGATATACCACAACTGCAAACACTGCAGTGAGGACCAGTGAAATCTACAGGAATGTATTTATGGGCAGAGGTATTAGAACAGAACAAATCACATCCACTGAAATAATAAAATAAGTGCTTTCAAGATTGGTACTTGTTTTGGAGAGCAGAATTTGAGAGAACAAGAGAACTAGAAGAGTTAAAACATTTCTTTACTGTTCTTATACAATATAACTATATTCCATCTCGTGAAACAGAGATATCCCTGAACAAGCAGTAAGACAGATAACCAGTTTTGCCCGTATTATGTAAATCCACGAATCTTAACGAACGCACTCCTGCTGAGTTACTATTTACAGTAAAATGACTACAAAACAATAATTCCAATATTATTAAACATCACCATGAAGAATATTCCTGAGACAGACACCATCAGTCGGCTGAGCTTATCAGGGAAAGGCTGAAAAGGTTCAGGTTTTCCTGTGATGGGATTCACTCTTTCCACTTGGGAATATTTGGCTTCAAACTGGGGACGCAGCTCCTCCTGGAATGACAAGGTGGATTCCATGTGTTGTATTACTTATTTCTCTCAAGAATCAGACATACGTGTGCTATAAAGCAGAACACTATACTGATACGAACGACTTTTTATAATGCTTCAACTCAAATACCTAAATAATTTGCTCTTCTGAAAATCCTTGGAAGCAGGGCCAGATAAGGGCAAAGAACAGAAACCTCAGGAGCCTTCCCCACTATGTGAGGGTGTAACAAAAGAATCATGGGTCATACTGCTGACTTAGACACTAAACTGTCTGCAAAAAGTGATAAAAAACTATAAATTAGGGCCAGTTAAAATGGTTTTTGAGTTACAAGAGCATTTATTAAAAGCCAGCTTCTATGCACACATCCATGGAAAGATGTAAAACAGGTGAGGTCTATTTACTTAAACTGCAATTAAATCACCAATATTGGTAAATTATTATTAGTGATTTATGGAATAACAAAATTTTATTACTGCTGATGCCAATAGTAGAATGTTCAAGGATAAGCTATGCCACTCTGAAGAATACAGAATCTGGTTTCTGTCCTGTTGCCTGCTTTGGTCCTATTTTGCAGATCAGGAATTTCCAGATCAAGAAACCATGGAACTGAAAGGCATCTGTGCTGACACCAGAAGTAGCTCCTGTCCTCTGTACGGGAAGCATCTCCACTCAGGTTTTCCAATGACACTTTTAATAAATGTAGAATTATATTTGGAATTATAATGTTAGTTGCAAAAGGCAAAGTACCATTGTACAACCTCAAGCATATCTTTGTATTCTGCAACTAGTACTATAAATACAAATATAATCTGAATGACAAATTCAGATGAGTGACACACAATATGGATTGATATTGAGACTTTACCCATGCTGACAGCACGGCTTTACATGTTTACTTCTGTTTCTTCTTACCTCTTCATCTTCCCAGTCTATGAGGTCCCAGTCATAAGTTAATACAGCTCTCCTTCTTTTCCAAAACTCTAGGAAGACTGTTGCTGTGGAAAACAACTGTACTTTAATTACAGGGGGGGAAAGGGGCCATGCAGATCTCAAGAAAATCAGCAATGCAACATTTATCACTAGCCACTTTCTGGCAGTTTTCCCCACAGAACTGAAAACTCTAAGTAGCCTCAGGATAATCCTTGTTAAATTTAAAACATTATTTGGCTATGTTTATTTAAGAATCATATTTTTGTTGCCTGAAGTATCTGTACAGAGACAGGTACCTGTCAATTTGAGACACTGCCATCCCTTTACATTCATCATTTTGTTTTAATTTTTATTCAAAACAAAAAAAATCTTCTCCTGAAGAAACAAGGATACAGATTCACAATTATATCTATTAATAAAGAGCCAAGAGCTATCTCATTTTATTCAGTTCAAATAAGACAACCTCTCTTCTTTCCCAGCTACGCCAGTTTTATACTGCAACTGTTTTGCTACTAGATGGTTTTGCTACTAGAATAATTCTTTAGACAATTATTTCTAATCTAGGTGTGAGATCATAATCAGATACTCCATGTACTTAGGGCTTTTGGTAAGATAATTACAACTAATAAATAACTCCAAATTTCCAAAACACTGTAGTCTGCCACTGAGGGTAGGACACCTTATTTAGGGGATGATTCCTGACAAAACATAGAATTGTCCAATTGCTCCTTGGAAAACAAAGAATTCAAATAGGAAGTAAGAAAATTTTCTTCCTTCTAGAAAGCCAACTGCTCAGAAGAAGTATTCCTAATTCAAAATAAACAAGATGGTCTCATATTCCTACCTTTATCCATATTTCTGTGTTTAATATTTTTATGGGTTTCTATACATACTTGATACATAATTAGCTATCCTAATGAGGTTATATATATTATACCTGTATCTACATAAACATGCATGATTGATCTATATAATATGTTAAAGCACAGCAACCAGAAGTTAGCAGAAGCTCACCACACCACTACCCATAAATAATGGCCTCTTGAAGGAAAGGAACTTGTCCCTGAGTATTATTTCTAGGTAGTATGTTCTTCTATTCTTTGAAGCATGGATCTACAGATGTAAATTGCAGATGCTCTTAACAAGAACAGCACCCAGCTCTTCTTCTAAGCAGTAGTAGAGTTTGTATTTGAGTAATCTGAGGTGAAATAAGGAAATAAAGGAATGAAGATCTAATTAACACCAGAAGTGAAGAAATTCAGATCCAATAGGAGACCAGATACTAAGAAACACACAACCTGGGATCAGTGAACACTGATCCAATCTGTTTCTACGAGTTTTGACTGTATAAAAGATCTGAAAAATCTAGTAAAAACTATGTGCCATTAACTGATTCTCTCTCCAGATCCAGGCTATGTGTGGATGAGATTATTTCTGTGGTACATCCTGGCCAGATAATAAAGCAATGCCTTGACTCTCTAACATTAAAATGTTGAAGGGCTCTTGCTTTTCCCACAGTTTTGGTGACAACACTACTCATACCACCTGTAATGGTTTAACATAGCTTGGTTTTTAGTTAAGGAGAAAATCCATCAGCTAGGGAAGTGATTCCCTGTAAGGATCATGGCAGCTTCCTTTGGACCTGACAAAATCAAACAGCTGGCTAGTTTTGAATATTAATTCAAATACCAAATGGGAGGAGAATGAAGAGATGCCTTAACTTTGGGCTGAAATTCTCCTGTAAGGCTATGGTGAAGATATGATTGATGCATCAGACTCTTTTCCCTGTAATTCATGAAATGCATTTGGGGGGATGTAACGTTCAAAAGCAGATGTCAAAGTAACTATCATCTAATGAGATCAGAGAAATAAAAAAAAAATCTTACCTCAGGGATAGAAGAAGACCTCTGTTCCCAGAGGCAAAGATGATCCCAGAGACAGGTGAAAACAACTTTTGCTTTCATACTAGAACAGCTCATCCTTAAAATTGCACCCCAATAAGCTGAGATAACCCATGGTGGTAGTTGGAGGAAGACTACCAAACCTGGGAGGCACTTCACAATTGCAGATTTCTGGGTGGCTGCTATTCGTGGAAATTAAAACCACAAAAATCCTGCATCTTGTGAAAGGTCTCCACAGCATGACAGGAGAAACCCCTCTCCCTAAGTGAACTGAAGAAAAGACTTACTTTAAATTGGTAAACTGACTGAAAACACCAGGTTTTGTCTCTCTAAGTTGTCAGTGGGAAAGAAAAGAAGAAATGGGGGAAAGAGAAATGTTCTAAAAGTTTATTCTGATTCTTATTCTTCCTTTAGTTCTGTTAATAAAGCTTTCTATATAGCCTTTAAAGTTTTGAACATACTTTGCTCTTCTTCCAATCCTTATCTCAAGCAAAAATTGAGTAATTTGAGTAGGGGCAGTGGTATTTGGCCAGCACTCAACCCACTACATTAATTGGTGCCATGATTCAGATTGGCAAACAAAAACCACTGCACTACCCATCTCCAATTGCTCTCCATGCAATCCAGCCCCTCCAGCTCAGGTTAATAGGAACTTCTTACAGAATCATCTCCTCCTGATCTCCACACTCTGAAAATTATAAACCTTGATTTTTATGTTATTGCTCTAGACAATTATTGCTCTAGACCACTGATGTCCATTGCTCAGATCTGGCAGAGATTTTCTCTGCTCTTCAAGGGTTCAGAGTAACTTAGTTTAGAGGGAAACACACAAGCTTCCAGTTTCCCATAGAAAAAAATTATCTGGTGCCTTCCCTGCTTTTATATCTCAATATACATGTTGTACTTCCTTTTCTTTTGTCCAGAATTGTAGTAAAGATCACTTATTTAGCAATTTGTTCAATGCTCTGCAATATAGTCTGCAATTCTGCCCATTGTACACATGCTAAAGTTTCTTATTTAAGTTATCTTATATGCTGGCAGTATTCACACAGATGAAGATCAGAAGTCATGGAACTATAGAACTATTTACCTTGGAAAAGACCTTTTAGACATCAAGTCCAACTGTTCATCCAGCACTGCTAAATCCACCACTAAACCGAGTCCACACGTGCCACATCTAAATATGTTTTAAAGATGTCCAGGAATGGTGACTCCACCACTTCCCTGAGCAGCCCATACCACTGCCAGACAACACTTCCAGTGAAGAAATTCTTCCTAACATCAAATCTAAACCTACCCAGACACAGTTGGAGGCCATTTCCTGTCATCCTGTCATTTGCTGCTCAGGAGAAGAGACTGACACCCACCTCACCACAACCTCCTCCTGTCAGCTAGTTACAGAGAGCAGTAAGGTGCCCTCTGAGCCTTTCTGTCTCCAGGCTAAGCACCTCCAGCTTGCTCAGCTGCTCCTCATCACACTGGTGCCACACACCCTTCCTCAGCCCCACTGTGCTCCCTGGACACACTCGAGCACCTCAACGCCTCTCTTGCAGGGAGCAGCCCAAAACTGAACCCGTGGTTGGAGGTGCAGCCTCACCAGAGCTGAGTACAGGGGACAGTCATTCCCTTTTCCTGGCCACACTATTTCTGACACAAGCCAGGACTGCCACAGGCCCTCTTGATCACTCTGGCAGACTGTTGGCCCGTGTTCAGCCAGAAATCAACTGGCACCACCAGGTCCTTTTCCACTGGGCAGCTTGCCAGCCACTTCTCCCCAAGCCTGTAGCTCTGCACAGGGTTGTTGTGTCCTCCAGAGCTGAAACTGCCACTTAAAAAATACCAGCTATAGCTGGAGGGCAGCTCAGTCTCCTCAAACTCCTGGAATGCTGAACCACGTTGCCTGCACAGGGCCACAGCTCCAAATCTGATCCCAGCTGGTCTCCCTGCTGGAGGTTCTGCCTTCCAGGAATGCTGGAAGAGTGGGCCAGCACTCAGCACCTTCAGGCACCAGGCTGCAGGTGCACAACTCACAGCCAGGAACTGAGCCACAAACATTTTCCACTAGCTGTTAAGTCACTGAGGTAAAAAGCTTTTACTTTTCATAAGAGATGAGTTAAACAGCTACCAAACAAAAGAGAGAGCAAGCACACCTTCCTAAGGCCAGTGCTGAGGTCCAGGACAGCACCAGAGGGGTATGACTTTCATATCACTTCAACAGATATACGTGAACTGAATTTCAGACTGTATATTTAAGATCTTCACCTTTTCAAATATTATACAGCTATCCAAACAACCTTTATTTTTAAAAACTCTCAGAAAGGCTCAGCAGCAGCAGGTGTGCATGCTGGTGAGTTACTGTTGACCCCAGTACATGACTTCTCATTTGGTTATTGCTGTATAAGATTTGGACATAAATTAGTGATGCTTGCCTTCAGATCTCCAGGACAATCTATTAGGCAGATGTCCCCCCAGACACAGCAATAAATGTGAATTGGAAGCTAGCTGATACATACTGAAGAGAACCTTAGATTCCAAGGAAATAAAACAAAAATCAGAAAACCAAACACATAACATCTGACTCTGTCCTCCCTCCTGTCACAGACCACCCCATCTCTTGCTAATTAACAATTTTCTTCCCCCCAGAGGGATATTAGAGCTGGAAGAACTTGATCCATCTCACAGAGAACTTCTACTTGTCCATGCAGTACTTTTAAGAAACACCACCAGCTGCTTCTACATAAATGCCTCCTGTAGACACCATATCCTCAACGCTTACCTCAAGGATAAGTTATTCAAAGGTATTTGCACTCGAGTCCTTAAAAATTTAAAGTGGAAACAGATGACAATATCATGGCATTCCACTCAAATAGTCACACAATACTGAAACATTTCTGAATCTCTCTTTACCACATACCAGCCTAGAATAAATATTCATAAAGGATTAAAGAATGAAAAAAGTCACGAGTTGACTGGATGAGCACACGGAGTTCTATATGATATGCGTGACTTTTTCATTCCTAATTTAATCCAGTATTTTTGAACATAAAATCTACAGAGAGGAGTAAGAATTGTCACATTCAGATCCCTAACTAGTTATATTTTCAAAAGTAAAAATTAATGACATCTGATAAACTCAGAAAATTTGGATTTACACTGTTTTCTTATATTATTGCAAGTGTGAACATATCTAGAGATAGGATCAGATAAATTTCTAGCAGCATGCTTTTCTTAATGGAACTTTCATGCTGCTGCTTTATTTTGTAGAATACAAAATATTACCAGTTCTCACCTCAGCAAGTGTACTTGCTGATTGCTAGGCAGTTTCCTGGGTCCTCCTTCTTTCTCTTGCTCAAAGATTGGGGTGCCATTTGCTTCCTTTCAGTCTTTAGGCACCTCCCCTGATCACCAAGACCTTTCAAAGGTGTTTGTGAACAGCCTGGCTATGGTATCTGCCAGCTCTCAGCACTCACGGATACATCCCATCAAGCCCTGTACTTGTGGATGCCAGGTTTCCCTAAGTGCTCTCTAACCCAGTTGTCCCTGACCAAGGAAACTGCCCACTTCCTACCCTGGGCACCTGGGACAGAGACTCCTGAGGGCTGATCATGTCAGTGAATACCAATGCAGAGAATGCTCAGTAGCTCTGCCTCTTCTGTGTCTTCAGCTACAAGGGCCCCCCCTTCTTTTAGTAATGGGCCACATGATCCTTAGCTTTCCTTTTGTTATGGATAAGCCCCTCTTGCTGTGCTTGACATCCTTGCCCATTTAATTCCAGATTGGCCTTGGCTTCCTTGTTTCATTTCTATTTATTCTACTAACCTCTCTACATGCATTCCAAGTGACCTGACCCTGCTTCAATCTCCTGCATATTTCCTGCTTATGCTTGACAGGAATTCTTTATTCATTCACACAGGTCTATTGACCACTTTGCCTGATTCCTTTCTCATGGGGATGCATCATTCTTGAGCCTGGAGAAAACAGTCCTTGAATATCAACCATCTCCCTTAGACCTTTCTTCCCTGCAGGGCCTATTCCCATGGCATTTTTCCAAGAGATCCCTAAAGGGGCTAACATTAGCTCACCTGAATATCATGGTTGTAATTTTACTTGCTGCCTTGCTTCCTCTTTATCCACTACTGAACTCCACAACCACATGATCCCTGCAGCCAAGGCTGTTCCCAACCTTCACATTTCCAACTTCCAAGGCTTCCCTGTCTGTTAGTATGAGGTCAAGCAATATGCCACTGCTTGGGGAATCCTCTACTACCCGTTTCAGAAAGCTGTAATCAGTGCTTTCCAGGAACCTCCTGGACTGTTTGAGCTTTGCTGTGTAGCCTCTCCAGCAGATGTCAAGGCAGTTAAAGTCCCTCACAAGAACCAGATGTGACTTTGACGGTGCTTCAAGCCATCTGCAGAAGACCTCATCCACTTTTTCTCCTGATCAGCTGGCCTGTAGCAAACACCCATAACAGTATCACCCTTATGGGTAACCCCCTTTATCCTGACCCATAAGCTCTCCACTTACGCCTCATCTACCCCAAGTCAGAGCTGAGTACATCCCAAGTCTTGCCTCACACAGGGTAACTCTGACACCAGCCCTTCCTGGTCTGTCTCTCCTGGACAGTGTCTCGCCCCCCGTGACAACGTTTCAGCCACGCAAGCTATCCTACAACACCCCCATCAGCACACTGAGATCAGGACTGCAATTGATACTGAGCAAGACGAGATCAATTTTGCTGGTCATCAATATTGCTTAGGTGATTCTTATGCCATCAACACTTAGGGACATAAAGTTTCCAGCGTCAACGTGTGGTGAATCAGTGAAATTTCTATTGTATAACACTTACTTCTTTTACCAACTTATTTGAGTCTTCACTGGGTAACTTGGTTTGGTTAAATAAAATCATAAACAAAAATGAATTTCTTGCAGGTTCTGTATGAAACAAACTTTGAACTCAACACCATGCAACCCTCCTGTGGAATGACTCTCATTTTCCCTCTTGTAAGACTGCAATGGAACAGAAGCAATACTGAGGCTGGAGAAGTAAAAGAAACAAATAAAGGAAATAGCTCAATTACAAAAAAACCATCAGTCTCCAGTGCAACTAACTGCACAGAGATTTGTTCTGCAGATGGCTCCCGCACTAAGTCCTTGTACCATAAGTCATGCAGCACCAGCAGCTGCCAATGCCAAAGGGAATGTAATTAAAAGAACAGAAATTACCAGTGGGGCAAAAAGCATATCCCTGAGGTCCTCTGATGGCACCACCTTCTCTTCAGACGTGGAATAAAGAACTCAACCACAAACATCCACAGGAGCCCAGTGTCTTCAGCAACATTTAGAGCAACAGGTGACTTTTCTGGAGCGACCAGAAGTGCTGCAGCTCCATCCACAGTGACCCCAAGTCACTCCACAGCCATCCACACTACTCCTGGGGCTTTAGTGCTCCCCAGGGGTAAGTCTCCAATCAAACCCACCAGGCTGTTCCCTACAGTGTCGTGCTGACATCACCCATGGTGAAGCAGGACAGTCCTACCCCAAACTTCAACCCATTCAGCAGACATAATTCCAGCAACTCTTCTACTGCACCACCAAATCCAAAATATTCCAATGAAGATAAGGATCTAACTAAAGTCCAACTGGTTTAATAAAATTATAATGCTGAAATAAAAACATTTTTTAATTGAACTGGACACTTTATGAGACGTGAACTTACAGGTGACTCAGTACAGAATAAAAGTAAAGCTTAACCCAAATATGTAAAAACATATATTTTTCAAGTTATTTACTCTTTAATTCATTATTTACCACTCCCCACAGTGGGAGAACCTCGTGACAGGTATTGCCTATTTACACTGGAATGGACCATCAAAGCAGATATGTAGAAATTAGATTTAAAACATAAAGCACATCAATTTATTAAAGTTCAGAAACTTTTGTGACCAAAGATGACTTCTTATAAACACTTCCAAAGGAATTACTCATTGTGCATTTAATTACCAAGTTAAGGAAAACCACAGAACATAAAACTGTCATGGCACTTTTCTATCCTGCTATTCTGAATCAGGTCTTCAAGAAAAGAAAAGATTAGAAGGCACAGTAATTTTTTGCATTAATTAGCTTTCAAGCTTTTAACACAGGACTGAAAGCACACTTTGTACTAAGAACTGAAGGATCATCAGACTTTCATGTTCCCCATCATAGTTAATGCACAGCTAATAATTACAATGTTCTTGATTTTTAGATAACATTGACTGAAAAGGAAGGAGAGCTGGAGAGCAAGTTCAGTTCCAAGAAAAACTGTACACCTTGAAGAAAAGTTTTATGAATTTGAAGGAAAATCTTAAAAGAAATACGTTTATTCTGCTAATCAAACAGGTGTAAGAAGCATTACTGGATTTTTAACTTTGCACACACACAAATTGAAATTCAGAGGCTGCAATTTTAACTGCTGGTTTAAATGCTTATAAATAATTGCAGTCAAAGAATGATTACTGCTTATTCATTTAATTTAAAAATAGCGGTTGATTTAGTAATTAAATCTGAAACCTTTCTATTTGACTAAAAACACATTTAGCTGCCTTTTTATTTTTCCTAAGCCCCCACTATTCCCTCAAATCCTCAACTTAACTACTTTGAAGTGAAACTATTCTATCCAAATAGAATTGCTATCTGATAAACTACTCAGGTCATTATTTTCCCAAATTTACATTTGTACCTTCTTCAATGAATATGACAAGATTGATTAGGTTTATTTGGATTATTTAATTTGGATTACTTGAAGTTTGCTGGGAAGAATTGAATTACTGAGTAAAACAATCTAACCTTTCACTGGATGACACTGATTTAATATCCTTATCAATGGGAAAAAAGATTACAAGCTTCTATTCTTCTGTCAAACAGATCTTTTGTTTGAATTGCAGGCTGCAGAAATTATTTAAAATGTGTCAGTACAGATCAGATACAAGAAACACTTAACATGAGAGGAAAGGAATTATCTCTGATATGTATATAGGAATCCTAAAAAGCATGGTCCAGCTCTGTCCAGCTAAAGTGTAAAATTATGGCAGAATAATGCAAATAATTGCATAGTTAATCTGCTTGCAATTATGTCTAAATAGAAAGAAAGAATTTGTAAAAGAAACAATTGTAAAGGCATAGAATAAACAAAATAAAGTGCAGAGAAAACTACACATGTGGGATATGTCCTTGTTATAATGCTCTGCTTAAATGCTTTAATTAGTGTGGAGGCTGTGGATCACATTGATGGAATGGAATTATCTCACTAACTGTCTGTGAAAGCTGCAATGAGGTTTTATTCAATATGTGAGTAAATTATCAATGTGTGAGTAAATTACATGCACATACACCCCAGGGAGAAATTATGTCAGTCACACTGAATATGGGCAAAACAGGTATTTATTTAAAATAATAAAGATTTCAACCCATATATGCAGTTCTGCCATTCTCTTTGAGTTCAGTCATAAAACCAGCACATGTCCCATCAATACCAGAACCTGATTTCTAACACTGCATCCAGCATGTTTGGTATCACACCGAAAATCTGAGACAGATTCACCTATATTGCATGAGAATAGCATCTGATGCTTGAAATGAAGAAAAATGTCATGCTCAGCTTTCACCTTCCTTAGCCCATATAATGCCATCTTTCCTGTGGTAGTGTTATACAAGCAAATTCCTCCCTACTCTTGAATACTGGCCTGAGTTGAAAATGGAAAGAGCTCTCTTGGAGGAGGACTTGAAGACAGATGAAGAGATGCTAAGAAGCTACTTGTGATGTCTGCACTGGTAACTCTAAAATTAAATGCACTGTATGTTAGGAATTTTTGAAAGTAATAATTAATAATTGAAAGATTAGCAGTAAATGAAGAAATATCAATGAAGTAAGTAATCAAAGTGTGCCCTTTAGTTATACCATGTTAATTTTGAACAATGCATTCATAATATTCATAATATGTATGAGGATGTGCTTCTGTTGTCCATGTAACTATCTGATGTTTTGCTGTTGTTTGCATATTGTTACTTGCTCTCACCATGCCAGCTCCAAAATTTGTGACATTTGTTCTTACTTCACCTTGAGTTAGAATCATTAATACTTGTTCATATACATTACATAAATAAAGGTGTTGTGTACCATTTAATTCAAAATTGTAAAACTCTGGCTTGGATGCAGGCAGCTTTATGCATGGGAACTAGTGTGATTTTCTCAGTGTTTACACAAACATGTGCATTGGTAGAATCAATTATCTCTGGTTCTATTCCTCTTCCCTATTTCCCAGCAGCAAAATCCTATTAGCTGCAGTGAAAGCTAATTCTACCAAGCATTTCATGGTGGAACCATTCAATCTGTCTTTTATGGCACTATCACACTGACCTGCTGCAAGAGACAAAACTGCTCTTGGTTAACTCCTGGTCTGTGGATATGCCCCTGCTTGACTTTGAGCCCCACAACATGATGTGTGCAATGTCAGTGTGAACACAATGAGAGATCCAGACTGAGAATTTGCATTAAATACCTTAACTGCAGCAAGCACTTAACATCAAACCTTTCCTACACTTTCCTCTAATAATTTCCTCCCATAAAACCAGTCTCATTTCTTCTGTAAGAATCCTCTACAAGATGTGATTTTTATATTGGCTCAAGATTAGTAACTTAACCTACATGCTTTCCTCTAAAAGGACTTTGGCCTGAAAAATATAAAATTCAGGCTTAAAGACAAAGAAAATAATTACATTATCTATAAAAGGTGTTACCCATTACTGGCATAGAAATTTAAGTTAATGAAAACAAACAAAAAAAAATTAGCTTTTGTGTGGCAAAATCATAATCCTTCCTTAACTTTTATCAAGAGCTATAATCTCCCTTTGTCAAGTAATCATCTAAAAGGGTCAGGTGAACCAAAAAAACAAAACATAACAAAACAAAACACAAAATAACAAACAAAAAAACCACCAAAACAAAACAACCCCACAAAAAAAACCCCACCCCAACAAGTAAAAATGCACTTACCCCAAATTGCCATGAAAATTGCAAAGAAGACAGTGCCTCCGTTATCAAACAAATGTGTAACCTGAATAAAAAAGTAAATACATCAGGAAAAAATAATACTGCCACCTCATGTTTGCCAGAAATAATCCCAGAGAACACAACTGGTGGCAGAAATTACAGCTGAGCATTCTCCTAAGCAGCCCCACTAGCATGTTTCTACCACCAAGGTCTGCCAATGCCACACTCTGACTTTCAGTGCAGTTTGAAATCTGCTGCTCCAGACTATCCCCTCCTGCATCACCAGTCATTTTGTTTCACAGACACTGAGCTGTTTTGTCCATGTCCAGACAGGCTAAAACTTCATGCAGAATTCTTGGCATATGGTAGGTCAAACTTAATCTCAACCATTTATATTTAAGGGTTTTATGAGCTAAAAAACCTCTTCACTTTTCTCCCTCTATACACTTACTGTCTCTTGATTCCATTTTGTTCTTCTGCCTAGGTATTTTGCATTTCTCTGCAGGTAAAAATAGCATGTACTCCTTTTTATCTAGACACCTCAGCCTCTCAAATTGTTGACCTTCTCCTTCTTAAAAGGCTTGTGGACCTGAACTCCAACAAACATTAAATTGTGTCTAAATATCTCTCCACAAGAGTCTCCATAACTCTAAACTGTGAAGGTAATTTCCTCTATGAATTCTATTCTCTTAGTTAGATTTATCCCTTATCTTACTCTAAGGTTTTTTTGGTCAGAACAGCAATTCAGCTTCAAGTCTAAGGCTCAATGATTGCAAATAAATATTGAAATAGAAAGTACTTATTTATTTATACTTAGTTCTATTTATTTGTTCATGCTTACTGAAAACAAGTATTGATTGAAAAGTAGGTTTTGCATGCCTTTTAAACATCTGAGTGGCTGAATTTATGGTCTCACTTATGAAAACACCACAATTTATACTACGAAAATCTGAAATTTCTAATATTCTACCCATAATATGAAACAGTATTTAGGAAGCTGATAAGATCAATGTCCTTTCAGTAGATTTAAGGTTGTCAAATTGTAGCAATATAATTCATCCAGGGATAATGGGCCTACATTTCTTCTAAAAAAGAGATGGTTCAAGATGTTGCTGGCAATTATTAAGCAGTGCAGAGGCTTTAAATTCCTATTTAAAAAAATTTAAAAGCATAGATCCCGATAAAATACTAGAGCAAATCAACTTATCATCAACAGGCATATGTTAAAAGACCACCTGAACAGAAAGAAAAGGAATGAAAAAGTGGCTCTGATACGTATTGTTCTAAAGCCTAGAGGAAATTCATGGTGGTTCCCACTGTCTGAAGCAAGAAAAGAATGTCTTGAGGTGGAACATCACTGAAAAGACTTTCCTCCCGCTGATACTGACTCTCTTGCTGACTTAAGCACCAATTTTTAAGCTTTTGTCATGGAAACAAGCCTGTCCTTATGGCAGTGGAAGCGTGCAGGCAGCCAGGCTGTGTTGGTTACACCTGGGGCTGCACCAGCAGCAGGAATGTTCTGTACAGGTGTGCCAGGATCCTGAGGCTGGCAGCCTGCCCCAGGCAGGTCACCAACCTGCTCCCGGGAGAGCTGCACGGTGCAAGCAAAACTCACCCTGCAGACAGACCTTCATTCCTCTGGAAAAAACTGGCATTACTACTTCTACCTCAGAAACCAAGAAAACTAACTCATGAACGCAGAAAAAGTTACTGAAAAAACTGTTTCTTTCTTTTATTTCTTGTGGAGTAAAATTATTACAATATTGTGAGGATTTAATTTAAAACATACATTTCATCTGTATGTCAGTTATGGTTTTATTTTCTTATTTTTTTTAAGGTTCTTAAATGGAATTGAATAGTTGGTATTGGAGATGAATAAATCCAATATGTCCCCTGCCAGGATCATACAGTGGGATCAACTGTCAATCAAATATGTATTTTGCTTTTTTTTTGCTTTTGCTTCCATAAAGGAAAGTACAAACATAATGGGTAATGAGACTGAAAATGAGAGAGGTGAACAAAAGCAGCACAATAAATCTGATTAATATTATTGGTTTTGAATGTATACCTGTGCGAGGATCTTGGATATTCTGCTTAGGAAAGAGTGCATCTTTCCAAGAAAACATAAAATTAACCAAACAACCAACCAAACCTCATCCAGTAAAATTAACCTTGCTAAGAGTAGAAAATAAATACTTGGCTCCCAATTTGGCAGTGCCAGAAAACAGGCAGTTTGTAGCAAGAGGTAATGAGTGAAGCTGCTGTGGAGTTTTCTTTAGACATTACAGTGAGTGAAGGCATTACATTATAACCTCCAGGAAAGGTTCATAAAGCTGTATTTGTTTTTTATTTTTCTTTGCCATGTGAGTGGCCAGATGGTAATCCTACTCCTTCCCAAAGGGAGTTCTCTCTCTCCTCCAGTGGAGAGAGATCCAGAACAGACAAGTCCTGCAAGGAGACAATTTTTGTTTGTTTTCTGTGTTCTAATGCAAGGTTGATCAGTTTTTCAGAGCACAAGCATTGGCAGGAAAAGCTGGCAGCATACATGAATCTCCAGGATTGTAGACACAAGCAAAGGCTGCCTGTGATGAGGGAATGTGAGTGGTTACTCCTTGCCTCCTCTGGACATCACCCAATTTTTTCCCAAAAGGATTGATCTGAAAACAAATGAAGCATGGATGGACAGCCACATTTTTCCCACTGCATTACTCCCAATATGACATGCTGTTGATTTGGCCCAGCCTGATTTTCTGGTAGCAGGGGAGGGGGCCCAGGGGTGGCTCCTGTGAGGGGCTGCTGGAGGCTCCCACCACGTCCCAGCTCTGAAGATGGACACTCTGCCAGTGCAATCAGAGAAGCTGGTGATGCCTCTGTGCTGACACATTTCAGAAAATCCAAGCAGTGCAGGGGCAGCTTTTCCCTCATTATCTTCTTCTGACTCTCTTAATAATAAATTTATTTTACACCATTAAATTTGAACCTGTTTTGCTCTTAGAGTGTTTTTCTCCCACTCCTTAACTCATGAGCCCTTTGTTAATTTTTTTCCCTCTGCCCAGCTGTAGCAGGAGAGGGTAAACAAATGACTTTCATGGGTACCTGGCATTTATAGCCAGTGTCAAACCATGACAGACATTAAATGTGAAATCTGCATGATTTAAGCACAGGATGTCAGTGTAAATAAAAATAATACACAAAACCTGCTTCTTATTATCTGAGGATGTTAAAATAACAGGATCTACAATAAAAAGGGATACTGCAATTTCAAATATCTTAACTGCCTGTTCAAACTGCAGTGGACTGCTGAAGAAACACTTACCACCACCTAAAAAGAGGCATTTCTGGGATGGGTTGTATAGAATGGATAATGTTATTTCAATTAAGAAAGCTTTTACCTTAATACACAGTTT
Organism: Pogonocichla stellata; assembly: GCA_026546895.1. Taxonomy (NCBI): domain Eukaryota; kingdom Metazoa; phylum Chordata; class Aves; order Passeriformes; family Muscicapidae; genus Pogonocichla; species Pogonocichla stellata. The sequence continues at coordinate 251,772 of JAOTQZ010000248.1, read as the reverse complement.
TTTAAAAAGAAATCAGTATAAAAAGTTATGAAATCCCCCATGGAGCTATTTTCTGCTATATAGTTATAGCAGTATTTAAAAACAAAAACCACCTTTTCTTTAAGTAGAGCATTTCTAGTGGTATTTATTGCTGTTGTTACAAAACAACCTCTTAACTTTTGCGTTATAAAATAGAAAATCAAATTTGTAAACGGCAAACATAAATAAATTTTAAAAATATTTTCACAATTAGGTTTGAAATGTTGAGTTTTATTCAGCATTGGTCATATTGATAGGAAATTTTGACATCTAATACGAAATTGATTTTCTCTTTGACACTGCTGCAGTTTTGCTGTAATGCCATGGCAAAGAGACAGTCATGTTTTATAACATGGTTTATAGGCTCCTGAGAAAGATTTATTCTGTGGGATAAAGAATACAAAGATAAAAGCCAAGGCTGCTTTTCCAGCATTATGAACATACCACACATCAAAATATATTGTTCACTTGCAAACACTGCATGTATACAGAGATCTTTGTGATTATTTAAGATTATTTAAGAATATCTTCTTTTATTAAAATATTTAATTGTATAAAATCTTTGCATTAGTTTGACAGAGCAAAGCAGGAGTAAAAATTCAAATACAAAGTAAACAAGGGAAACAGAGTAATAAGATAGTTATCGAGGAAAGCAGGAAAAACCTTACCAAAGGTTTTATTATGATGGCCTCACGGGAGACTTAATAAGTTAATGAAAATAATAGGAATTTATTAATAAGGAAATGCTCACAGAAAGCAATTTTAGGAAAACCTCAAATCACTTCAGAGCATTCCCTCATTAGATGAATCACAAAGGCTGAAAACAACATCTGCAGAGAAACGACCTGCTTTTCAGGAAACTTGGTGGAAACCAGGGCAGCCACTACACAATCAAAATTATCTTGCCAGCAATAGTACAATAACTGCAATAATCACTAATACAATAATGGCAGTAATATCTAGCAATAGTGCACTAATTACCTTGGCATAGATGCAGCTCTCGTTGAGTTTTTGCAGCGTGCAGTTGCGCTCACACATGGGGCACATGATGGTTTCATTGGCCTCACAGATCTCCCTGCTTCAGTGTGACAGGAAAACAAAGGTTACAAAAACACTCCCAGCACGCCCAAGATTTTCTGAGTATGTCCTCTGTTTGTTAACAGCGTGTGCACCACAAAACTGGACAAATCAATTAAAAGTGAATATCTGGCTTGGAAAGCCGAATCCCGAATCGGGAGCCTGAGCACTGCTGGGCACAGAGGAGCATACAATGTCTGGGCATCATGCCACACTTCTCACACCAGCAAATTCTCTCCCACATACCACAAACAGGAAAACAAAAAACTCCTCACCACCCTTCAAATGCATTTGCAGCTATTTTTCCAAATTATGCAGAAGACACCAAGCATTCAAGGGATAGACAGCACTGCTATATCTACACTCATTTCAATCCAATGACACCACTTATACCAGCTGAATGTTTGCTCCACAAGGCAATAGTATACACACTGAGATCTGTCCCATGTAAAACCCACTAACAGGGATTTCTGGCAGTAATATTTCAAGTCTTTGCATTTTTATTTTCTACAGAAGAACTTTTGTACAGGACTAATAAAAAAACTTCACTTTAATATCCTATTTTGGGGGTCAGTATCATCAAGCCACATTCTGGTGTTTAAGAATCCTAAGATTTAAGAAGATGAAGTCACTGTTTTCACTAGGACCATTCATATTCAAAGCATAGTACATAGCTAAGTGTCTTAACAAAGGCAAAACAGAACTAACAGAAGCACAAAAATGAATTTTAAAGCAAACTTTAATTACAGTGAGTAAGCTTCTGGAAGAACCTCAGCAAGTGCCTTTCCCTATCCTTTAGCAATGATGACATGCCTGAAATGATCCTGACACACTAGGGAAGTAGAATAAAACAGTGCCAGAAAATCCCAACCAATTTGTTTTAATAAACATGGCACTCTCATCTCTCCTCCTTACAAAAGCTGCATTTACACTTCTAATACTGTTTGGAAGATCATGCTTATTTCCAAATGAGTGCATCTATTAAATACTTTCTGGCATAACAATAAACATAAATAAAATAATTAAATGTAAGTATTAATCATTGGTGATATTTCACATAACACCAGAATCACCAATTCACTGAAACTCTAAACTAAATGTGAACCTGACAAAGAAATCTTCCTGGGTAACTGTTAAGGCAGAATGAGCACACCCAGTCATTTCAGAGTTGCAGAGTAACAGAAATTTTTTTGTGTCACACCAGAGAATTTACTTGCTTACATTTTCATTCAAATTATTAAGTGCAAAAATCACATTTTAACCATATGTTATAGTGGCATGGCAATAATGTAAACTGCTATCAATTATAAGGCCAAAATGTACTTTGAATTTAAATTCAAGATGATAAATACGTTTTCTCTATTACATAGCCTGAGTTGAAGTGCTGCTTTGTTTTCAATAACACATGAGGTTTCACAAAATTATACTGACAGTGATAGGTCACATGCTTTCACCCTACTTTGCAAAAGGAGTAACTTTTGTTACACAAGTGTTTGTGACAGGTGCTATGCTAATTGTTTTTGCAACTCAAATCTTCAGCAGAAGAGCAAAATAAGCTGCTTTGTACTGTTTTCACCTTTATATCTGAAATCTGTCTAAGGACAGCTCAGGCTATGCTGTGCTCATACTCGGCATTTCTGTTTGACTGACAATAAAGGAACAACTTACAACAGTGATAGTTAATGGTATTTATAAATACATTCAAAACCAAACTCTTTCAAACCATCTGATTTACTTTCACAGAGACTGAATTGGCATCTTACTTGAGAATAAAGCCAGGTAATAGATATTGCACCTAATTTGTTCAAAGAACCCAAATGAAGGGATTGCTATAGGACTATTTCAGGCCCTCTGCTAGACTGTAATTTCATATTTCCTCCAGTTCAGCTCAAGGAGGGCACTCAGATCAAAATCTGTTCAAAAGTGTATGAAACAAACACAATTCACATTCTTAATTTTTGTTTCTGCATGTCCAAATTCTATTAATATAATCCAAATGTCCTGGGAGCTGCTATGAAGCCTCTTCAACAGAAATTCTCTGGGTCTTTCTCTTGGTTACCTTCTTTTCACAATGGAGCCCTGCAACGAGCTGCCAACATTATAAACTCAGTATCCTGGGGACCTCAGTGCTGCCTTATGGCAACCACAATATTACTAAGCTTGATTCCAAACCCATGCAAGACAAAGATCATCTTCCATTTCAATGTGTGTGTCAGTAACACTGCCCAGCTTATGCAATTATTTTGTGTCAGGAAAGAGAAATGTGTGGAATGGAGAAAGTTCTGCTTCTACACACGGAACAGATGGGTGTGTTTTCTTACCATAGTGTCTACTCTCTGATACCACAAGGTTTCTCTCTTCCCATCTCATTCCATTTTCCTCTTTACTGTACAATACATTTAAATAATCATTCAATCACGCCTGAAAGTTTATTGTTTCCCTGAAACTGTAATTGAGCAAAGAAGAGAGAAACTATGACAAGAGGCAAAAGTCAGTGTGAGAGGGGGATATTTGCTCCCTTTTGGTGGTACCCTTCCTTCTTTTCCATGTCCAACTGGCCCATGGCAACCAGAGATGAACTGGAGAGAGAATACTTCTTTTACACAGAGAGCAGACACTCATGGCCCTGTGCTGAGCTGAGCTCCTCTCATGCAGTATATATTTATATAATACTTTAATATGTGTACATAAAGAGCCAACTGCTAGCATACCCTGAGCATGGAGCAGAGGCAGGCACTGGGAAAGGTCATGAACAGATAAACTAGTTCTTAGATGTGACATTATTCTGCATCACCCTCAAATTATTGCTGCATAAAAGCTATGGCTGGCATGATAAGCAATGCTTGGTTCCATGGCAGTACATACTCCTGCATTTGCTTATTACTTCTCTATGAAACTGTGCTGGATATCTGGAAAAAAAAAATAAAATTATCGTTTCCTGCCTGCAGCTACTAGAGGTGGGCTAATGACTGAGCAAAGTATCCTTCTGCAAAACTGATTTGATCATTTGTTACATTCGAATTCTGTAGTACACAAGACAGATAAAAATAGGGCTTTTTGATGGAATTTATCATACTTAAATCAACACTTCCTAACAGCAATGGATTCCTCATAACAGGTGTAATAAACCTGTTTCACATGAAACAGTATTCACTGAATAATGCTGAACCTGGGGCAACCAGTTCTGACATTGCCAGAATTCCCTAACATGGTGTTTAAATTACTAATTTCCACTGGATTTCCTGTTTCTAGATATTTAAAAAGTAACATATCCAGTTCTGTTTCTTCCAGATCGCTGCTGAACACTGCATTTGTGTATGGTGGTAGCTGCACTGATTAAAATCAAATGACAGATTTTAAAACTTTTAGAGATGCTGATCTCAAATTTTCTTTAAAAGAATGCAGAAACACCAGGTAAATAACCTCTCAGCCCCAGACTACAGCAAGAATAGGTGTGCAGTCCATCTGCCTGCTGATGGATGACTCCTGTCTGCTCTAGGTATGAAGTTTCTGTCTAATCCTTACTAACACCTTCCAGGCTAAGTAAAAAAATACAGCAAGGAGCAGCATCTCTCATCAGTGGCCTTCAGAACTGCCTAAGCACACAGGGTGGTACAGAAAACATCTACATACATTTTATCAGGCCAGGCATAATCAGCTTGAGTTAAACATTTCACAGCTGTTCTTACTAAGCAGCCACAGCAGTGCACTGACACCACGCCTCTGTGTCAGGACTAACCAGAGGGACTGCACAGACTAACACCATCAAAGGAGGCAGCCCCTTCTCCACAGGATTAACACAGCCACATCACTGCATTTTTCTGCTAAACAGGAGCTGTATCTGCAAGTATTCCTGGGAGAACCATATGACACAGAAGGTGATTGTCCTGTTCTAGTCTGTGCTGGTGCAGCCTCACCTGGAATATGCTCTGTAGTTTTGGGAGCCACAACATAAGATATAAAGCTCTGAGGGAGTCTCCAAAAGAGGGACACAAAGATGGTGAAATCACCAGCCTTGTTCAGCCTGGAGAATAGGAGACTGAGAGGATATCTCATAGCAATCTAACAGCTTCCTCCTCTTTGTGGTGACCAGCGACAGGACCAGAGGGAATGTACGAAGCTGTGTCAGAGGAGATTCAGGTTATATGTTAGAAAAAGGTTTTTCAATCACAGGGCAGCTGGGAACTGGAACAGATTCCCAAGGAAAGGGGTCACAGTACCAAGACTGAGAGACTTCAGAAAGTACTTGGACAGTGATCTCAAGCATATGGTGGGATTCTTGGGGTTGTCCTATGCAGAACTTCAATGATCCTTGTGAATCCCTTCCAACCCAGGATATTCTATGACACAAAGCACACAACAGCTAACAATTTCAAAGAATGACATCATTAGAAATTTTGTTCTTTCTCTCGTGGAGTTGCCAATGACACACCTTTCTCTTCCACAAGGAAGAAACACTAACCTACACCTTGAAAATAGCAGATTATGGCCCCTTGCTCCCCCTTTGTTGGAACTGTGCCATTGTACATGTGACAGATACGAGACTGACAGTTCAACAGCTGTGGTCCCTGTGCTCTAAGAACAGGCTGATCCTTGCATTTTGAAGACATTTACAGTGAAAAACAATCCTAATACAGAGATAGTATTGTTTCCTGGCTGTTAAGTTTATTGCAATTAAGTGTATTTAGTGAGGTTTGAATTTGTACAGTTTCTCAAGAGTTTGCTGTACAAAGCAAGCTTAGAAAAAAGTGTTCATTACAGCACTGTAGAATACAATAACTCATTGTGAGATAGAAGTTAAAGAAAATTCCTTAGATAAAACTTGAATATAGTCTTGCTCAAAGCCAGAGAAACAACATTTCCTATGAAATCTGACACCAAGTATACACCCAGCCTAAGTACCCAAACTGCTTGAAGGAGCAGGTGCAGTTGTAAGAGCACTGATACTGAACTGTCTGACAACATCTGATGGAATACTTTGCAATATGGTGGATGCTTACAGAGTTCCTAGAAGTACAGTCAGCACTTGAGCACTCTCATCACCCTACATTGACAAAGACCCTTCTCAGGGAAAAAAAACCCAAGTGGTAAACCTGAAACTTTATTTCAAGTTACATTGACATGGATAAGAATTTTGTTAGACTCCCAGTGTGCCACTATTAATGAAGAAGGAAAAAAAAGACATAGGTAAAACTTGAAGTTTAGTAACTGTACTGCACTCTGGAAGTTATTGCGAGATGGAGGTAATGAGGGAATATGTTTGTTTTTTCACTCATTAGCCTTAATTAGATCAACAATTATTAAAGCATCTGCAACATGAGAATTGGTCCTTACAGACTGGTCTGTTTGTCCTGAATGGAAATCACTACAGATGCAGAGATAAGAATGGCCACTGCCAGCATGACACATCTGGCTTGATGCAAAACAAATACACAGAGTGTAAATACTTGATTCAAACACTCAATATTCCAGTTTGGTTATTTTTACATTATTACCATATCTGCAAAACATTTAAAAGTATAACAACCTAAGTTGTGCTGTTCCTAATTTCCAACAGGCTATTAAATATTATTGCATAGAATTTTACCTCACTTGGCTGGAATCCATTGTAAATAATCCATAGAGGAAAACAAAGAGCCCAACCAGAGCAGCAGGAATAAGCATTCCAGTATACCATCCCAGCCAGGCAAAATACAGTCCAATTTTTTCACCAAAGTAACGCCTACATGAAAAGGAAAGACATATAATTGTTTAAAATTAAATTTTATGGTGATCTTTATGTGTGTCTACTGTCACACTAGTAGAATAATTCTTACAAGGAATTACCATTACAAGTTTATGGCAAAATTGCCACTTTACCAAACAGGCTTTTTCAGGCTAGCATATTATTTTAGTGACACTAACTGCAGATTTATGAGAACAAGTTACAATTCCTCTGTAATTTTCCTGCCCTTGCAATGACTAAGTATATGGACTAGTAGCAACATTATTAAATGTAGGATAGATAGACAGATGTACATAGACACAAAAATCTGGAAAGGGATAAAGCAAGTTAGTATGACCTAAGTATTCCATTTAAAAAAACATATATGATAGATAATCACACGTAGATAAAATGTTTCAAACTCCTCTCCGTGAAAACAATTTTCTGAACACACAAGCTGAAGACTGAACTTCAAAACTTGGGTATCAGTTGCTGGAACAGATGAAATAGCAGTGATCAGAAAGTCAGTCAAAGATGATGCAACATAAAATTCTCCCATGGCACATGCTTAGCTCCACCAATAATCAGTTATGACTCAGATCAGGAATAAAAACTTACAGCAAGGAAAATGAATTGTTGGCATTCGACGTCAGAGGAGGAAACTATGAAACCCAAACATCACTATTATTTAACTTAAATTATATACATTTCTCTATTTTACATTTGGTAACCTGTGACACTCAGTCTCAGACATACAAATAAGAGTGTACTTAAAGCCACATGGAAAGCCTAAAACTGGGTTGCATTCTAAGTCCTCTGCATCAGGTAACTCTGAGTGTCCATGTGGATAAGAGTCTGCTCTCAAAGGTACTCTCACAAGGGGCAAGTCTCTCATCAGCACACCACATTCTGGGTTTGTATTTTAAGTTTCACACTTCAAATTCCTGAGCAGTTGGAACTTCATGTACTTTACACAGACTCATTTGAAATTAACCTACAAAAGGCCACCCAAAAAAAAGCAACTTAGAGAACTCCAGCCTCATCCAATAGCAGGGAATAGCTAAATCTTACAGGAAAGCATAAGGAATTTACAAATACAGTTAGCACACTGTTACCAGGCTTTTTGTATCAGAGAAAATCTTCGAAGTACTAATACCTGATTAAATCAAGAGGCTGGTATTTGTACCACATTCCCCATCGTGCCCAGCGCTCGTACAGGAGGTGCCTGTGATTCTGTGCTCCGTGGGTTTTGATGGGATGCCTGCTTTTGTGGCTTCCCTGAAAAAAAACACAAAGAAATGTAAGTACATTACTAGGCACTAGGGAAAATGTATAAGTTTCTTAGATATTTTTGATTATAATTGTTAACAGAAATGTTCCTTGTATTTAATAAATAGGTCTCTTATTCTGAGCATATCTGGAACACGTCATCAGGAGCTAATGTAAGCCTGGCATAAGAGACAGGGTTACATACACTTCTGAAATGGCCAGTTTCTCAAAAAATTAATAACTGAAACATGGTAATACAAGACTATAAAGAAGTACTCAACTCTTTATATGACCTCAACATTTACTAGTAGATGCCTACTTGTATGCCTTTGCCTATTTAAATTTTCCAAGAAATACCTGTGGTGTATTTTTATTTCTTCTGTAAAATTTTAGAAATTTCTAGTATGTCAGCTCTCCTCGCCTAGACATTTTCTATGCCTTTCTTTTGTAGGATCATATTTACAGGAAAATGGACATGTACTAAATGAATCAGCCTAGCCTTCTGAATGAGGTCATCTCTGTGGATAAGAAAGCTGATGTTGCAGGAAGAGAAAGAAGAAGCAGAAAGTTGCTCTCAAACATAGATAGGGGTGGCAGCCCGAGTAAAATGACACTTTTAGTATCAACCAATTAGATTAAGAAAAAGGCACGTGCTTGCCTTGTGGACAACACAGAGCTACCAATCAAGAGATGTGTGCACAAAGCAGAGCTGCCAATTGAATAATGTGTGACTGTGTAATCCAAGAGAAGGAGTAAATGTAGACAATGTTTACAAGCACAATAAATGGCTTTTTGCTTGATTCACACTGAATCATGCAGAGCTCTTTGTCTTCTCTCTTCATGCTTTCACTACTGCTGAAGGCATAGAAAAATATATTCTTGCTGTGGTACATACTTTCTAAGATGAAGGAAACAGAATTGGCATTACTTTAAAGCTACACAGGACTCTCAAGGCATTAAAAGCAAAGCAGAGTCCATCTGATCCAAAAGGAGTCCTTCAAGGCCTTGTCTGACATTTAGAGACCACCTAACAGACTAAAGAATTAGCCTCATGCTCGGCAGTCAAAATGTAACACAAAGATTTGCTAGAATAATCTTGAATCTCTTGCACTTGTAATTTTGCTCCAATTCTGAAGTAGGAGATATCCCTTAGTTGAACTTTTTCCCAAAAAACTTCCATCACTCAGCTATGGTAAAGAAAATATTTCACCAATTGACTGCAAGTGAGCCAAGTAATTTCCTGTGAGGAGAACAGAATTCTCCAGCGCTGTACTTCAGTCAGTGATCACACAGATTCCGACCCTGGTAGATCTCTAGGTAACTGAGCCATCTGCATTTTTATAATGTATTTGAAATCTTGAGCATACCCCAAAATTCAAAGAACACCATTTACTTGTTGCAATCTGCTGATTCTCTGACTTAAGAATGAGTTAAAGCTAAACATAGCAAAGGGTCCAAGACTGCTCCTTTCTCCTTACAGCCAGCAAAGCAGCATACCAAAGATACCAGCACTGAGTGTGACCTTTGCAGCATCTAGGAACACCTAGGAAAGAACATCAACTTATTCTCACTGCAGGCTGCATAAATGACTGCAAAGCATTACCCTGTGGTACATGTTCTATTTTTTTTCCCCTGCCTTTTTCTGCACTGCTATCCATAAAAGAGTTCAAGTCTCAGCTTTCCCACCGGGCTTGAATTTGCACTCTTACTTGTTCATGTGTGAAAGAAAAAAAAAATATTTAAAAATAAACTGAGTGTTCCACCACTAGTCCTTAGCATGAGTCAAGCAGCAATTAAAATAAGAGTGGCTTAAAAATACGATTTCACTAATTTTAACTGAGATGTGGAAACCGTAGCTTATGCTATAACAAAGGAACATATAAAATGGAAATGACAGTACAGCTTTGATGCCAGAGAAAGCTTCATAGGCTTTTCTGGAAGTACAGCCAGCTTTTCCCTGAAGTCAGTAATGCACAGCTGAAGCATTAACAATGATGTTATATTATTTATTGAAAATACTCCTTCTCTATATTCCTAGTATTTTATCATCAAAAATTAAAAAATTAAAATCATTTAAAAATTACTCTCAGCTATTAGTAAAGCCTTTGAAACACAAAACCAAGTCACAATATTCAGCTGAAACACCCAGAGCTCAGAGCTGCAACTACCGTGTTCCTGAGAGCATTTCAAAGACTAAAGATGTGTGGCTTGCTTCTTCTTTTTAACATCAAAAGATTTTCTAAAAACCCTCTTAAGTCATACACAAGTTTTTGGTTTACAGTCTTCAGTAGACTTTAAACTACTGGAAAAAGTATTGGCAAGTAGAAATTATCCAGAACTACTCTGAAAATACTAAACAGGAAATAATTAAGTCTTCCCTAACTGCAATCAAGTGGTCAAGCCATTAGAAAAACAAAACCTTTTGTAGGTAGCAAGCAAAAATGATTCAATACAACTAACTGGAACAATTTGGAACAACTGATACTCTCCTAAGAACTCAACAGGCAATGTCCAGCTCATAACAATCAGAGAAGAATTATAATATCCTAGCCCAACCAGAAAATGTTCAGGATTATAATAATATAATTATCATAATATCCAAATTATCCAAATACAGAAAATTCTAAAAGCCAGTATTAAAGTAAAAGCTATAAATAAAAGAAGCACCAACAAATTACAGTATGAAATTAGGAGTTTGCAGGACAAAGTAAGATCCCAAATCACTAGTGCAAGCTTTAATCTAAACACGAAACTAAAAACCAAATTAACCAGGTTACCTCATGTGGTGGAAATGCTGCTTCATATGTTCCATTACTTAGTAACCTATTAATACCTAAAAAAAACCAAAAAGGCATTATTTCTGATATCAATTTTTACACACATTTTTCAAGTAGTGCGAATTTTCAAGCTGCATTTGGAGAATGTAACTTAGTGTTAAATGATAAGAATGCTGCTAAAGACGGCAATCAATAACCCAAGCAACTACTTCAGCAGGTATTGCTGATCCTTCACGATTTCTGGCTCTGCCAGACTAGACAGCAACTTGCCAAAGCACCAAAGTCTGTAACCTTTCTCTAAGGGCTGAGTGCTTGTACCAGACCGAGTGTGAGAAGGCAGCTCCACTCACAGTGTATTCCCCAGAGAGTAAAATACAGATTTTATGGGTGACCAGATAATCTACTATAACAGACAGTGGCATGGACAGACAATCCTTGAGGCACTGAGACCCCTGCAGGTTTAAAAGCTAGCCTAGTATTTTTAAATATAAATCAGCTGACAACTTCATATGAGAGCAGTGTTCTGTGCCAGACTGACTGCTGCATTTTGGATCAGCTCCTAGAGTCTTCCTGAAACCAGATTTGTTGTACTAGCACAGCACATTATAAATAATGAAAAAATAAATAAACATTGATAGGTACAATAGAAAGATTCAATAGCCTTTCAGAGCAGATTTGTAGCCAAAAGTTTCCCCAAGAAACAGGCATGTATGGTGGAATACAGATTCGTCTCTTCAAATATATAAATTATACTAAACTAATCTCATAATGAAATTTGCCATCATCAGCTGCAAAGGTGTTAGATATGAATACTTATTCTCCCTGTTTTTCTTACTACTGCTTTTGTTCAGAAACTCAAGCAACAACTTTCTGTAATTGGTATCATCCAAGCCTCTGCATATTTAATCTGCATTAATTTAATTCCTGCAGAAAAAACAGAAAATCATGCATACATCCCCTGGCCATTGAAAATGAAAACGGGTAGTAAAACCTTATAAAAACTGTACTATGAGTGTTGATATAAACCAAATTTAGTCTTCAGATCAACTGTCTCTGAGCTACACAGAGACCTCAAATAAATCAAGTGTAGCACACATTGATTCTGCTGGGCTGAAACTGATGGATAACAGCTGAAATATGAGGATCAGTCCTTGAAAACACTTCCAGCTTTCTGAGGTATATGCAACCTTATTGTGGCTCTCAATAATGTAAAGTTATGATAAACTCTCCATTTTATTTTAATGAAGGAGTAATTAAGTAAAAAATATTGCAAATTTTCACTGAGATATTCAGGTAGAAAAGGAGAGGACATTGTTTCAACTTTGTTACTGTGTGAATGAAAAGATTTAAAGAAGAGGAAAAAATTAATTGAGTTTATCCAAATGAAATTTTTCGGGCAATTAAAGATGAAAACTTTTATTGCTTTGAGTTAGGCAAAAAATAGAGCATTCTCACCCATTTTGGATTTTCCATCTTCATACTTAGTTCTCTGTAGCACATGATGCACAATTCTACTTCTTGTGGAATTGCTGAAGAAGCTGTCTTTGTTGTTTATTGTAAAACTATTAAGATAAAGAATGTCTTAATATTCAAAACAATGCACACACAGTGAAACATAGCTGCTGTTCAAGTGTTTTCTTTTTACAGTGATTTATTGGATCTTTATGCTCCTTAGATGTAAGATTTTACACCCTTACAGCAGATCCAATAAAGTTATCCTTATCACAGATTATTCTTGGGAAAACAAAACTAAAACTAAAACCAAAAATATCCTATTATCCAGTTAATCTCTGTTCTGGATATAATTATTAAATAAAGATCTTCAGTACCAGTGGTGACCTTAAATTATAATTACCCATGAGCTGACAGTTGTCTGTGTAGTGGAACCACCAAAACTACTATTTAAAATAACAAAACCCATGCACTGGAGACTTGGGGAGCAGCTCCACAACCATTTTCTCTCAGAGGATCCCAGGATGGAGCCAAGTGAAGCATCCTTGACCAGATGGCTCCATCCTGGATACCAGATATCTGACATTCAGGACCTTCTTCCTGCCCAACTGTGCCAAAAGTGACACCATTGCAATCAATTAATTACATCAGCTGAGCTGATTGAGAAGAAAACACCAAGAGCCAAAAGGGGATTGATCCAGTGCAGTATGGTAAGTTACTGGGAAAAGGAAATAATTGAGACTATAATGCAATTACTCTGTTTTTTTGGGGTAAAGTCAGTTCACTACCATTTGGCTTCTTCACTGAGCAGAAAAATCCTGTTTATCCTAATCCATATTTCTAGTTTAAACTAAATTTTCTCTCCTAAAACAGTTACCACAACATAACTTTAAAATTAAGAAACAGAATTTTAAAATCTAACTTTATGGGTACTGAAAAAATTTATGTCACAGTTTAATTAAGAGCATCATCAAAAACCTGCTGATTTGAATGCATATGGTTTCATTGTATATATTTGTATTTTCAGAGGCAAAAGATCTTTTTAAATGCAGATTTGATAAGAGGGAAAAAAAATGGTTTTATCTCGCTTCCAGTGTTCCAAGTTTCAACAGCTGCACCAAGTTTTGCCCAATAAGTAATAAGCACAGAAAACCTGAGCAAATATTTCATTTTGTAATATAAGGGAAATAAAAACCAAAAAATCTTCTAAACTAAAATGGCAACATTCATTTTTCAGATAATTTCAGATTGTTACCCAGTGACCATCAAACAGCAAGCAAGAGAACAGGTTTCCACTTGAAGAGAACAGCACCAAATATGAAGCCTGGCACTGCCAGCGACCGCCTGCCAGCAGCTGCCTGCGTGGCACTGGCTCACAAGGGGGAAAGCAGAATTTCCTGTGCTCCCTGGCACTCTGGATGGCACTTACTGGTGGATGCGGGCTCGGCTGAAGGGAGCTGTGTAGCAATCTGTCTCCTCCAGATCGGGCAGGGCCTCCTTATCCAGCTTCATGGGATTTCTGGGCAGCCAGCTCTTCAGCTCCCTGATATTCCTCTGCAAACTGCAACCATGACAGGCCAGAGTTAATGCCCTCAATTCCTTGTTGTTCCCTCCTCCAGCGCCGCGTATTTAGTGACAGCATGTTAGAAATGAAATTAAATGAAAGCAGAAAACTTCTACATGGAGTAAATAAAAGAAAATAAGGAATTTAAAAGGAAAATGAACAATATTAGCAATCCATATTCAACACTTCACTTGAATAAAACTCATCCTTAAATTAGTAGGATTATGGCTCAAAATAGGACTGAAACTGATTTTCCAAGGTAGTTCAAGTGGCAGAACTGTGGACGCTTATGCTTTAATCAAGAACATATCCAGCTGCACTGAACAAAGCAAGTGAAACTCCTCCCTGCTCTCTTGCCTGGCCATGTGGACACTAAAATTCATAAAATTTTTAAGTAAATTTGAGAGTGCTAAGGATCAGATTATGATTTTCTGATTTCAACAAAGTTTTCCCCTGCAAAATTTTCTTAAAAATCCAAGAGCTGATATCAGCTGATGAAACAGTGTGCCTAAACATCAAATAAAATAAAGGATATGCTACACCAAAATGGTTATGCAGTATTTAGGCAAAAAAACCCCAAAACCTTAGATATGACTTTGTCCAGATTCCTAAAACTGATAGTACAAAACACAAACAGAACATCAGTGTTGTATCTTTAATTAAATTATATACTGGCAACATAAAAGTTTTTTTTTCGCTACTAGCACCTTTACTTAATGATGTCTCAGGACAACATTTATACATGGGGAAATCGGGCAACTGCAGTTAATTTTCAAGCAAATTCTCACTTCAGTTCTGCAGTCCTTGCCCAACTACACTTTTTCACATTCAACTGCAGTGTAACAGCACTAAAGGAGTAGATCTCAAATTAAACAAGTGCTATGTCATGACACAATAAGCACAACAGAGATTCAGAAAAAGTCTAGATCTGAGAAAAACATTTCCTAAATGGCATTTTTTCCAGTGGAATTTGGGTTCTACTAAATGAATACGTATGCATGATATGTAAAGCATATATATTTTATATCCACAAGAAGTGTAAAGTTAAGCAACCATTGTTTTCCTCTGAGGTGAATACTTCATTGCCTGTGCTAAGCAGAAAGACAGCAACACATTTCATAATGCCCATAATAAAAAGTTGTATTTCATAATGTTAACAATATTTAATAATGTGAATGAACATAATTTCATAATGTTCATAGTAAAGAGTAATAAGTGATGACATGGTAAATTGCTCTCAGGCAACAGTGACCCTTGTGAAAATGTAACTCTTATTATCAACATCAGTAAAAACATTCTACCCCTACTTCACACAGTATCAGACAGAAATTTCATCCAAATGTGGGAGAAGGATTTTACAGTTACATTTAAAATTCTCAAAATTTTCTTCTTGCTAAATATTGGAAGATATTGGTGCACACTCTGTAGTATCTGATGCTGCACTTGAGGGACATCACCTGTGTTCAACACTAACCATCACAAGCCAAAGAACATAATATGCTCATGAAACTGAAACACAGAGCACAGTTCACAGGCAGGTGGATTCCTTCAGTGGCTCCTTAATAATACCTTAGTGAGTTGATTATCTTTATTAGTTCCAGTGGAAGTTCTCTTAGTACAGTTTCTGTAAGTGCAATTTCCCTTTTACCCTTTTTGAATGTTTTTCTCCTATTGCACACTTGCTGACTTTATAGCCAAAATCCAGAATTCTTTTTTAATGAGGAAAAAATGCAGATGCATCAAGAAGAAGGGAAAAACAATGCATCTAATTTCAGATTTTTTTATTATTAAAGTATTTTAAAATTGATTACAGGAAAGGTCTTGATCATTTCTCCCATGCCAAAACGTAAAATTTAAAAAAAAGTAGTAGATAAATATTATGTTAAAGAAAACAGCTCTTGTTTAAAATTAATGGCTGCTTCTTTCAACATGAAAAGCAGCACTGGAATAAACTAATGCTTGTCTCCACATTACATTTGCAGTTTCTCTTCTGAGACAAAATGCAGTACCTTTAGTGCTAGATAGTATAGAATATTGCAACTGAGAAATGCATAAAAAATTATATTTTAATGCTGAAGAAGAAACTGAATTTTCATGGCACTTGCCTTTAAAGACAAATTTTTGCCTAAATCATAGGACTGAGTATTAGCATTTTTATTCAGAGTGGCTTTCTAGGTTAAAAGTAGCAGTTTAAACAGATCCTTGACTTAAACTATTCATTGTAGCCTATTTAGCAAAAGTAAAAGCTGAGAGAGCTGGGCTGGGGAAGTCAGTGGTTCAGGCAATGAGATAAAAAATGTCCCAGTGGAATGGTGCTGCAAAGTTATGGGATGCTGCCTCTGGCATGCTTTCATTGGAACCACTCCTGCTACTGGAGCATTGTGCACCTTGGAATAAGTGGCAGTACTCTAAAATGCACGTGCATTTCGTTCTTAGCTATACAATTTCATATTTTATGAAGATACTCGTAATTCCAGCTTTGCTCCACTTCCAGTCTTTGTCATATTGTTCTGATTTATTTGGTTGCTTAATCTTTTTTTGCAGAACAAGCTCAGCCAAAAATACTTGCAGATTACAGAGTGCAATGGAAAGGAACACAGTATGTAGATGATCTTAGCATTATCTCATCAAACTCATGGAATGAGATAGCAGAATTAAGCAAGTTCACCAGCCACACTAGGTAGTTTTGACAGCAGCCATCACCCAGTAGTTTGCTTGGTGTTTGTGTCTCTCAAGACTGGCCAGAAGTGCCAGCTATATGCACCAAAGCACATGGACACAGTGTTTCCATGTACTGTAATGGGAAACAGGTTAGGGCCGACAGGCTCAAGGTATGGACACAATCTTCACTAAAAGAAAGAAGAAAATCATAGTATTTTTGTTTAATGCAATGATAACAATTTCACTTTGGTGTGTAGACTGAAATCCAAGAGATTTTAAAAGTTGTTTTGCAAAGCAAACTTACTGCAGATCAGGTGCTAAGCAAATTTATTTTTGGCTCTCTATCCTTAGAAGTATTAAGTGATTTTAACATTTAAGGGGGCAGAGTGAAGCTGCATACTAAGACAACTATCTTTCCACTTTCTTGTCCTTGATGCCATCCTTTACCAGCATGAAATCAGCAGGTCCAATGTGGCAATTACAAGATAGTTTTACTAGATTATTCAGTCTTCAATCTGAGAGTTCAGACAATTTTTGATACCTACCCTATTTACAGGTATATTGCTTTCCTTGGAGAAGAAGGTTTTCCAAATATTGTTCATACAAAATATGATAAATTTATTTCTATAGTGTGTTTCTATGGATAGAAATCAAGCTTCATAGAATTAAATACAATGTTAAGGGCTTTTAAAAGGTATATAAATAAATAGAGACACACCATGTAAAAGAAATTAAGTATTACATTTTTCTTGTCCTTTCACTCATGCACCTAATAATTTTTTGCAGATCTTTTAAAGAACATTTATGGATACATATATATCTATCATATAACAGAGTCAATAAAGTTAGAGAAGTGTACATGTCCCAGCAGGTCTAATATACTAGTGTTACTTTGTATTCTTTAATTATAGAAACTTTATAACCTTAATATTTTGATATACAATAATTTTCATATAATTCATTGTAGCTCCTATAAACTCTACCGAGAATTTTTAACAAGAGATTAAATAAATTACAGAGAAGCAGTTAAGTTTGAAAAGTTGTAAGATGCAAGCTAACAATGACAGTTGTAGAGGTATGCATGCGATATGTACACCAACAATTTTAGACTTGTTTTTAATTTTAAATACAGCTTCTTTATTTCTTTTGCATCACACAATTCTTTGTGCACTGAATTATAAAAAGTGTCAGAAATTATATGCAGCAAAATATTCATACGCAACTTCTCACAAAGTAAATCACAGGTAAAAGGATTTATCTCAAAATACAAAATTGATCTGGCATGAAAATTACTAAATACTCGATTCACAGGTACTGTGCAACTTAAGTTGCATCTTTCAGACATCTATCCTTCTAAATAAAACAAAATTTATGTAATACCCAGGACTCACCAGATGGACCATAGATGAAATAAGACAATTTTGAAGTAAAGCTTGTTGATTTTGCCTTTTTAATAAAGCATCTTAGACTTTTCATAAAGCATGATGAAATGGGGCAAGCATGTGAACTGGGAAGAGGACAAAATGCAGTTGTAAATCTATTCCACAAATTGATTCGTTTCAAGATCTTATCAGTTTCTGTGTTTCAGGTTCTCACTTTACCATTCAACATTCTGTTGTTAGCTGATCACCTTGGAAACTTATCACGAGACTCCCTGAATTGCTCCTGAGAAATGAGCTCTTTACCATCCAAAGCAACAACAAGAGAACCTAAATCAAGAGTAATCTCATCTCAAGAAAACCCGTGATAGGAAATCTCTTTCAGGAGATTTCCCTCATGTGAAATATGTACATGTGTCTTTTCCACTGGGGATTAGGATTTACGAGACATAATTATGTCTGACTAAAGCAATGGGGAACTACAGCTCAGCATCCCCCATTCTCACTCCCAGGCTTCTTTCACCTGCCCTATGGCCTCTTGTACCCTTATTCTGGCTGACACAACACTAGCAGCAGCAGCAGCTAGCTACAGGTGAGTTCTGCAAGTTATTCTCTCAGCCTGCAAATAAAAACTCAAAGCAGCCTGCAGCACGTGGCATTGATCTGCTCCTGATCACAAGGACATCCAGGAGAGAAAGGGTGTTTGCGTATCTGAGGAGGCAGCTGACTGCCAGAATCTGAGACATGCACTCAAAATTATCCTTCATGCTAAAGAAGGATTCCTTCATGTCAGCAGATGTAATGGCAGACACAGATCTGGTATTAAAGCTGCTGTGAGGATAACATCTTTTTTTTTTTTATTTCCCTGGCATAAACATTTTTACATTTCTAAAATGAGAACTGGCAAAGCATTTAAAATACCTTGTTACAGATGAATATTTTAACACTTTGAGCTGACACATTTTGAGGTTTCAGGAAAATAATCTGATTTTCCAGGTTTCATGGATAAATTTACAACTGCGAATGGGTTCTCTTTAGCAGGGTGACTATCTGACAAAATTAGAAGCTACACATCACCCACCAACCTGCCCATGGTTTTGCTCCTCCAGTCAGTGTAATAACATTTTTTCCTGAAAGAACAGCAAAAATCAGCTGAGATTAATCAAGTAGGAGACAGTTGAAAAGGATATGTACATTATAAAAGAATGCTAGACATTTTAAAACATACATTTTCATAGACAAAAAACTGAAAAACAATTTAAAAAGACAACTGAAATAGAATAAGTCATTACAATAACAGATTCACATTTTTCACGTTTTACCTTCATTCTAAAATTACATTTTAGATTTGCAGCTACTGAGAATAATGATAGCTAACCAGTAAATCACTTAACAGTGCTTTTTCCTCCACCCTTCACTGGTTATAGACACTTAGAGAAACATGACCAGAAATTCCCCGTAAAGTCTTCTGAGAACAGTTATTTTGAAACTAAATGGAAATGTATTAGCTGCATGGTTATATTTTCCACATCTAGTATCAGGTTTTCAGGCTTTTTTTCTGGCTTCCTCCTATAATTTCACATCATATCTCAACCCCACAAAAGCCCTGATTATTGCAGATTCCTCAGGAGTTACCAAGATCTGCAACCTGGGCAGCAATTGAGATTTACTCAAGTACATTCCTGACATGGAAGATCCACTAAAATTAATACAATTAGAAAGATACATAAAAATTAAAAAGAGGGTGAAAGACACCTTGCCTGGAAAATACATGGCCATTGGAAAATTATGTATCTACCAATCTGCAGATTGCTGGCAGCCTGACACTTGGTACTTCTAGGCAGGATTGTAAATGAAGCAAGGAAGGGTTTTTAAAGAGTTTTCAGACTTTGTTTTAACAGAACTCTCTTTTAATTCCCTTTAGTTAACCTTAGCTGTTTTACACAGTTCAGCTAAGTTGCAGATACAAATAATTTATTAATTACAAACAATAATAACTATGTGCCACACGATACTTATAGACAAATAAAATTAAAGCTTTGTCTCAGTTCTGGAAAGTATATATACACTATATTGTATACATAGTAGCTGCATTTCTACTGACAGATCATATACTTAACAAGTACACCTATAAAAGTTAAAAAACTGTAATTCAGTCATGATCTAACTTTGATGTTTACACAGACCCTGTTTGAAACCATATACACATGCTTCCAAATAAAGTAGAATTGCAAAGTCAGCCTTGTATACAAGATAATAATGATTACTGCACACTGCCTAACAATTTTAGAAAAATTTCCTTCTGCAATTGAAACATTGAGATTCCATCTATATTACATATATGATACATAGTATATATCTGCCAACACATTTTGGTATAATGTCATGCTAAAACACTTCAGGGCTGTGGGTGAATCTCAGAAGTACTTTTACTTTTCAGAAACAGAGAGAAGAAGTAACCTGTATAATCAACTCTGTTGATCTTGTTTAGAGTCCCTGGATTGAGCAAAATGAAACTAAAAAGTATGAATTTAATTCTTCGTGTGTTATTCATACATGATACTGACATGGTATATTTTAGTGACCATAACTAAAAGCCAAAATTTTGCAAGATTGTGCAAGAGCAAAGGGGTGTACTGCCCTAAAATACTGCAGGGAAGGTTACCTGTCATCTTTATATACTAGAACCAGTCAGAAAACACTGATAAAACAGATAAAGACCAAGAGAAATAATTTGCTTTTTAGAATTACAGAATATCTCAAGTAAGAAGGGACTCAAAAAGATCAAGTTGGACACAAGTCCAACTCTCTTCTCTTCAGTCTACTTAAATCTAAGGATGACCAAAACTTTTTGGGAGGAGGACACTCTAGAAGACACTAATTGAGGGAGAATTGTATCATTTGAGGTTCCTTTGTCCATCGAATAGTTACCTCAGGAATACAATGTACCCCATCCAGGTAGGAAATGTTTCATTATAAAAAAAGCAAGTTCAACCCTTCAAACCCAAGAGTTTTCTACATAATATGTAATCGAATTGTGTGGTCACAGGATGTTGTTACAGGAGTGTAGATTTATATTTTTGCATCCATGAAAAGCCATCTGGGCAAATATGAACAAAGATGAAGACTTGAGCTTTGTCTCAGCAAGTTTCTAAAGCACAGCCTTCTATAAGTAGAGAAGGTATGGAGAAAAATTGCTCATTTCCTGTAGGGACACTTGGTAAAGGCTGCTGGCAAAGCAGGGCAGACCATTCCTCAATTCTGCTACATCCAGTTTGTGTTTGTAACAGAATTGTGTTGAGCCTTCTGTTTTAAAAGGTACAGAAATTCAAGAAATATACTGAAATATTCACATAAGTTTTAGACTGTAATTTCACTTAAATTCCTATTAAAATACTTTTAAAGATAATAAAAATGTCCAATTTACTGTTTTTCAAAGCTCTATAATGGAGGTAGAGGTGGAAAAATTTCTTCCCAAATATATGTGTTTCACTGTACAGCAAAACTACCAAAAAGGTGAAATTGTACAATTTAGTATTTTACCTACTTTTGGTTTACTGAAATGAATTGGATAAAAATAAGCTAAAGCAACAGTCCAGGAATAAAGACACTCTGGGGAAATACTAAAAAGAATATATTTACATGTCATTTAATAATATAATAAACAAACATGATCTGGAATGCCCTCCAAATAAAGCAGGATTGCAAGTCAGCCTTTTTTGTTCTGAGAGCACTATGGATCTATGAAGTAACCAAAATTATAAAGAATTCAAACCATTCCTAAAACACAGTTTTGTGAATTAATTTATCAAAAGTAAGAAAAAATAATTTTTAATTGGAATTATTTATATGTGTATACCCATACATAAACACTTCTATATTTAATAAACTGACAAGTATTTTTTGAACTAGATCAGCTCAAATAGCACTATAATTATATTCTTAAACATATGGAAGATGACTTGTGCAGAAAAGATTTTTTTATGGAAAGGCCTCTGAAGTCTTAATGGGATGATGAAAAAACTCATTGCAGAACTGGGTATGTGGAGCAAGATTTGAGCAATGGATGCCTCACAACCAGTTTCTGTCTCAGGACCAATGCAAGAGAGCCACACTGCCACAGCATAAAAGATTGGCAGTTTCAGTGAAAAGGAGTACTGCAAGGGCATTTTCCACCAGGCACACCACTTTGGTGTCTAGTTACACTTTACCTTATGGGGAGGTTTACAGCACACTACATGCTCCTCTCTCTCCCCAAGAGCATTGTTAATCAATTTGAAAAGGCACATTTTCTCCTTTTAAAGACTTGTGTTCTGTTGCAGGAAATATTAGCCTGTCCCACAAATTATTAACAAATATTTATTGCAAAAACATGCAATAGAACTTGTTTTGTATTCAGACAATGAACTCAGTTCAGTCCATTATTCTGCCTAAAGAAAGCTCCTGGACCTCATTTTACCCAAATTGTAACAATGTGTGTTATACTGGAGACATGGAAGACATTAGATTTTTCTGCCATGTCACTTGTCTTTCAGTAAGACTTCAGAAAAACCCTAAATCATGGAGGATACTTGAGCTCAGATGGAGAATATCTGGAACTCAGCCAAGAACATCCAAAACAATGTGTGAACTACTCTTTTCTAAAAAAGACATATGCTCAACTTGACTTAGAAGGCAAGTCTGAAAACAAGTAACACACAGTACTGTGTAAAAATGAGGAAAAACTTATTATTGTTTCTCTTCTCTCCCTAAAATAAAATAAATCACTAAAATCACTAAAATCACTAAAATAAATACGAGCATGCCTGGCTCCTGAGCAGTAAAGACTTCATTCTAGACTTAAGTAAATGATGAACTTTCAATATTAAGCACTAATTTGTAGGTTTCTTAAAAGAGTTTCCACAATACCTGAAAGGCATCCTGATGTTCATTCTTTCTGCATATTTGCATAATGTCTCCCATGGACAGTGAATTTTAACAAACATGATATCACTGTTGGTAACAGCTGGCTATAAAGAACAACAGCATGCAAATACATATTAATAATTTAAACCCATAGCAGCCACCCCTTCTAGAAGCATTCTTCAGAGTCAAAGTCTGATTTTAGGCCTTTTATGAATTGGGCATACAACTCTGAAAATCAGTGCTCTTCCAGACAAAGGAAAATCAGTTTTTCCCCTTACAAACAACAGTATGTGCAGACTAGTGGGAGAAAAGGAAAGATCTTTGATCATGAACAAAAGTAAAGACTTTATGCAGCACCCTCTAATATGAAATAAATTTTACATGGCAATAATTATGTATCTCGAAAAATCACCTTAGATAAGCAGATTGAAGATTATTCTGTGTGCCTCCCATTAAAGGAGAAGCGTGGTCAGCTGCTAGAGACATGAGAACAGGTGAGAGAAGGCTCCAGGCTGCACTCTGCCAAAATGGTAACTCAAGGGAATGTTTCAGTAATTGAAATATCTGCTGGGACCTTTCAAATGTGTATGAGCTTAGATGGCTTTTTGTTAAAATTACAATGTGTACTCTATACAAATGTTTTTTATCACTTATCTGTACATAAAACAAGAGTTTCAGCCTTACAGATTTCTATATTCACCTTCTCATATGAACACT
>JAOTQZ010000248.1:198904-228239 GCA_026546895.1 Pogonocichla stellata | reverse complement strand
TAAGCTCCCTTCACTACTTTTGCAATCTGAACACTTCAGTTCTCCAACCTTCTCCCAGATATATCTGCTTGAGATTTTATAACTAGATACTTAGATATTTGAGTTGGCTCTGATTAAAGCCTCCAAAAGCTTCAGTTTGCAAGGTTTGGTAAGTAAAGGTAAAAGAAAATGTAGTTAAAAGGTTAATAACACTTATAATGTTTACAATTTTACCTACCAGTTTCATAAAGACATATCACAGCTCCCTACTACTACCTCAAATATTTTACTTTCTCAAAAGATGTGGATAAAATAAAATACTAGTGGAAACCTAAAACATTTCAGATCTTACAAAACCATTTGTTTCTGAAGGTCAATAATTCTGAAGTGACAAAAGCTAAGATTTTACAATTTCTTTAAATTGGAACAAAACAAGATTTTTACTACTATACTGTAATTCTTAAAAACCTTAAAACCACATTTTAGACAGGTTAGTCATTTATAAATATTCAACACGCTGTATTGTGAGCTATATCTTGCAAGCTCATTGCTTAAACACAGAACATGTATTACAATTTTATTGAGAAGAAAAATCAAGATGAAAGCTATATGAATAATAGGAGCTTACATCAGAATAGACAAAATATATACCTGTTCTGTTGGTCATTCATAAGACAGCAAAAAATCCAAGGCTGTTTCCCTGGCTCCATTTTCTTTCATTTTTATATTAATACTACTACTACTAGCCATGGATTAACCAGAAGAGTGACAATCTTAACCCCTTGAAAAACAATGAGAAACATCAGGCATTCTGCTGAAAGGTTATACATAACCTTTCTGCTGAGAGGTTATACATAAAAGCAACAGCTTGGGTTACTGAAGGTTCTTCTGCTCTGCAAGCATAAGAAGCTGGAACTTTTCCCTTTGCACTGCACTACACTTCTGTGCACAAGCATGTATCCCCACATCATTTCAAACACACACTATCAAACTATACTTCTTTTTGTTCAATAGAGTTGAGCAGATGATGGGAACAGCCTGGCTGGAAAGGCTTGTAGCTTTGTCTGGAACCTTTTCTCAGTTCAGTAAATATTATAGTATTATAAAGGGGTTTTTTATGCCACATGAGCAGCAGGACTCACCTCCCGTTCCAACATCAGCCCTTCTGCTCTCAAATTCTTCTCAAATGTGCTTCTTTTTTCTACCTGTGGACTCGATTTCTTGTAGACCAAGATGTAGTCAATGCGCTTTTTGCCATCTTTGAAGAAGAGTCCTGATGATGCCATGGAATCACTCTAGCAAACAGAAAGGAAAAATACTCTAAACATGGCATCTATAAAGATGAGCTACATCATGAACTGTATATAACACAGCACTTCCTAAAACATGGAAATGTCCACATATTTGAAGGATGAACGTGCAACAAATTCAGAAGAATGAAAAAGTGATAGGCATCAGTTGCTCAGGATTTTAAATTAATTAGAACAAAATAAAACAGCTTCCCCCATATTAGCTTCATACTTCATTAGCTTCACAGCTTCAGTCATAGAACCCATATTCCAGTTATTTCAGCTGTGTAAAAACCTCAAAATTCTTGTGTGGTTTGTATTGACATGAACTTTTTTTAATCCCTACTTTCAAACAGGAATTAAAAAGAAAAAATAAAGGCAAGAGAATTAAGGTAATTTTCCCAGCTTTGTACCTCTGCAAATTTTATGGAACAAACATAGTTGTGTTTGTGATTTATTTCTCCAGGATAGAAATAAATCTAGAATAATTAAAAAGAAATGCTATTTATAGGAATATCTGCATGGATAGTATAGTTGAAGTGCTTTTTCAATGCAATGTTAGCAATGTTTAAGTCTTGACTAGTTCCTTCCCACCATGCTTGCAAACACAAGGAATTACCTGACCTTGATATGGAAAACCCTGCTTTACATGCTGCTGCTGCTAATGTAAGCTATTTTTGCATTCTGTGCTTTGCATGATTTGGAAGAGACCAAACCAAATAATGACAAACTACAGAATCACAGAACCACTAGGTTAGGATGGACCTCCAAGAGCACTGAGTCCAGCCAAACACCACCTTGACCACTAAATCACAGCACTGAGTGCCACATCAGTCGTGCCTCGAGCACTTCCACAGATAGATGGTGACTCCACCACTTCCCAAGGTAGTCTGTTCCAATGCTTAACCATCCTTTCAGTGGAAAAATTCTTCCTGGTGTCCAATCTGAGCGCTCCCTGGTGCTATTTGAGGCCATTTCCCCTTGTCCTGTTGACTGGTAGAAGAGGCTGACCCCCATCTCGTCACAATCCCATTTCAGGCAGCTTTAGAGAGAAGCAGGGACTCCTCTGAGGCTTCTCTTCTGACTAGTACCCCAGCCACTCCTCCTAAGACTTAATTCCTCCAGAGCCCTCACCAGCTCCACCGCCCTTCTCTGGACACACTCCAGCACCCCAATGTCTCTCTTGAAAGGAGGAGCCCAGAACTGGACGCAATACTCCATGTGTGCAGAGCACAGAGGGACAATCACAGCCCTGCTGGGTTCCTGGTACAGGCCAGGATGCCATCAGCCCTCTTGGCCAGCTGGGCACACTGATGGCTCATATTCAGCTGCTGACCAGCACCCCCAGGTCCTGAAAACTTTGACATTTGAAAAGGTAAACTGAGAAACTATCGTCATATCCCAGAGAATGCAGCACTTTTAAACACAAACCATCCATAAGAATGTTAGTTTCAAGTAGTATACATTAGACTCATCATATATGGGACCAAATGTTTATGAATGTTGCATCTTCTGAATAACAGGATGCTGGTCTTAGAAAATAATGACATTTATAATACTCAGAGTTATACCAAATAGAGACACTCTCTATTCATAAATAGAACAATGTACCAATGCATGATACCAGCATTATAAATACTGGTTACCAGCTCACTTGTTTCTATGTGAAACATTTTTCTTATGCCCACATCTCTCACTGCCAGCTTTCTACCCATTTAGTGCGTCTGAGAACTCCTCAGTCTGCAAAACCTAAAGCATTCTAACAAGATTCTTCCTCTCTCTCTGCTTTTTTAACTCCCAAAATAAAAAACAATGACAGTCTCAGACCATCTAAGTGTTACAAAGGAGTGCATCACCTTACACCTGGGAACATTATGTAAGCACATTAAGCTTCAATTTAGAATCACAGACCTTTAAGGTCATTGAGTCCAACCACTAAGCCAGCACTGCCAAACCCAGCACCACACCATGTCCCCAGGGGTCACATAACACCTCTTTTAAACACCTCCAGGGACTCCACCCCTTCCCTGTACAGCCTGTTCCAATGCTTGACCACCCTTCTGGTGAAGAAGTTTTCCCTAGCAGCCAACCTAAACACATCCTGGTTTAACCTGAGGGTGTTTATCTTGTCCTGTCACTTGTCTCTTGGAAGAGGCTGACTCCCATGCAGCTAAAACCTCCAAACCCCCTTTCAGGTAGTTGTAGAGAGCAGTAACACCCTGCCTGAGCTCCCTTTTCTCCAAACTAGTAACTCCAGCTTCCTCAGCCACTCCATGCAAGACTTCTGCCCTGGATCTCTCTTAGAACACGCTCCAGCACCTCAATATCTTTCTTCATATTCAGAAAAATAACATCTGAAATCCAAATTAAGGCAGTTGAGAGTGTCAACCAAGACTGTTAGCACACCGAATAAAGGGTCTGTCACCCCTTCTAAGAATTCTGAATGAGAATGGTAGCAAAACCACTATTTTTTAATTATTTTTATAATGCTACCTATTTAATTATCCAAATCTGTAAGATGTAGAGGTTTGAAGGTGAGGTAGTAGACTGAAGGTTTAAAAGTGCAAGTTTGAATATGCAAGTTCTTAAAAGACCAACTTTTTCAGGTTCAAGACACGAGCAATGAATCTGCTCTTCAGCAACAAAGGATTCCTGTACAAGTATTTTACAAAACCAGACCAGGGCTGCTGCTACAGTTCATGAGGCAGGAACAATCAGATACAAAAGCCCTGGCCAAAAATTCCCCCAAAGGGGAGATGTGGAACTTCTCTAATGCATTTTCTGCCTGTGCAATCTCTGTACTGGCATGCTGCAAATCACATCTACATTTTGTAATAGACTCCTACTGCCTTTCTTTGGATTATTATTTCTAGTCTTTCCTTCCTCATTTCTGAAATATCTGATTTTCTTCAGTCTTGGAAAAACATGCTTTATTTCTCAGATTAACGACAGTATCCAAATACGACCTCATATTCATCAACATCAAACAATTATTTGGGGTCAGTGTTAAAGACACAATGAGCAGTGAAGACAGTAGAAAGAAATCTTCTATCCCTGTTTATCCCAGACCACTCTCAGAGAGAGGTCTCAACCCCACAGGCTGAGAAGTGAACAGTAAAGCCACTCACCACATTCATGCAGTGAACCTGGCCCGTACTACAAAGATTTCATGACTAACTCATTTTAATGCTTCTGACACCATTCGTTTCTCTTTTGTGCTACTCACAAGCAATATCGGCCACCTACACTAGCAGTAATATAGTAATTATTTAAGTAATTAAGCACCAGTAAAAGAATTTATATGGTTGATTTGTATGAGTGATTGGGTTTTTTCAGTTGATCTGAAAGAGCTCCATAACATGAAAGGACAACAGGGAGCTGTAATTTCAATTAAACATATAAGTCAGGGTATATTATATACCTAGCACAAGGAATCAGCTGTTAGTACAGTGGGCATTCAAGCAAGATCATTTATTATTTATCTGCTGCTTTGGACCAATACATTAATTCATTCTTTCACCTTTTTCAACAGAGAAAAGGATCAGAAAAGGAGAAAAGCATCATAAGAAATATTTTGTGCAAAAACCTTTGTCTCCTCTATTCTGCTTAAGATTTCCTGTTTCACCTGAAAAATGTGTATAAAAGGACTAATCAACATTCTCTTATCCTCTCCACCACCTCACTCCTCCAGATTTTCCGAAACAACATTCCTCTGTTAAGCTTTCTTACATTTACCCATATACAAAAACTCATTTGTTTTGAAAAACTCCCTTTAGAGTATTGCAATATAGATCAGACAGTAAACTCAACAATTTAACTTAACCTTGTTCTTTCAAGGTCTTTAAATAGAAGAACTTTAACTGTGAGGCTGAGGTACCACTTCACTCAAGCTTGTTCACTATGCAGAATCATAATATACTGGTTTGCATCACAGCAAACTATTACCTGAGGCTTTGATACTGTAGATCTGCTGCAGTTTCCTCTTTTTATCATGTGTCAACAGTTTTGGTTGCTTCATAGCTTGTGGTTAGTATAACAAATCACATGGTATGCTGCTTTGAAGTCTGAGAGTGCAAAATTCAAAATACTGCCACTATCATTCAACTGAAGTTTACACAAGGCAAAACACATTGACCAATTTATTCTAGAAAAAGGAGCTTTGGCTCAAGCAAAAAAAGGTGGAAGTACAATGCAAATATTTAGCAAAGCTATATAAGAAGATGATTTTATATTTCCACTGAAATGTATAAAAATCTTCCTTGGATTTAGCCAATATGGAGAGGTTTTTCAATAAACTATTTTTCACATTCCAATTAGCACTGCCCTTTTTACAATGTGGGAACATCTGGTTTACTGGATCTTTCTCTCCCCAATTAATTTAAGTAGCACAATTCACAGTAATTGTAATTATTTAAATTTCATTTGTCTCACTGCTGTTCTGATCTGTAAATTAAACTTCTATCATTTTCTCATGCCATACAGAGAAAGAAATATTTCTAAAGAGCTGAAACTATTCTCAAAACAGGAGAAAATTTCAGATTCATGTAAGAGGAAGTTACACGGTATTCACTGTACCCTAATTTAGTAGAATGTTTTCTTTGTTTTCCACCTTATACTGGTAAAAAAGTTTAAGACAGTGAATAATAATACACTACCTAGGTAAATTTAGAGGTTAATGAGAACCACACATAGGTTCAACATATATGTTGTAACCATAAATTTCTCCTTCATTCCACCACTGACAACTCTCCCCAAGACTAACATAACATAACATAACCAACAAAACTTCAAGGCTAACAAAATCTCTAAAGGTGCTTACATTTTAATGAATTTTAAGAAAATTCCCACTCACTCGCTCAAATATTTGCAGCTTGAACTGCGCAACAGCTAAATACCAAGCACATTCAAACCACTATGCAAGGTTCTAATTATTTCATACACTAAAGGCTCTGCCTGGGAGACAGCACACAGCTAAGGAAGGGGATATTTCCCTTCCCACCTGCCCACTGCTCAGCCAACGCCAGCTCAGATCTCTGTGCACTCTGTGCCTTTCTATAACCTTGTCCAGAAGCCCCCAAACCCATACAAATCTTTTAAAACTCAAGACCTCTGATAAGGATGTCCACAGCTCATTTCTGGGAGAACTGCTTGCTCTTCTTTGTTTCAAATTCAGGGCAAATTTGCTTCATTGCTGTAATTCTAGCATGAAATACAGATACTTTCTTAAGCTGCGGAGAAACTTATCATCACTTTAATAAAACTGATGAAATTCTATTACTCTAATATCCCCTTTAAATTTACTGTACCCCTAAGGTACATCATATAAATGAAAAATCACTATATTTAAAACAATCACTATTCTTTCCCTAAACGTATACACTCATCCTCTTACAACATACTTTCATACTAAACTTGACAATTAGCTAGTCAGACATGACTATTAACAAAATATGGATGTAGATAAAATATTATTGTATAAAAATATGCTACTATGCATATGCTATATATCACAATGGGATACTATCATATTTTACTATATTAATAATATAAATTTTTGACTATTTTGTAGGCTGAAGTCAGGTTTTGATATTCAGCCACATTTAACTTAGCATTCAAGTCAAAGCAAAAAGAAACTCCTATACATTCAGCTTCACAATACAAAGAGACCTTTGGTCCTTTTAAACTTGCAATGTTAATCCCTATTTTTCTGGCCACTATTGAAGGCTGTTTCCAAAAACGTGCTAGTTTTTGTTGCATTATTTATCCTAGGGGATGAGTTAAATAGACATTTGAGGAATCTGAAATTTTGTTGGCATTGCCTTGTACAGTGAGAACTATAGGCAACTGAGATTCTAATCTGCAATTCTTTAATTCAACCTATTTGATTGATCAACTTGATGCCTGCTTAAATGCATGCTAGTAATGACTGTGGCTGAAATAGCAACCAAGGGATTTTTATTCAGGAAAAATAATAAAAGTACTTCAGTATGAATTTAGCCTTGGAAATACTTCAGTATTAGATTATACTTGTCTTTATTTTAATAAATGAATTGATTCCCACTTAGTATCAACATCCAGTAAATCAAGTCTGACACAAAAGAAATGGTATAACACAATCATCTCACATAAAATTTTTATTACCATTATTTCATACATAAGTGTTAAATGAAAAGCTGGGAACAAGACTTAATAGTTACATTTTATTATTTGCTTAACAGTTTCCTGAAATTTTCCAGAGATGGCAATGAAGACAAGCATGATTTCTACATATTTTATGTATCTGTACACATGAACACAGAGGCTGATGAATGTATTTTCCCAACATCTCTTAGTAGTTTGCTGCAGATTTGCTTTGTTAGTTGCTTCAGAGTGTATCTAGAAAACAGTTTCATCTCCTGCCCTCTAATTCAGTAGCTATAAATAAACCATCAATAAAAGCACAACAAGAGTGTTTCTCTGGCAGGATGCACAGAGCCCATGGGGCCCAGCCCAGAACAGGTTGTTCTGACTGAACATACCCAGAAGGGGGAGAAAGGACTTTTACACTGGGGTGTAGCTCAGGCACTGAAGAGTCTATTTCAGCTTCTGACTTCAGGGACTGCTGTCCACTTAGCAAAGAGAATATAAAAAAGCTCCGCATTTATACAAACATAGAAAAGGTCAGTTGTCAGTCACAACCAGCAACAGGAGCATTCACTTAACCAAGTGACAGCTTACAGAGTACACAAGAACTAAGCTCCCACAGCAAAATATGTTTATTTTATCTCTACAGTATGGAGAATGAAGCTTAGCTTTCCTCTGTGTGGGTGGTGTCATTTGGATTACATTTGTGAAATTATATAAAGGAAAGCAAATATACCAACAGACTGGTGCCTGGGATATAAAAGATAGATGGGTACACACAGTTGGGCCTCAGGAGTCTTCTTTCATAATTGCACTTCAATTTACTAAATTTCTCTCCCCAAAATTTTTTTATGGTGATGGTGTTTGGAACAGAATTAATTTCCTTCCTAAGACAGCTCATGAATTCTGATGCTAGACGTGCTAGAGAAAAATAATTTGACTAAACCCTTACCAATAATGAGCTGACATACTAAAGAGACACTCAGTCAAGTGTCTCCGTTTCTTTCCCAAGGAAACTCTGAGAAGGGAAGAATTCACCAGTAAAAAAGTGGTGCAACCACTGGAAATGCAAGGACTGAATCCAAGCACCAAGTCTCAATTCCACCACTCCATAGTAGCACCACCTCACCAGTAGCATTTTTTAGAGACAAATGCACAGGGAAAAGTTGTAGAACCAGGAAAACAGAGGAGGAGGAAGCAAAGACAATTAAGCAGACTTTGAAATGTATTTGCTTTCTCATGGAAACACTGACGCACTGCTGACACTTAGAAACTTGTAAAAACCACCATAAAATGATGTTTATGTGTTGGTATGGTACCTTAGAGGCCAAAAAGGATGGTATGGATTGTCATATATGTATGTATTTGTGTGTGTATATATATATATATACATGCATATACACTATCACTCTGCACACTTGTAGGGAAAATCAGCTTGGAACAGAGGTGTAAGAAGAGCAGAAAGACACTTAAAATGCAAAAACACACTGGTTACCAGAGGAAAAGCAGTTTTCTGTACTTCACGATTTTAAGAAATCTTTCAGAGATAATAATAGAACAACTCTGGGCTATTAAATCACATGTAAGCAAAAATAACCATGCAAACAATTTGTACAACTAGGGCTGGAATTCTGAGAGAGGTAAAGTCTGATCTGTTAACTTCTTCAGCATGGCAACTACCTGAAACTAAAAAATCTACATGGACAGCTTTCCTGTTCCATCTCTGAGTAGAATGGTCCTCTCTTACAAAAGAAAACTTTCTTCCAACGTAATTTATTGTTGTTCATAAGATGCTAATAGGCTGAAATATTACTGGCTGACTCATGAAAACCATCTCATTTTTTTAGATCATTAATTCACCCTAATACTATTACCATGAACTTGGCATCATTAGCCATTAGCTAATCATTTAGCATATCCAGGATTATTCACATCAAAGGATACCACCATGCAAGTGGTTAGTGCCAAAATTCAGAGCTTATGATTCAACTAATACCTTAAGTATTATATGGAAATGCCAACTACAGTGGATTTATTCCCATGAACAAAAGTGGGTACCTAAATAACGATTTTTAAACATTCTGAAACAAAGCAAGCAAAGTTGAGACCTCAATAAGTTTATAGACTTCTAAAACCATATGGAATTAGCTGTGAAGTGTTTTTAAATAGTACTAGAGCCATTTTTTACATTTTAAACCATACTTTGGTTAAGAATAATCTAAGGCATGCTTTACATGAAATAAACAGATTTATTAGAATCATGCTTTCAATTACTTCATTTCAAAAATAGCTGGATGATTTTAAATGTATACTGGTTTAGCATTCTTCTTGTGCAAATAACCTAGGAAAGAAAATTTGGGACATATTTGCATATGCAAAGACATCCAAACTATCTTGGGCATCAAAGACAACATGACAGGCTGCCATAATTAGGCTGCCATAATTACCCACGCTACTGCATTTCTGTGAGACTGCACTGCTGTGCAGAACAAAGCTTTTTTCTGGGGAGACAAAGGCTTCCAGCAATACCTGACCTTCCTAATTAAACTGCAGTTTAGCTTTTTAGGAGTAAACTAATGGATTAGCAATTATTTTAGCTTCTTCACAAAGTACACTTTTCCATTTATATTCTACTCAGAGTAAGCATGAAAAATGCATTTGTATATATTATGAGAAACATTTGACTTCAGGAAAAGAGTGGGTTAGGTGATATGCAAAATTTTTAAAGGAAGTCTGTTCAATATTACCATATGAGGGAGCAGCAATGGAGGATGTTTGGAGACAGAAGGCTTTTTAATATTTAACCTCTTCTATTTGCTCTTGAGGCCCAATAGGGAGGTCTTAAGAAGCATACTAACATGATCACTGAAAACTTTTCTTTACATGATTATTTTCAAACATTTTCTTCTTTAGGTTAAGATTACTTGCTACTTACCCTGCATTTCCTGAAATATTTTCCGAGCTTTTTTTGCTTCTTTTTAAAAAAAAAAAAAAAAGAAAAAATCTCACAGGAGATGAGAGCCAAGCACTAGAGGCACAAACATGAAGTCAACTTTTGCTGCACTGGACCCCATCCTTCCATTCTGGTATAATGATTTTATCTGTTATTCTTTTAGACTTTATTTACTTCTGTGTTATTAGACTGTGGTTTTGGACTACCAGGAAAAGGCAGTAAACTAAGCTATTGTATAGGTAGCATTTCTTCACAGTTCCTGAATTCACAGTGATAATAATGCAAATCCTGCTTCTTATCTTGCCAGATAGCAAACTGCACTGCCTAGATAAAAAATTTATTAGATCAAAGAGAGTAACAGTGACGTAGTGAATGGAAGGAAATGGAAGTCCAATTCCTCAAATATTCCTATCTTGCTACTATACATGTAATGGCAATAAATAAAGAATTGGCTGCTACTGATTTTGCCACTTCTCTGGAAAAATGTTGCCTTCCACTCAAGTGATAAAGTCTTTTTAAGCCTTCTTCCCTTTCCTAAGGAAACTAGAACATTTCAAGTATTAACTTCCCACTCATTTGCTACATGGCCCTTGTAAAGCAGACACTACTCATTTTTGCTTAACAGACCCTTGCTGGCCTCATTTTTCCTTGTGAGACCCCTTGGAAGAAGCACATACATGAAGCTGTACTTTCTATGCAATTTCAAGAGCAGCTGGTGATGAAAAGTTGGCAGAGATGGATAATGATGACAGCTTCTTCATGGATCTGAGCAACTCACAATTTTTCAATATGAAATCTGTGGATTCTGAAATTATACCAACCTACACTATAGGTAACTACCAGTTACAAATCATAATCCTGGAAACAAGAACAGTAGATGAATACATTGGCATCTGGGTGCTATAAGGAAATTATTGATTCGATTTTCCAAACAAGAATCAGATTTATGGAGGTACCACGCACTTAATATGAAAAACTAAACAATTCCTGAAATAAAAAATGTATTGGCTTTCATCATGTCAGCAAGACACATTCACTACTGCTGAAGTATTCAAGCAGCTTATTGCTGGGAAAGATAATGGCACCAAGAAGCAATTGCAAACAAATTTTTTAGCAATTTTCCCCTGAGTCTCTCAAGTATACAACAACCCTTCCAAAACAAACCAAAATTCGGAACATTTAAAAGAAGAGAAGAAAAATATCCTTGCACTCCTGGCCAATGCAGTGTTTCTCATGATCTGGTCAGACTGAAGAGACTTTCCACTGTGACAGACAGGTTTACATTTTAAATGTGTGAGAGTACTTACCAGCTGTAAAGCTGCACTGCAGTATTCTGTGCTTTCAGCAGTCGCAGACTGCTGAAACAGAAACAATTAGAAGGTTTCCTTTGCTAGTTTTATATCCATTTTGGGAAGAAGTTTCCCTAAGGTTTTTTAAACTAACTGTCACAAAGACTCCTACAATAATCCAAAGGCCAAACAGCAGTGGTTCCTTTCCAACATAAGGCTAATCTAAATTCCCCTTGCCTTTTTCCTCTGGAAGCAGGCAAAGGTAAAGGGAAGGAGAATCCTGCTTGGTTGCTTCAGGTGCTGGCTTTGGCTGGGATAGAGTTAATTCTCTTCACAGTAACTGGTACAGGGCTGTGTTTTGAATTTTGGGTTTAACCCACCTGAGGTTAAACCAAAGCGCCTCATTGCAGAAGGACTGCAAAAACTGTCCTTCTAAATGCTGGAGGAAGTTTCCAGAGCAGTTGTTGTGATAAAAGGAATTGGCAAAGCTAAAAGCCAGATGTGCCTTGAGAAGACTTTTTAAACTCTGAACTAATTTGTTCAATAGGTCAGTACACACAGACTGAGACATAAAAAGTGTATTTTTATTTAAACTTAATATAAATAAAAAGCTTCTCCTTAAACTTTGCAAAAAAATTATCTGATTGGCTGACTATGAATCTCATAACCATTCTGAATGCAAGGCTTGGAGAAATGACAACTAGTGGTTATTTTATATTTCACATGAAAATTAAAAAAACAACTAATTTGCCTTAGCACAGTGAAATCCCTGTTACTAGACATACAGTATAGCATCTGTTACTAGATTGTTTTGGCAGCAGCCTTACCTGATATTAAATCTATTTAGTGCTCAGTTACATGACCTAAATTCTACAGACTCCACATTGTTTTTCTGCCTTTTCAACCACAATTAACATAAAAGGCTTTGTCTACTCAGTCAACAAAATCAAACAAGAACATCCATTATTATTTGTCTTAGTTAAGCTAGTCTTGCAGAAACAGTCCAAAAAAAAAAAATTTTGGAATACAAGAAGTTCTCATTGCAACGGTTTAGGTTAAAATATAACCCAGGAAAGGTTATATACATGACATATATATCATCTATATCATTCCCGAGTTTCATTTTCACATCACAGATTTCCAATCTGTAAATACAATTACCTGTAAGCCTATTTAAAAATTATTAGATAGCTACTACTATAGAAGTTTTTTTCTAAAAGAATCCTCTGAAATGAAGTCTCAGAGGCCACATCCACCTATGTTCCAGAATTCTGCAGTAATGGTGATGAGTGTGACAAGCATTAGAACTGCTACATGACTCTTGAAGCATGCATTCAATCTAAAATCACAAAGTGCCACAGGCACAATCCATGAAAGAACTCTATAATGGTCTCCCAAAGAGCATGTGTGTACTGCACAGAATCTTACAGCAATTCAAGAACTACTAGATTTGTAACACAGGATTACTGATGCCTACAGGCATGTACACAGAATCACTGGTAAAAAAAAACAAAAACCCTGTGCTGCAGAATTCACTATTTCCAGTGCATGAAGAAGAAAATTATTCAGAATTTCTTGAGGTTGAAGTCATTTGTCACATGTACACAAGCAATTATGCTTCATGGAAAGGAGAATTAAGGGTCTCCTACTTGAAAGTATGACTAAAAAAAGATACATGTTTTGAGCAGAAACTTCATCATAATTCTTTGACATTATAGTGGATTAACTGCTGGAGAAAATTGTGATGAATATTATAGTTGTGTAATTACTAAGCAAGGTGGCATGCAAGAGGAGATGGCTTTTCCAGTGCTTTAGTTGAGGCTCCTGAAAATACTCCTAAACTCTCTTATGTATAGGTGAGTTTTATCTTTGATTCACTATGTCTAGATATGATTTTAATACTGCTTAGAAGAATGATCTTGTACTCTATCTAGATCACTCTTGACTGACCATTTGCTATGTGAACATAGTTCTTCTACACTCTCAGAAATTCTGAGGCCATCCACATGAATTCCACTCCATGCTCATAATCCTATATCCTAAATTCTTTGCAATATAAATCTATTGAAAGAAGGCCACTGCCATTCTTAGATGGGTCAATAAAAACTTCAGTTTCTCCTCACATATAACCAATATATTCCAATTTCATTACTCAAAGCAAAAGTTTACAGTAGTATAAACAACCACATCCAATTTATTCCAGTTAATTCTTCTTCATTCTTTTCTCATTGACTGTTAACTTTCTGTATACTTTGGTTTAGTTTGGCTTTTAGCAATACAGAACATCAACCTAAGGATTCTCTCTTAGCTCTTGAAAAGCATTTGTGAATTAAGCTTGATATATTATCCAGACTCACACAACACATGCTATTAAAGTTCAAGAATCAGAAAACTTCAATTCATAAATACAACATATATGTTTCATCATCAAATAGACACAATGAACTGAAGAACAGAACTACCATTTCCAGCTTTTCCTGAATCTTGTTGCTTTAATTACTTCACTTGTTCCTTTCAGCTTTGTTGCTTTTATGAAGTTATAAAGTTATTTTAACTAACTGCTAAGGAGTAACATATTTTGACTCAGCACTTAATTCAACCTTTTGCTGTGCAGGAGAGGGATACACAGACTTAGCACAGTCTTGTGGATGCAGAAGCAGCTCTAGCAGGCTCTACTTCAGGGACAGGCACATTTGCAAGTTGAACCTCATTTTGCTGTTGTTCTCTCATCCTGCTCTGTTTTCCATTCTTTTAAAGTCTCATAGAGCAATCTCCAGGTGGTAGCCAAACCTGCAGCTGCCTTGTCCCCTTTGGATACCACGCCCCATAATCTTTAAACACCCAAAGGCAGTACTTGCATTAGTCTCAAAATCTTGTGGCTTAGCCAAAATAACACACATAACACCCTGCAGTCAGAGGCCTTAACACCCTTTTCCCCCAAGTTTTTCATATAGATAAAAGTCTGTTCCCAGTGGCTCACCTGGATAACCACTCCTCCAGGTGTCCAAATCAGCCAGGTCCAGACCAGCAGCTTCCCCACTGCTCCCAGCTTCACTGGGCTCCATCTCTGGCTGTACCTCACCCTACAGCCCAAGTCCCAACCACGTTGGCATCACCATTATGTAGCAATTATGCCAAGATGGACTGCACAGACACCATCATCCTTTATAGAAACTTTGCATGCCTTCTTTCAGGCAACTCAGACTCCTTTCCTCACAGGCAGCTCCACACAGCACTGACCCCTTCTCTGCTCCTTCCTTCTGCATGACTGGCTAACCCCAGGCTGTCCCTTACCCGGCTGCCTGACCCTGTCTGCCCCCCACACAACATCCCATCCCCTTACCTGTCCCTGGCAGGGCCATATGTCCCTTACCTCTTTTATAACATCCATCCTCATTGGGCAGGCAAGGCTGTCTCCACTGCTCAGCAATCAGTACAGCTGTAATCCATTGAGGAAAATTGCCTTCTGCACTACCCTTACAAACTACCTTCCCACACCAGCCTCCAAACAAAAATTGATAAAAAACTTTTTAACCTATTTATACATTTTTAGCAAAGAAAGAAATTAGTGTTCATTAGCTCTAAGTTACATAATTCTCTTTCATTAACTAATATTCTATCCTCTACTGCTTATTTAGCTCTCTTTACACATCCTAATTAGTCTGTATTTTTAATATTTTTAGTATCTCTTTCCTCTAGCACACATACTTAGCCTCTCCTTCTGATTTCTGCAAAATGATCTTGTGATCCATAAATTCTTCATTCCTTGTATCCAATTTCAACATCTCTCTTATCCCAGGTTTTCTTCATTGAAGCATATCAAGTTTAGTTTAACAAAGCTAATTCAGTAATTTTATGCAGTTGTGTTCCCACAACAGCAGTTCATGACAACTTTGCTAAATGCTAACTAAAAGTGATTTAAGACTTAACACACAGCTTAGTTAACACACAGATTAATTCAAATAATAATTAAAAGTTATTTAAATTATTAACTAAAATTATTTTAGAAGTTTTATCATTTTTAACAATTTAGGAGCCATCTAAATCTCTTACCATGAGACACCCATTTAGTTAGGCTGCAACATATGCAGTGCTTTAAAAATTGCATTTTAAAAATTTTTAAGCACATTCTGACAGTTGATAGAATTTAATAGAATTTTGTGTCCATTACCTTTAAAGATGATTTAGTTCGAGGTTCTGTTCTCTGCCTGGTGAGCTTATTTTGAATAAGCAATGATTGATCTGTACGAGCATCATAATTCCCATGTTCTGAATCATGTGCACATGTATCTTTGTCCTTTCCTACATCTGAAGGAAAACCAGAAGAAAACAATGGGCTCATTTTAGATTAGAGTGGATAGAAATAAACAGCATTGTTACAGTTGAATATTCATTTTATGTATACACTTTTTAATAGCGTATTTCTTTTCCTGTTAAAGCTTTATGCTTGAAGTGTTATCATGTTTATCTTAAACTAGAAGGGACTGCTATTTTTAGTAGAGGGTCTATAGAAATGTTTTTTGATTAGCATTCAAATAAAAAAGTCAATAACCTCATTTACAGTAGTTCTAAAAAACCAATATGAATATTCAACTGCTTGACTCACAGTTGTTGAGGCTCAAGATGTTTCACTAAACAGGCAGCACACTCTGGAGACCAGAGTAAAATCTCACGCTTTAAATTTAAACAAGCAATGAAAATGCCCAATTCCCCTAGACACATGCAGATACAGCATTTGAAAATTTGCACGTTAAGATATTGCAGTAAGTGCTCCAGAACACATTTTAATAGGTGTACCTGATGGTGGCAGAAGGTAGAAGGCCTTCATGAAGGAAGCGTTTGCTTTGTCATTGGATATAGTTTTAATTGCTCAGGTGAATTTTTTATGAAAACTTAGTTGAGTACCCTAAGAGAGCTGCAGGAAACTGAGGACCTCCCTCAGAGCTTACCCATACTGTCCATCAAAGAACCATGACAATTCTTGCCCTACCCACCCCACAGGAGTAAAATGAAGGGCGATGCCTGTACAGTGTGGGACTGAAAATTTTAATGCATGTTGGAAAACGGCTAGTCTTGAAAAAAGACGGTAAAGGTAAAAAAGATGTCATAATCATTGCCACACAATATTATCTTGGACAAATTGGAAAAAGAAACATATTCAGACAAAAAAATTTACCCACAAATCCTGAGTCAAGTTCCCATCTCAGCTTTCATCAACATGGGAAAAGTCAGGTGGACTAGGAACAGCATTTAGCTCAGTAATTCGAAACCCTAAATAGAAGCCAAGAAAAAAGTCGTGGTTGCTGTGGGAACCACAATCTTGAATTTCATGGATTTAAAATTCATAAAAGTTCATCTGCAACACGTAAGTATTTTTCATTAAGTTGTTCAGTTAAATTCTCTACACTAAGTACTCAGAAATTTAAAAAAAACAAACCACAATTATCTCATGCACCCTAAGCATTTTGCATTTCTGAAATGGAATATTAAAACCCAGAACATTTACTGAGCGCTATTTTTTCTTCAATTTAGTTGCTACATAATGATTATACAAAATGTTCCCTTGATAATTTCTAACATTGATATTAACCATGGTAAATCTGTGATGGGATTTCTCAATGCACAAAGCAGCTAGTTTCAATTGTCAATGTGCCTAAGTCAGGGGTTTTATTTCTTTTAGATAATGTTTTAACTTAATATACAACTTACTCTCTGCTCAACAAAAATGAATGTAGTTAAAAGAAGGTTTTGGGTGGTAGGTATATAAACTAGGAAACAGTACTTAGCAATTCTGCAGATTTGAGTTATGTCTAGGTTTGGTGAGCTTAGTTTTACTAAAAATCAAGAGATTGCAATAGGAGTCAGTAAAATGAAGAGACAGACCTACAAAACCTAAACTAGGTCATTTAAGCTGAAAGAAACACTGTACTTATATTAAGAAGTCTGTTTGTATGAAGGAAGCTTTAGAGGATTACACATTATAAGTACACCTACTACTAAAAAAAAACCTTTTGCACAATTTTTCCAATTTTTTATTTAAATAATCTGAAGTTATCAATAAGTTTTCCCTCTGTGATCAACACACTATACCTGCTAAACATCATTATGCTTTCAAGGACACATACTTTAAATTGCAGCATCTCTCCTGTAAAAAAAAATCTTTCACTGAGAGCTATCTGCTACCTTGCCTGAAATGTAGTCAAAATTTGTTTTAGCAAAACAAAACCCCAAAACAACCCTTAAAATTTAAGAAATTTATAATTATAAACAAACCTTATATAAAATTCAAAGATACTTCCTATTGTATCTTTCAGCAGCTGATGACTTATTTTATGTACATAAAGCACTCTCCCACTCTGCAATGATACTAATACAGTAAAAAGGGGAATAATGTTTAGCACTTAAACATTCCACTTCAATAAGCATTTGTTACACCTGTCTGAAAAAATATAAGACTGAGACACACACCATACAATTTGTATTTCAAAAGTATATTCAAAAGTGTGCATTGTTCTTTCCATTTACGTAATTTTGGACACTAATGTCAGCAAAACCCCTTAAATAGAGGTTGTAGCTACTATTCATCCCATTTACCTCTTTTGCAGCATATATTAAAAGAAAATTGTTAATGTAAATAATATAATCATCGAAGTTCAACGGAATGCATAATATTTCTATACCAGAATAGGTTGGAAAGAAAAATCATAACATATATTTTGGGACACTCATTTCATTTCTCAAGTTGAACTTCTTGCAAATTTCTCTTGATCATTTTTAATGTTTTTAAAGAACAAAGAACAAAATATGCTGGGTCTAGGATAAGAATTTAAGAGAAGATAACAACAGCTAACATTTGCTACTAATAGCATGGGCTGCTTTTCTATTTTTTATGATCAGATGCTTTTTCTATTATAAGGCATCCACTACTTTTATTAAAAATGGAAGTCTTTTTCCTGTATTTTCCCACCCACTAAGCCAAAATTATACTTCCTTAAAGATAACGTGCATACTAAATGCACAGTGATTTTAGTCATTGAGACTTCCTTCAACAACTTCAATTTCTAAGCTTCATGACATTTTTATATCATGGTTGACTATAAAGTAACACTATTTTCTGACATCCTTTCCTCCAGACTTTCTAGTATTTGGTTGTGTATTTCATCTCCCATGTGGGATTGTCACAATGCAAACCAAGATAGCATCCCTGAGTCTTGTGTCTCAAGTTGTACTGCTCAAGGATGTTTTTAATGTAACTTACTCCAAATGCAATGATATGGACTAACAGTCTTTCTGTTTGATTTGCA
The DNA here is from genome assembly GCA_026546895.1 of Pogonocichla stellata. Lineage (NCBI taxonomy): Eukaryota > Metazoa > Chordata > Aves > Passeriformes > Muscicapidae > Pogonocichla > Pogonocichla stellata. Next base: position 209,302 of record JAOTQZ010000248.1, on the reverse strand, counting down.
TCATAAGTATTCATCTTTAAATTAAAAATAGATCTTAATTTGGCTGCAGCTCCACAAAACGCCATAAGAGAAGCTTGACTGCCTGAAGTTCTCTCCCTCAGCACTGTGGCAAATCTACTGCAATTTATTTTCCATCATGCCTCCCCTGGCATTTGAGAACCCATTTGGTCGTTAGTGTTGAGATCAGCTGTCAGGGATCTACTCTTGCACTTCTTGGATACTCTAAAGCCAACCATCCCAACCACCCCTAACCACAACCATCCCATCTCCCTGGCTTTGGAAGCAAGATTGGGTAGGCAAGAAGCCATAGGAGTGTCCTGGGTTACAGGACAATGTGGGGTGTAACCAAACTTTGTATTCTGCTCCCCTGTAAATAATTTCTGACAGTTCACAGAACTGTGGACTCCCCATCCCTGGAGGTGCTCAAGGCCAGGTTGGACGGGGCTCTCAGCAACCTGGTCCAGTGCAAGGTGTCCCTGCCCATGGCAGGGGAGCTGGAATTAGATCATGACTGAGGTCCTTCCCAACCCTAACCACTGTATGATTGTTTTCTTTGCTGCTGTTAATGGATGCTACCCCATTTGTGCTTTGCTGGGCACAGCTGAAAGATGAGAGTTAGGAGTGCCCCATTTGTATATACCAGTGGCCTTGCAAGCCTTCAAGTTTTGTTTTTTTTATTGAGCGTGTTTACTTGGATTTTATTAATTTTCCTCCTTACAGAGCTAAAAAAAAAGTTGATCTGATTCAAACTATGTGGGTCTAATCACTAAAATACTATTCTATCAAAATGTCCAATGATCAATGTTCATATGTTGAATTATGACAGCTGAGCAGATGTGCTGTACTTAGCTTTTAGTTAATCTACAGTGCAGTTAATAACTCGGTAAGGCAAAAAACCTTCAGCCTTTGTAAAAAGGCTGTAAATGCAAAACCATGCTAAAAATGAAAAAGAGTGTAATAATTGTTTACAAACAATTTTTTCATCTGTCCTCTAAAACACTGAAGACAATTTCATTTCTGGAAATCCCAGCATTACACAAAAATGCAGAAATATTCAGTTTAGAAAGAGATACCTAAGCCCACATTTTGAGTCTTTCCTTTTGGATCTCCTTAGCTGCTTGGCTACCTTTCTTCTCTGCTTGGCTATCTTTCTTACTCTCATACTTTTCTGAAGGGCCAAGAGAGCATTTCAATTTTATGACAGGAGATAAAAAGCAGTTGTCCTGATTTCTCTGTAACATGTAATCCAGCAATATATTTTATATATCCAACACAGTGCATGGTAGCAAATGCTCTTCAATTGAAATGTGGCATAGTTATGGCAAGGAAAATTAACATAAATATTCCAAAATAGTTTCTGTTTCACAAACTTTGATATGACGACTCTTTACTGAATCCGTTGAGCCTTTATACATTCAAGGATAGGCTTTGCAAAGCTTCAGTAAGAAACAGATTATTGGTCAAGTAAATAATCCCCTTTTGTCCTAATTTAAATCCTAGAAAAAGCAAGTAACTTGGAGAAGAACATCACTAGACACCTAGATAAATTACATTGTGATGGATTTAGGTCTTACTTTATTTTGTTGTACACCTGAAATACTACAATATACAGATAATATAGAAAGGTTTTCATCTACCTGTGTATGTATATTTAGATACGAAAAACAAAACAGACAAACACAGACTTTTCTTAATACACAACTTCTTACGAACTTTCAGACAGTGGTAACCATTACATGGTAACCATTACACACAATATTTTTGATTTTTAAAAAGGGAGCCAGTCATATATTATTGCTTTTTAGAGGAGTTGAGGTGTTGTACAGAACCAGTAGAGGCAGATCAAATGCCTAAAGCACATCAGTATTTTGAATTGCAATACTAAGTCCAAAGACTAATCCTTATTATGTTCCAATGAGCCCTGACCAGATTGCAGAGCTTCCTCATCCACACTGCCAGCTCTCCAGGCATGAACCAGCTCTCATGTGGGAGTGGACAGCTCTGGGTATAGGACAAGCTGCTCTAATGCAGCTTCTCAGCCATCTCACTCCACAGTCAGAACAGATGTGACAGCTCTGACTTACGCAGGCACTGACCACAAACTGGCGAGAAAATTATTCTAGAAAGCATAATGGAAACATTGCATTTCTGTTGAAGCAGAAACTGAGCCTGGCTTTCTTGAATCATATCTTCTGTGATCTTTCAGTCTCTCTTTTTATGTAAACATTGTATGTATTGCACAGGATATACATAGATATGTGTCTGCTTCAATTTATCGTAACATCACAAAATTGACTTACAAGCACTTCTATAATTGAGCACTGAAAAAAAGTTTTGATCATGCAGTTATTATGATTCTTCGTTGGATTGTTAGTTTTGGTTCAGCTCTTCATTTGTCACTTCACTGTACTGCAGCGTGGCACATAAATAGGGAGTTTTTTATACATAAACTTCGTAGTAATTGGATTCAGGATACATTCAGAATACAAGGTATCTGTCACAGCAAAATTGTTAAGTATCTAGGAAGGATTCAATGCCCTGCTAAGAAAGATGAGTTATTATGCACAAAGCCTCATAATCTAAGTTAGGAAAAAAAACAGAATTGAAAAAAATAAACTAGTTAGTGATGTTTACTTGCTACTGAGTGTCACTCCTGTTCTTATTTCAGCACAGCAATCCCCACCTTTTGTGTCTCCCACCAGAGGTGGGAGGGGAGTGAGTGAGGAACAGGAGCATTACAGCATGTCCAGAACCTCAAAGTTCACATTATATGATACAGAAGCTCAGTGCTTATCACTTTGAATTTACCAATTCCTCAAACTAAAAACACTACTTAACGCCTAAAACTGACAGAGGAAAAACAACACAAATCCATCATGTCCTTGATCCCATTAATGTGTGTAACTAACAAAGGTGTAATACATCAGCTTTTTACTCCATAAATCCATTAACATCATTACCTGAACTTGTCCAATGGATTTATGGCCTCATCTACAGCCAACTGAAACAAAAGAGAAGCTTTCCACTGAAATCTTTTATTTGGTGCCTGTTAATCTCCTTCACACAAAATAATTTTGCCTACAAACAATTCAGAAAGAGGAGAAAGCCATCTGGCCTATGTTCCTACAACACTGCCTAATTAAAAATTCACCACATTCACTTAATTCAGCTTTCTTTCATGTTCTCAGGAGAGCAGTTGGAAAATGTTCACTAAGATGATGATACCCTTTAATCTGCCTACTTTTCAATCTCAATGAAACTGCCAGAGTACCTACAAAAGTGTTGTTTTAACCCATCTGGTGATCAAAAGTGAAGCTGCAATATTCCTTTTACAGGTTTATTCTTTACTTCACCTCCTCACCTACGCCCAGATTCAGGATAAAATTGAAAATTTTAAGACAAATTCTTACCCACATAAATATAATATTGAAGCACCAACAAACTGTATTTTGAAGGTATGCAGGCCTTCTCTACATGCACCTTTTAACTGTCCCTTATTTCTCTTCACGAATCTAACAGAAAATGCTGATATAAAAATAAAGCAATTCTTACAACTGACCTCTGGGATTTCTTTTCAAATACTGTTTTCCTTCTTGCTTGTAAGTGAATTACCTAATCAGTCACATTTCTGTAAATACAAAATAACTTCACAGATTTCACTTATCTAATTTGGGATTTACTCAACACGAGTAAATTCATATCAAGTTAGCAAAGGGCAACTATTTAAATACTTTTTCTTTTTGTTCCAGAGCACAGCTGTAGTCAGAAGAGAAGAAACATACACACCAAAATTTAATACAATTTTGAACTGAAAAGCATCAATCTATCTTTTCCTCATTTGATGAGCCCTCCATGTATCTTTTCAGGTTAAAACTAAGTAACATCAATGAAAAACAGCATCATTTACTATGAGAAAGAATTACTGCTGACATATATAAATATACAACAATATCAGCATGTGTATGTGTAAGCAATTCAGTGAAAAATAGAGCACGATATTTAAAAAAAAAAAAAAAAAGAAGGAAATTATAACAGTAATATCTTCTAATATGAACTTCTAATTATACTAGAAAAGTGCAGCAGCTTTAACTGGAACTTTACTAAGGCATGATTTTCTTATACAACCTTCATTCCAAATTTTTGGTCTATGCCATGATTTTGGAATATCTGGTTTTGAAGAAGTATCAATTTTACTATTCCAAATAATTACCTATTCAGGAAACCTTGAGAAGCCTCTTATCTATCATATATTTTAGGCATCAAGAAAAATCAATGCTAAGTCATGTGAGAGGTGAGCAGACCTAGCTTTCTGAAAGCAGTTATTTTTCATTCAGCATGAAGATATGATTTCTAGTTTGATGCTTCAGCAACTGTGAGCAAAAATATCTTCATAGTAGTTGTGCAAGGTGCAGCAATATCTTTGTGTCTGTATGGGTAAAATAGATGACAACTAGTTCATCTTGGAATCTGTAAATTATTACCCATGTGTGTATTTACAGATTCAAGTTGCAGTTACAAGGATGGGATTATTCTAAGAATAACTTCTTTCCTCCTTACTCTGATATAATTACAATATCAAAATGATAGTAAAGCAGTACAAATATGGCTATTTTCTGCATTACTTCTTTTTTTTGTTTCCCAAATTCTAACACTTTTTATATGTAAATCTCTAAAGCAAGTATATAAAATACCTACAAATAAAAACGACAGTAGAACTGCAGCCATGATAATAGTGAATGACATGATTATACAGGAAAAATAAGTGAATAATAACAACTTCAAAGGCATTTCAAGTACATTGTTCACAATGAAGGTTTTATGAAGGATTTTTATGGGAAAAGGATACCCTCAATGTACAACACTTCTCTGTCTTTAGTCCCTACTTTTAGTCTAAAGGGTGAGACAGTATCAGGAAATGTATGACAGCACACATTTCTTTAGTCATACTCAGTCTCCTCTTTCAAAAAGAATGGAAATTCAGGGTAAGTATGGCCTTTTCACACATAAATACTGTGAGTGAAATCCAAGAATCCTTAATTTTTCATTATTTCAGTTCAGACAACAACTTACCTAAAAATGGATCACTGTATTCTGTATTAGACAGCTTAAGCAAGTTGTTTTCCAAAGTCTCCATCACTTTAGCTGGAATAAATGCAATATCCGTATCAGCATCCACATGTATTTTGTAAGTAAAAAAAAAAATCTTTACTGTAAAAAACACTTTTTAAACCTGTCAGTAACTCAAACAAAAAACTTTGGACTGAAATTCTGAAGAGCACTTTCTATCAATAGAAAAAAGAGCAAGATCACTTTAATGAAGACTTTCAGTGTGTTCCTGAGAGAAGTTAAGCCCAATAAAATAACTCACTAGAAGAATAATTAGTCCCCAGTGTCTACCAACACTAAGTAAAGACCTATCAAAATCTACTACCAGATGAGTTACTTTATTCTACAAAGATTCAAACACATCTGGCAACAGAGGATGGCAACAGCTGGCAACAGGTGACACACAGTGATTAGGATTCCAACTAGACTAGTCTCTTTGGTAAGGCATGTGTACTGTTAAGTTAGAAATACTAAAATAAAAGTAGTACCTTAGTCCACACAAGCTAGAATTTGGAGGGATTTTCTCCATTCATTCTCATTCTTTCCATACCACCCTTCCCTGATTCTACTGTGGTGAACGAATGCCTCTCCTCCTACATGTTTATATATATAAAGACTTTTTTTTTTCCAAAAGGCTAATATTTATTCTTTCTTTCTCATCTAGGACAGACTACAGAAGCCCTCATACTTTCCTCCAGCATAAATGAGCAAGACTTTCTTGTTTCAATAGCAGTGAGAAGGAAATAATGTCACCATGGAAAAAAAAATTAGCTCAAAACTCACTTTAAACACTACAAAGATCCACCCAAGAACCTGTTAATACGGTACGTGCAGGTGTTTTGTGCAAAAACATTTCTCCGAGCACCCACAGCTATGTGAGTGAGTCAGAGTTTATCAGGGCTGGAAGCAGCTGTCAGAGAAAGCCCCACCTCGCTGCGACGCGACCCCCGCGGCAGCCGCGGGCTGGGGCTGCACGCGGTTCGGCTGCAGGAACGAAGAGTGCTTGCTCAGGCTCTGAGGGTGGGTTTGGCTCTGGGCCAGGCACGGCATAGATCTTCTGGAAGGTTTTAATGGGTGCTCCTTCACCGTCTCGCTCTTGCTTGTGTTCATACCTGAAACAGCCAAGAGAGAGATAACGTAATAAGCTCTGCATGCTAGGCCGTGACAAAGATAGATGCCTAATTATGAATCCACTTAATGAGCAACTCCTCAACTAAACAAAAATGCCATGCTAGGAGGTTTGAAGTTATTAAAAAACAACCTAACGAACATATCAGAGTCTACAAAGAGGGTCCTTTGATTAGCAGGATACACTCCATATTTAACTCTAATAGGTAAGGTTTAAAAGAGCCCTTCCTTTAAAAACTTTCACCGAGCTCACAGAACATTCCTTGGTCTGCGTGTTTCTCTTATCAAGAAATGCAGAACTTCATCAGACTGAAGACAATTCTTCCCAGTCCTGCAGCACAGCATAACTGTTCTTGGTCAGACAAATTATTTAGTACCAGGTGGAGGTAGACTGGTAAGCTTCTATTGCCTCAGAAGGTGGCATAGGTCTCTAAATAAGTATGTGCAGAAAGAACTCTGCTTCCTAATAAAAGGCATGCTGTGTGCCAGCAGAGAGCACAGTGGGCACTGGGCTGGTGCCCTTGACAATGCTTTGCTCTGAGCAGAGCAATGCCACATACGTCTGCTGTGCTACTTTGAAGGTTTCTAGGGAGTTTCCTCTAAAGCTCTTCCTAAATTGGCATGTTTATTAGACAAAAATCTACAGTAGTTAGACACAGCAATGGGTAATATAGAATAATATATAAAGAAATATACTTCATAATTGTTCTGGATGGCTTTAATGATGGATTTCTTAAGCAGGGATAGGCTGCAAGCAACTGTGAACCCCACTGCATAATTATGACTGTTGTCAAAGAGAAATGTTTCCTTCATCTATACTGGAGTCAGTATGTGCAGCAACATGAATCACTATTATCAAAGAAATTTATGATAACTCTAATAACACATACTGGCATTCAATTTTAACCCAAATTTAAGTGATACATATAAAAAATAGAACATAATGCTTTTATGAGGCAATGCCTCAATTCAAAAGAAAATTATTCCCTTTTCCTCTCTCTTACTCTATAGTCCCCTGTGTCATTTCAAACAGATTCCTTAATACCATGCTGCTTCTGCTTTGAGAAAGTGAGTCACAGCAAAGTAATCTCGGAGCAGATTTGCTGTTATGCTAGTGGTACGAGCTACCTTAAAATTTGGAAAAGTTAATTCATACTCTGCTACTGTGTCAGAGTCCAGTTCTGTGATATGCTAGTTTGGGCTAGTTTATGGCACTTGCTCTTGCATGCAAATGCTTACCCAGCACAAATAGCATGTGGCTGACATCATCAATTGGGTCACAAAATTGATTTACTGAAATTATTTTAATTCCTTCCTCTTTTTTCCACAGGATAGTTTTCTAGACTATATCTTTCCAACTAGAACTTTGTTACAGAGTCCTTGCTCGTTCAGGGATCTTTTAATCTGCAATAATAGGCATGTACACACTTAGCAGAAAAAAATCCCAATAGACTTGTTTTTCTATTGCAACTCCATCACTTCATTCTTTCCCTACATAATACTCTTCTGGTAGCTAGCATGAGCATGGAAATTATTAAAGATCACACACACGGTATCATCTACATTACGTACTGCAGTATAGGTTTTCATGAAGAAAACTGTATAAATACCTACGGTATAAGAGGTAGACATTAAAAAAAAAGTGCATACACATTAATTGCTTCTAATTTCATGCCTGTGGTCGGATTCAGGAAATAGAGAGGAGTCAAGCAGGGCAGGATCAAGCAGAGTCAAACCAGAGCTGGGTGAAGCTGGGCAGAGCAGGGGACTGGGGCAAGCTCAGATTGATATTGCCAACCACAGCCAAGTCCAGCAGAGTAGAACAGTCTGGGAGTGAGCAGCACAGTGCAATGAGCTGCCTTTTTCCAGCATTTGTCCACCATTGTTTTCCATTCTCTTGGGCTCAGAGAAGTGAAATGCTGTTCTGCAAAGAGAGCTCACGCTCTTGCCTTTGTTTTGGGGAGGCCACGTGGCACTAGCTGCAGAAACATTTGCCATCTTGTGTCTGTCTGGGCCAACATGTGAAACTGAATAGAGACAGTGAGCACCTCCTGTCTGTAAATCAACCTCTCCTGTGTATACTCTGGTTATTAATATTGTTGCTGTTGCCGTTTGTTTCTTCTCCCGCTGTTGTTTGTTCTCAGTAAAGTACAATCTCAACCCACAGTCTCTGCTTTTGTCCCCCTCTCACAAGAGGGGCTAGAGGGAAAGAAGCTGTTTGGTTGATGTTTAATTCGCAGTGGATTTAAACCAGTACAAGCCTGTTGCTATCAGACTAGGAACAGCAAATACAGCAACACACACACACACGACTTCTTCGAGGCAGAAAGAAGAAACACTTTACTGAAAGGCCATGGCACTTATGTAGGATAGATCGTGCAATACAGAATAGAAAAGGCTCATTGGTCCAAGAAGGCAACACCTCTTGAAAACATGCTTTGTGCAAAACATCACGTAGCACACGCACAGCTCTGTGATCAACACCAGGTGTTAATCTGTGTTATTCATTCTTCCTTCTCTTGTTTGTCTCTGAGAAAAATCCCCAGCCTGCGAAAGATCCGGGCTGGAGCTGAGAAAACCTCTAGCCTGGGAAAAAGCTGAGTTGGAATTTTCCCTGAGCCTTCAGCAGTGTCCACACAGGCCCACAAGCTCCTTGGTTTCAATTCAACAAACATGTTCTAGTCTGCCTCTACCTCGAATGTTAAGCTAAAATAATTTTATTTTTAAGTTGCCTTTAACAGATAACTCAGTAAAGATCTTCTCCAGCCTCTGATACCCAAAACTAAAAAAAAAACAAAAAAACAACAAAAACCAAAACAAACTCCACTATTCAATAGTATTAGGAGAAATACAAAAGATTAGGGGAAATGTAGGAATCCATCCCTGCTGATGTGCTCACATAGTGTTTTTAAGAGTGTGATAAAAAAACCAAAGCCATTCCTACAGATGGCCTAGTTTTTACAATAGTTCCACTAGAATTCACAGACTTGCAGGCATTATCTCAGCAACCAAAACTGTGCTAGAGGCTTTAAGTCTTTCAGAAGGAAATAATGGACCAACCTCTCAGAACTTAATGACACGACAGAAATTCTTTCAATAAGAATAAATGTGCTTACTGCTAAATTCTGCGATAAAACAATCCATAATCAACAAAACGTTCATACTACATTTTATATGAGGATTTAATGGCTCAACATGTGAGTCAATAACCCCTGGATTCAAGAATATTTAAGTACTTATCTACAAAAGTGACACTAATGGCTTCAAAACTTTTTCTTCAGACTTTCAATGTGTACTTATATGGTCACATGCATTTCAAAAGGCTTCTAAATGCTGCTAAGATAGCAAACCCATAACAAAAAGTACACAAAATATATGCAGAGCTGAGACCAGGAATCACCATGATTTATATGGTGATGGAAGAAAAACATTTCAAGTACATTGAGAGTAAAGGAAATAAATTTGAATCCATTATAGGAGAACAAAAGCCGTAAATCATATTGAAACCCTCTTACTATTTTCAACAAATACATAAGATGAACTTACATCACCCAATACTTATGTGCAGCTATGTGAAGATAAGAGGTCAGAATCAGAGAAACTAGGTTTCTTTCATGTCTGTCCCTAGCTTGACAGTCTCTGATGAATGCAGAAATTTCACAGTGCTCCTGTATGAAAAACTGATTGAAAGCCTACATCCACTGAGAACATTTACAGGGAAAAACAAAGGTCACTGTGTATTTGCTGTGTGCTTAGTAAACAAAGGATTAAACCCTCAATTATCCTATTCTGTTCTTGTCTGTGTAGAGGAAGGCTTAGCTCATAGCACTACTGGAACACAATTCTACTCTCACATTCATATACTATGTCTTTTTTGTTGTTTAAGTTACAAATAGTCAAAAAAGTCAAATTTGCCTTCAGAAATTTTGGTTAACATTAATGTAACAGTATGGTTGAATTCAGGTCTGACTGGAATTAAAAATCTTCAAACTTAGATACCTAATAAGTGGTTTATTGTGAGATAATTCAGAATCTAAGTGAGATGGGTTGATGCTGGCCAAAACTTTAAAAGGTATAAAGAAAAAAACATTTATTAACAGAATTCAAAGAGGATAATGAAAACTAAAATAAACCTTTAGAACCCTCGTCCCCCCCACCCCTGCC
>JAOTQZ010000248.1:182528-198431 GCA_026546895.1 Pogonocichla stellata | reverse complement strand
TGCAGAACCAACCTGTGCTCTCTGCCAAAATCCTGGTGCACTTGTGCAGGGGGCTGGCTGACACGGTCTCCACTTGTCCCCTCCCTCTTTTGCACCAACCATATTGCTCCATATTGCTCTCCTCATGTGTCATTTTTCTTTTTCTCTTACTCGAGAGAATTGGTATTCATAGGTTCAGAAGGGGAGCCCAGCCAGCCCCCCACTTCTCTGCAGAGAGCAGGGAGCAGGAGAGTTTCTTCTGGGTCTTTTTTTTTTGGTTTGGTTTTTTTTTTGTTCTTAAACATGTTATTAAAGAGGCATTTCCAGCTTTTCTAAGTGGCTTAGCAAGGTGCCAATACTAAGAGCCAGACAGCCACTGGTGCCGCCAGGCACGGAGGAAATTGCTGGCAGAGAATCACTTCTGTGGCTGATTTTTCCCTCTTTGCCGAAAATCAATTATTGAAAAACCAGCACACTAGCTACCATGCAGCAGGAAGGCAATCTTCACTGTCCTTTATAAAATATTCAGAGGTAATACCTCTTAAAGGTGCCTAGAGCATACGCTTAGCAACATGGTTCGCGTTTGAAGAAAACAAAACTAAACAAAACAGAGAGAACTGGTGGAGTTTTTCTTCTCTTCATCTCCCCATAATTGTTATTACTCCTGCTTTTTAACTGCATTAAAAGCTAAATCAGCAATTTTAGAAATGCGTGATTACAGGTAAATGTAAAGGTCAAATATCTTAACTCTCAAGTGTGTTTTTCCAAACTGAAGATATTGCAAATCAGCTGCATCCCTTTCAAAAGCCTCTATTCCTCCCTTGTGTCGTGACCCTCTTCTGAGGGCATCTTATCCACTGCTGACACATTCCAAGAAAACGTGTGAAGCCAACTGAGAGCTGTCCATCAACATTTCTTCTTACTAATGCGTTTCCAGGTTCAATGTGCTCCAGTAATATTATTTTTGGCTGATTATTGCTGAGGTAAGAGGAGGAGGACAAATATTCCCAAAGGAATATTCAGCAAGGAGAAATGCCTGGATGTAAGGCGCAAGACTGGATAGATCCTTTTATCCCATTTATTCTCTAAGGTCTCTATTTTTTCCTGAAAGAAAAACATATACTCAGTTTTAAAATCAACTATGCATGCATGCATTTTTCAAGCTTTCCTACTTGGAAAAGAGGTCAGAGCCCATGTTGTTGAATAAAACAATTGAAGATGGGATTTGGTATTCTGCCAGATTGTCTTCAATTTTTCGTCTTTTTTTTATTCTTTTAGATGTTAACATCACCCCAAGGAGACTTTTCCTTCCCTCTGAACTATAGCAGCTGTTATGTAACTCATTCTCTTCTCACATTTTCCTATAACTTCGAGAGAAGCACTTGTGTTTAGATTTCTTAGTACCTATACAAATTACTGTATTTGTCATTGTATATCATTCCTTTATGTATTTTAATGTAAAGTAGTGACTTTACAGTGACTTTACATCAGCTGCCTGATCTCTGGGAAGGAATACTTTGTATGCTAAGCACACTTCTGAGTAAAGTAAGATACATCTGTTTTACAGTATTAGACAGTGATCCAAACTAAATCCTTGACATTTCCTACTTTGCTGGTACTTTGTTTTGGCAATAAATTGGGTAAAATATTATACTATTAAGAGATGTAAAGAGATATTACGAATAATTCCTATTGATGTTATCTGGTTATGGGATATAGTACTCCAACATTTCATTAAACATCATCTAGATTGGAATTAGAAATTTAAAAGAAATGCATTTATTTGAATGACTGCAACCTCCATGTGCCCCATGTGTCTCAAACACTACCTACACATTGCTCTCCTAGTGTTCTGTATCTGGGATAACTCTCAGCCATCTTCTCAATTTGTTTTAAAGAGGTCCTCTCCAACCAGTCAGAAAACCCCTGGTACTTTATTGAGAAAAAAAAAAAAATCCATATTGACACTATCATTTTTGTCAGCCATTTATGATGTCTAGGCAACATAACCTGGATTTTTGCCCAGAAGACCAGAGCATCAGCCACAGACCCCCGAGCTCTGCAGAAGACGCTGTGGTGAATTTGCTGGGCATGTCACAGAGAATACAAACTCTGAGACAGCTTAGACATCCTGATGAGGTCTCAACACTCTTATAAGAGATCCCACTGGCCCTCACTTGAAGCAGGAACTTACCACTTTTCCTCAGTTATAAATCTTGCAGTTTTTCTGTTATTGTTTCAAACATGCCATGTGAGGCAGTAGTAAGATAATTAACCGGAGGCCCACGTGAAGGTCATTGTCTGATTATACTCTCCAAGAAGGAAGGAAAAGCTGCAGAGCTACAGCAGTGAATTCTGCACAGGAAAAATGGGTCTTAATGTCTTCACAAATGACTCAATGGGTGTGGGGGTCTTCACTACTGATAGGAGAAATGGGTCCTGATGTCTCCAGGAACTAGGTGTGAAAGAATGAATCAGGTTCTGAAAGAATGACAGTGAGGATCTTTAGGAGAAATGGGTCTTAATGCCTCTTAAGGACATCAAGCCAGCAAGTTTGTTACAGAACCCAGACAGTTTGAACTTCTGCACTTCAGGGGAGTAGGAGAAATGTGTCTGCACAAGTCTACTGCAAAAGCCAGACAGTCTGAATTTCTCATGGATCCACAGAGCCCAGGTAGCCTGAAATTTCAAACTTTGACAAAAGTGTTGTCCAAAAATGACAATACATATCCATATTCCTAGTACCTACAATACATATTCCTAGTACCTCAGCCAATGGGGAAAGGAAGAGGGCAACATGTGGTCATGAGTTTAGGGTAAAAGGAGCCTGAGCCCTCCAAACCCGGAGAGAAAACCCATGGGGTAAGCCCCAGTGGACTCTCCCTTTATTTGAATAAAGTTCCAGCACTCCTCTGCCTCCTTCGTGGGCAACAGCTTTTCATAGCATGGCTCTTTGACACCCTTCAAAATAATATGAAGCACCTGAGAAATATGGAAGCTTGCCCACTTATTTCCAAGACATGTTTTCACTCTCTCACATCAAACATTGTCATAGCATCTCTCATTTCAAAATCCACTCTCCATGCGGGGAGCTGTGACAATCATCCTTCCATAAAACAGTGAAACAAGAACCAAACAGTGTAAGGACACAACATCCTTCTCTGAGCCAGAAGCCAACGCCACAGCACAGCCCTTCTGCATGACATGATTCTCACCATTTGATTTGTCAAGCATTTAAACCTTACTGCACGACCAGCAGGACAACATCAAACAATTCCAATTTTTATTAATACTTTCAAACATAAATGTAATGTTTTACTTCATTAAGTCAGATGGTGCTTGAGGCTTTCAATGGCTCATTTTACAAGTTTTAAAAGTTTTTGGATAGCAGCTATCTTTTGCTGGCACAAAATCACTGTCTTTAGCACTTGGGTGAACTATAATGTTAAGGACATTTAAACTCCCAAGAGCAGGCTCAAAACTAAATTTATCTGTAACTGGTTAAGAAATAAAAGTTATTTCAAAGCCTTGTTCTCCTATAAGATGTGACCAAGAAAGGATCAGAGGTTGTATGCATCTTAAGTGTCATATTTTCCTTCCTATATTTACAGGAAATAGTGTCTAGGTCCTTTTCCTTCCTGCTTCTAGCATATATCCTGCATGTATCTAGTAAACAGGAAAAAAGTAAATCTGGTTTTTAATGATTTCTTAGGTATTTAGAAATTTAATTTCTAAACATTTTGAATCCTCTGGTTCTGAATCACCTATCTTTTGAGATGGTGTGCCATCAAAAATACCACCTTGTTTACCAAAAAATTTTACTTCAGTAGCTGAAGCTGAGTAATTTCGTTCACTATTCAATCTTTTTGGCTAAAAAAATTAAAATATGCAGCAAAAAGACTGAGTTGCAACACTTAACAGGCACAATTAGTACAGATTTCACATAATTATCTCCATTAGATTGCAGTTTATGTGTTGCTAGGTAGCTGAAACTACTACTAGGTATGCAGCACCTACACTGTAGATAAATAACAAAGTTTAGTGTTGAGGGAATTGAAAGCATTTCTTTTCTAAGAACTCTGTATATTCACAGTTTGTTTTTCAACAGCCATGATGATATTCTTTTCCGTCACAAGGTTATTTGAAATGCTGAGGTTATATTTTTAAGCCTTGAAAAACTTTTGCAGAAAAGGTGCATGTATTTTACCACTATTTTTAAAACACTGTCTATAGGGTTTCAAGCACCTGAAGGGTAAAAGAGACCATAACCTCTGGCATTACTAATGGCTACACCAATCAAGTGTCTCATTAAAATATTTATTTCTCCTAATTAATAACGTTGTTTATTGTAAAGGTTTTTTTTTCACAGTCATCTCATTACTGAAAAACACAGCACATGAGAAGGTTAAAAATGCCTAGTGAACAACCAAGCTATCCTAAGGAGCCTCAGCCATACAAGACTCCAGTTTTCCTCAATCAGAGATGTTGGTATCCTCTACTCAGTATGGGCAACACTACTTCTGTTGTGTGGGAATTGCTTTGAACAAAACAAGGAACAGAAATTCCTTCAAATACTGCAAAACACACCATGTTTATGTTCCACCAGATAGACTGTACCTCCATGTGGACCAAGATAAAAACTTAGACTATTCTAAATCTTCACATGATGAAGCAAGCTGAGAAGCCTAAGACCACAATTTTTAGATTTGCTTATTTAACAGGTCTACTGTTGATTGTGAAACTTCAGTGTAACTCCCAAGCTTTTTGAAATGGAAGCTTTAAAATTTATATACTTGTTGCATAAAGTCAACTAGTAACAACATCAAAGCAAAGTAACATCATCTAGAAGCAGAGCTGTATACATTTCTCTCCTAAATGCATCTGGGTGAGACAGATCTGGATGACTTCACCTCTGAGCTTACAGACAAAGGCCAAGAAAGAGGCACATGCATGCTGATGTGAGACCCAGAACTGATGAACTGGGATACCTAGAAGAACAGAGGATTCTCCTTAACCCCAGCTGCCAGTTTGCCCTGTGGAGTTCTTGCTCTTGCCCATTTGTTTGCTCACACTGAAACGAACTGAGATGTGATTTTGCTGCTCACAGTCACATACGACAGCAGCATTCATCATGTATTGTCAGCTCATGGCTGTGCAGCTTCTGTTCACCCGAGAGCTTGTCTGCAAATCTCAGTCCTGAAGAACTGAGCTTTGTTTTCTTGCTCAAACTGCAATCCAGTTTCATGGGAGCTGACTGATGAGAGTCAGCATGTGACAAAGGCTGCTTGGAGGAAGGAGTAAGACACAATAGAAAGCCTGTCAAAAAGACCACTTTTTTTCACCTCCTTCAGCAACCTTCAGTACCAAACTCAACTCAGCTACCTCAACATTAGGCCCATGTAGGCAGCTCAATGCTGTGGAGGTGTACAGAGCTATTTTAAAAATCTGTAATTTTACGATTTTCCTAAATTGCAGGGGTAAAGTTGAGATTATTACTAAAGTACTTAAAACTCTAAAGGTTAAATATCTGGGAAAAAAAGTTACCCATGCTCTTTCAAAGCTTGCTATTTAAAGAGAAAATTATATCCTTCCAGCAAACAAAATTAAGCAAAATGTACAGAACAATGTAACTCTTCTACGTTCATATTTGCACTTAATTTAAGATTTCAATATTACTGGAAGATAATTTTTCTTTGCATGCATGATGTTCTATAACTTAACGAAATTACAGAATTGCTGATTTAGAACATAATTCTTATCTCTCTTTTTCAAAACTAGATGCAAATGCATTTCACCATTATTTTGTCACTTTTTAAAATATGCACTGCATCTCCTTTCATAACAACATGGACCATCCTTCCAACCATCTCTTGAAAAAGATTTTATTTGCAACAGGTTCATGAGAGGTCACAGATCCACCCTGCAGGACACATGCCTCAATAGGTGCATACACTCAGAAGAAATTAGGAGTGACAAAGCTCTTTCCTGATCATGCCCTTCATTGAACACACACCCCCATCATAATTGCATGCAGCTTGATCTTATCTTCTTTTAAATGAAGCATCCTACTGAACCTGTCAAGCATATTGAAACACTTTAATAAGAGTTATGAAATACCAAGATGGTCCTGATTAATTAAAATTCAGTTAAATCAATTAGATCATCTGAAAGAAAAGACAAGGGATCGTGTTTAACAGATGTTATTAAACTCATACCAATTTCTTAATTTACATTTGAAATTTGCAGCTTTCATTTCAGATTTGCAAATAGTTCTTACATGCTAAGAAGCTCCTCTGATTTTTCTAGTTATGGTAACAATTAAAACGTGCTTTCTCTAGCACTGCAAAACTTGCCTCACTTTCATTCTTAGAGCACTGTCCATGAAATTACTAACATTGTAATAAATTCTGTTGACCTAAATACAGAAGAAGCATATCCAACACAAAATCAGAGTCTAAGTTAAATCCATTAAAAGTTTTTCTGGAAGTGATTATTGACCTTTTTAAAATTACTACTTCCATTTAAGGATTTGAAGACCATGCCTATATATGTTAATGCATAAAAGGGGGAAAAAGTAAACACTAATTTTTTAAGGATGTAAAACAGAAGTGAATCTAATATTAAGAATAGCTGGCACTAAAAAGATTGCAAAAATTATAATTAGCAATTAACTAATTTTATTTAGCATCAAGACTCAGATATCTATTTTATTTTTCAAGTTATCCTGAAGCACGATTCAGAACAGTAAAACTTGATTTAAAAGCCCACCCTAAACATCCTGCAGAGCATGTGGACCTAGTGACCAAAATCAAAAGGTGCAAGAATGATGCTGACCCAGGAAAAAGCTGCTTAAATAGCAGATTAACATCCTCCAAGAAATATAACAGGGAAGTACTGAATCAACCACAGTAGGCAGATTAGCCATATCAGGACTTTAGAAATGAGGATCTACCAGTCCTTGAGATGTGCTAGTCTAATGTCTGTGATTTTCAGCTACCTTCTGAAGATCGGTCTGCAGCCACCATGTCCACCCAAGAACTTTCTTTCATTTCTATAAACTTCCAGCCATCACAGCCACCACGCTCTCAATCCAACAGCTATCCCTAGCAGGGGCTAGGCTGAAGAAGACAATGAGACAAGCTGCTAACAGAATTCCAAACCATTTCTCACTGTCCACTCTTTTCTTCATTCCATCATGTAGGCAAATCATTACATCAAAATGACAGCCAAAATCTACCTCTCTTTAACAACTTATTAAGACGACAAAAATGGGTCCAAAATTTTATGTGGTGCTATGGCAAAACTCTGTAGTGCTTCTCTGGCTTTATATTGTGTAGGTTTCCATGTAGACTAAATACTAATACTTCTTGCTGCCATCACATGTTAAAAATTTTTCATCTTGGTTAAAGATAAAGGAGGAAAGAGAGGAAAAGAGACAAAATGTATAGTCTCTTTTCAAGTACACTTGAAAAAAAATCCTGATATTAGTTCTAAAGACAGCAATGTTCAGCTGACAACCATTTCTGAGCATTAGCATACAAAGCAATGACAAACCATGGTTTACAAGACCTAACAATTATTTTCTAATCATTCATATTTACAGATGCCTCCTTTCACTTCATGAGCCTTGAAGAACACTTCAAATAGAGGAAAATAAGTGTCTTCCAAGTAAAATGACAAAGTTGTCTTCAGTATTATTTTTTATTTCCATACCTGGAAGGCTTGTTGATAATTTATGATGGCACTGCCCTGGCTAGGGGGCCAAGGGCAGACCTATGGACCTTTCTGCTTTTCCTGTCCCCCCAGCCACAGAAGCTGCAGGCTGCCTTTTGTCCCAGCCAGGTCATCACATTCTACCAAGCCTCCAAAGGCCCTTCAGAGGGGCTGAAGCATCTGCAAGGGAAAGAAGGCAAGTGGAGCTGTTTTCCAGCTTTCCACCAGTTACTGTGTTCCAAGGCTATCTAAAGTATTATACAAGAATCTCCAAGCCTGGGGATCCCCTGCGACAGACAACAGGGAGAACAGAAATTTTCAGCTGCAAAACAGAGCTCGAAGACTAACTAGCAAATCAGACAAAAGAATGTAAAAGTAGAGACACAGCATGCTGAACATAGCTGGAACCAGTGGACAAACAGATAATGAGCAGCCTAAGTTTTTTTGGCAAAGTTATGTAACAAGAAACAACAGCACATGCCCTTGGACAAGTTTAAGGCAAGGTCACAGAATTTTGGGGGATCTCAGTTAAAGTGACCACCAGAAACCCCTTTAGACAAACCCCTAGACCATAAAAAGACTTCCAGAACGGTTCTAGGAAAAGTGATGCCTATGTATTAGCTAGGAAGCATGTTGCAATGAATATGTATGATCATGTTAGAGTAAATATCTTGTAAAGTCTTATGACACAAATTCAATTAGAGGAGATATCCTTTTAATGTGTCCAGTGCTGTAAGAAAGAATGCCTGCTTTCTAATATTCAAATTATGTTAGAAAGCTTATTCTTTGGATGATTTTGGTATCACCAGGACATCAGTGAAGTAAAAGCACTTTAGAGATGATGGCTGATTTGCACATTCTGCTTCTGCATTAGGAGAAAGTGCAATGCCTCGAGCATTATGAAAGAGCATCAAACTTCTTGGTTAATATTATAAGTTTCAACACCTGAAAACTCTCACTGCCAGAGAGAAATGAGCTGGGAAGAGCTCCCTAGTCTCACCAAAAGAAAAGAAATTTAGATTAGATTAGATAAAATTAGATTAGATAAGAATGGAATGGAAAAATAGAATAATTTCAGTTTGAAGGGGCCTACAGTTATCATCTTGTGTGACTACTACCTGACCACTTCAGGGCTGGCCAAAAGTTAAAGTTAGTCATGAAAGGCACTGTCCAAATGCCTCTTAAAAACTGACAGGCCTGGGGCATTGGCCACCTTTCCAGGAAACCTCTTCAAGTGTTTGACCATATTCTCAGCAAAGAAATTTGTCACCCTCCCATTTTGACATGAAAATTTTAAGATGGACATCCCTAATGATCCCATTATGGTATCAAATTAATCACTCAACATTACAGTTCAAAAATTTTATAATCAGTGATAACTCTTAATGTTTCTCTAAAACAAAAAAAAAAATAGAGGAAGGTATACAAGAGTCGTGCTACCTAGTATGGTTAAGGCAGGGAATACAGATTCATTATTGGAGTAAAGCAAAGCTTCACCTTTCAGAAAATTAACCCTTCCCTATGTCTGAGGCATCTTTGTCCTATTTCAACACAAGGGAATTAATGGGGAAGCAGAAGTCATGTATGGAGAGAGGGTAATCAAGGTATCAGGTTAAGCTAAGGCTTTTCTCTGGCATGCAGAGGTAGAAAAATGGAATAGAGTGGAGAAATTTGCATTCTAGAAGTAACCTATAAAGAGGATTTCACTGCAAAGGAGTATCTGTGAATCTTCATGAAATTGTAGTATTGTAGGAAATTAAAGTGTCACACAAGAAGGCCGCTCATTCTCATAAACATTTTGTGACTATTATTATTATAATACTGCTCAAAGTTTTCTTTCATTTTGACATCGACTAATATTTTGAAGAACAGTCATAAAATTTGGGAGGAGCAGGAGGAAATGTGAGATGACAAATCATTTATTTGTGTATTTATTTGCTCTAACAAAAACATGCTATACTATAAACTTGCAGAAAGGAAATCCTCTTGTATTTATAATGGTATTAACAACATGCTAAACACAAACAGAAAGCAACCTCTCCAAACATAGTAAAGATTTAACTCTACTCCAAACAGTGAAGGGGCAGAACAAGGATAGATAATGATTTCAGTGTCTGAATTGTAAAAGAGAGATTTGTTAACTTATATTGCAATACAAGTGTGAAAAGAATGCAACAGAAATGGCTATCCTAAAGAATAAGGAGAGCTACATACCTATAAATCAACATAAAATAGCAAATAATTAAAAATCAATCAGTAATTGTTTCGACAGAACAATTATTTTTCATGCCCAAGACATTTGGGTAAGTTTTCTTTGCCTAAAAGACAAGTGGGAAAAGAAGGAAATAAAGAAAAAAACAAGGAACAAGATGCTATCAGACAAGGGAGAGACAAAGGAATGACAGGAGTTTGAAGAATAACTTTTACATATTCCCTGTTGAACAAAGTGTTTTAGAGTTTGCCCACCATAAACAAGGGAGAAATTAATTTTTTATAAAGTGCTTGTTTTGAAGCAATTCAATAGAAATATTCCTTTGATCCTGTGAAACTTCCATATTTTTCCTTGCCTTCAGATGCAAGCTCTGCAGCTGTACCCACAATTCTGCTTTCATATTCCTTCAGGTAAAATAGCAAAAGAAATAAGAATACATTCTAGAAAAGAAAAAAAATATTCTATTTTTCTATCCTTTGTCCTTTTTTTCTTTCTTTTATGTAAAAGCAATTATTTTGCCTTACCATATGAAATTTGGACAGTGGTTGTAAAAGTAAATCTGCCTTCCAATGAGAGCTGCTTTTCTACTTACACCATTAAAAAAAAACCCCAAAATTTCTCAAATGAATCAATTCACCTAATGGATTTTCAACCCTGATATTGAATTAACATCATAATACTAAATCTGACCAACTGCTTAGATTCAACTTCGGATAAAATAAAAAATTAATCTTACTTGATATTTGCAAAGAAGCCAAGAGATTAAACATCTGCTGCTGCAATGATTCCAGCTGTCTCCACAACCTCCCTACACTGGATTTCAGAAGTTGTTTCAAGATACTAAGGGAATGACATTTTGCTGATAGAAAACCTTTGCACATTATCATCACAAACACTCACAGGAACTGTTCATTTTAATTACTTTCTTGCCAGACCAGCTACTGAAGCATAGACAGTGATGACAATGAAAATAAATATTGCCTATTTTACCAGAGAAAAAGCCAACCTTACAGGAATATCTTCTTAAAACAAACCAGAAGCACCATGCTTTCCTACAATATTAACACAAAATTTTAATGAGGCAGTTGCAAAAGATCAGCTTTCTACTCTACAGCTCTGACAATGCCATTTAGGTTATGCACAATGTTACATACTTTGTATATTGCAACTAGCTTGAAAAAAAGAATTACATATATCCTTCAACTGATCTAAAGCCTGCTTTCTCTGATACACATGAATAATGGAAATCGCCCATTTTTGTCTGAAAATTATTTTATTCAAATTGAAAAAAAAAATTTGCTTCTATTTTCAAGTTAAAGATCTTCTCAAGTAAAAACATCAGATAAAAGAAGAATTCAGTGTGCTGCTGCTCTAAAATTTCAGCCTCTTAAAAGATTCCCTTTTTGCTAGAAAAAATATTGCCTGGATGAAAAATCATTTGCACTTTGCCATCTTTTAAGTTTCTCAAACAAGATTGGAAGAAGCAATGCCAAGAAAGCTCACATTTAAAGAACTGGAATCAGCACCAGAGGACAGAATGGTCACTGCAGGAAGATAAGCAGATTTATTTCTGAATGCTCAATAAATAGAACTTCAAAGTAGATGTAAGATACTCTCTGCCTTCACTGAATCACTGTCATAGCAATGGCTGTTATACATGTGATTTGGAAAGTCATTCCATACATTAAATGTTTGATTAATTTTTTTAAATCCATTAAATTTATTAAATTAAATCCATTAAATGTCGGGCTTAAGGTATCTGAATCCTGGGTGCGAGTCATAGAAACTAATAGAATGGTTTACTAGTGCTTACAGCCTTTAATTAATTATTTTAAAAGACTAACTAAAAAAAGAAATCAGAAAACATGGCAAGTAAAATATTTGGGGGAAAATAAAAAAAGCACACAAAGCAGATTTAATGTGGAAAGCTTTAGTATGCACACATATCTCACACCTCTTGGGGCTCATCCACTGCTTTTGTTCAGGGTAACTAGTCCTCCTTAGCACATGCAGTTGCCTTCAACTTTTTCCAAAGCTCTCTCTGTAAACTCTGCACATTCCCGTATTTCACTCGGGGAAGGTGACCCACTTGCCCTAAGAACTGAGTTTTCTGAAGTACTGGAATCACCACTAGTCTTATTCCTGACTGACAAATTGTCACACTTGGAAAAGTCTTCCATTAGTGCCTTTTTCAACCCTGCCAAAAAACAAAATAAAACAAAGCCTTTGAAAGGTTGCTTTAGGAAGGGTGAGGATTTATTCCCTTTTTGATTTTCTACTAGTAGGACACATGACTTGATTACAGCTCTTTTATTGATGGCAGCTTTTTAGGCCAAATTCATTCAGTGTGTTGGGGTAAAAGTAAATTAAAATACCACAGCTCATCTACAGTTGGTGATCTGTCCTTCTTTGAGTCATCTATGCCTATAAAATCTTCCAGTTACAGCCAGAATTCCAGATGAGCAGGCATTCAGTATTTGGAGCCTTGAAATCAAGGTTTCATAGACGACCTGTGACCTATTCAAATACTTTGCAAGCTTTTGCTTCTCAAGATAATCATTAACCACTTCAGCAGCCAAACCATTCATCATTCACACCAACTGACAAAGCCATGCATGCTTCTATCAAAGGGTTTCCTCCTCACTTTGCTGGTGAAACAAAATTTAATTTATTGGCATTTAAATCCATGGCACTGGCTATTTGCTATGATAATTGGCACTGCCCTTCTCAACAGGTTGACTCCCAGTGGTGCCAGCAGTGGAGCCCTTGCAGAAACAAAGGCTGATTCCTCCTAGAGCTGATTTGACAAGTGTGATGCCAGGAGGTCAAGGGAAGGGATTACTCCTCTCTAATTGACTCTCCTTCAGCCACATCTCAAACAGCATCCAGCTTTGGGGTCCTCCAGGTAAATAACATAGAGAATAAAAATTTTCAGTTCCTCTGAAGTTGCTGAACAGAGCTTCAAAACTAACTATGAAAAGAAGATAAAAGGATGCAAAAGTATGTGCACAGAATGATAAATATAGCTAGAACCAGTGGAAAAACAGATAAAGAGAGCTACAGTGGGTTTTTTGGCGAGTTATGTAACAAGAAGCAACAGCACATGCCCAAAGAAAAAGTTCAAGCAAAGGTTGCCTGTAGTATTGAAGTATTCAGTGAATATAACCACCTGAGGCCTCTCTAGAGGAGCCTCCAGGACCATATAAGGACCTCCAGCAGGAGGCAGATGCATGCAAATCAGTTCCAGGAAAGTGATGTTCATGTATTAGCTAGGAGGTACATTGTAATGAATATGTATGATTATGATAGATAATACCTTGTCAGAAAGTCTTGTCACACGCATTAAAGGAGACAGTCTTCTAACATGTCCAGTGCTGATAAAGAATGCCTGCTCTATAATGATTCAAATTGTGTTAGAAAGTTTATTTTCCAGACTATTTCAACATCATCTTGTACAGGACACCCCAGCATACTGAAGGTACTCCAATGGAGGGTTACAACCACAGTTAAGAAGCTAAAGGACATGGAACAGGAAAAGCAGCTGGTGAAGCAGCACTTTACCAAAGCAGTCTAAGAAACTACTTATCTGCACATCCAGGCCACTCTGAAGATAACTCCACTACCTTAAAAAGGGAATTACAGAGAGAAGGGAGAGCAACATAGGTGCCCAAGAAAAAGACAACTAAGAACAGTCAGAAGATCCAATGTAGAAATTTTCAGCTGGTCATAAGTTGAAAGCACTCAAAGAGCGTGCTGAAACACAACAGCAGAAAGGACTGTGGAACAGATTTTCAACACCTGACTGGATAATGCCCTGAGCAATCTGACCTAGTTTCAAAGTTGGGCTGTTTGGAGCACTTTTAGTCGAGATGTCTCCAGAGACATTTTCTGACCTAATTTCTTATAAAGTTCTGGAAGCTTTCCTCAGAGTAAGAAAGAGTAGAGTTAAGCTAATAGGGCAACTACAGCAGAATGAAGACAGAAGATTTTTTTATTCATTCATGATGAAGCTTCCAAATAAGGGAAAAGAATGGACAATGAGAAGTAAAAAATCGTCAAATATGAATCTAAAAAATTCTGCAAACTAGCAGAGAAAAGAAATAAGGAAATAAAAGATGGAAAGCAATGGAGACAGCCATACCCACTTCTAAAGAGCCTCCTGAAAGAAATTTACCTTTGCTAGTGAGACATCCAGCACATTCATGGTGGCTTAACGTGTAAGTTCCACCTCTCAAACTACAAAGCTAAACTTCCTATATCTGAAGATTAATACTGCAAGCTGATAAGTGCAGATGGTCTCTTGATACTGATAGTGTTTACAAGGGATCTTTTACTGTTCAAGTATCAAATTCTTAAGTTTAATAGTATATATGCAAATTTATTTTGAAGATTAAGCATTAAAAATGTAAAGGTTTTATAGAACTGAAGAAATGGAAACTCTGAGCTGTTTCTCTACAACCTTAGGTTTACCTAAGTAATCTATTGAGAAGAGCTTGTTTTCCTGCACTTTTTTATTAAAAATGTGAATGCCCATGTCAGAAAACCTGGCCACAGAAAAAGATGTGTGACCTCTGCAGTTACAGAAGCATTCAATACTCCAACTGCAGTTACTCCCAAAGAAACAACAGCTTCCAAATACAGCAAGATGGCAATTGTGTGCAAAAACCACCTGCTTACCAAGAAAGAGAAATTGCACTTTATGTAGAACAATCAGTGTCCCACCACTATGGACTGAATTTCTGCATGACCTCCAGCATTGAAAAAAGCATTATTTGTACTTTGCACCGTATATTCATGAGACAGTGAAACAACTATGTTTCTTAAGAAATTGTCACATACTCTCTAATGCCATCCTCAAGATCTCCCTTTTCATGGACTGAAATTGATGCAAATCCTAACCTCCAACACAATTTTATAAAAAATTGACAAAGCAAATTTGCATTAAACTGGGAGAAAAATGAGAAGATGGAAAAAAAACCCCAATAATATTTTGTAGAATAATTTCACATATGGCCTTTATGAGTGTTATTTCCTATTCTGAAGAGTAGCATTTTTTCCTGCATTGGGAAAAATTGTTACCATAGACTTAACTAGCAGGATTAGATCTGCCTTTTCCCAGCCTCTCAAGCCTCTGTTCTCCCAGACCCTTCCTCCCTTCAGTTCAGGCTCTTGGATAGGAACCATCAGTATTTCAGTCTCCATCTGCTTCTATAATGCAGCATGATAGAGTATTTACTTATTGGATGCCCAGATTATTGGACTAATACAAAACATGGAAAAAACAACATGGAGGGAAAGAGGGAGATTATCAGTATCTTCCGATTCTTTTTCACTGCTATAAATGAATGGTAATTTTTGGTCAGGTTCTCAGGTATTTTTTATTAGGTATTTTCGTTGAAAAATGAAAAATAAAAGCATACTTTACAAATCTGAAGAGAACTGGACCAACAGAGTTAAGTAATTTTGAAATTCAGACAATCTGCAGGCAAAACAACACCCTAAAATTATACTGTTGTACTGATAGATGATAATGTTGCTCTCATCAAATGTATTACTTTGGCTCACTTCTTAGAATACAAAGACCTCATATGCAATTACAATCTTACCACCATCCCTGATACCAATTCTTAGGGGAAAAAATTTTAAAAAGTGAAGAAAAAAGTCAGTGGAAAAGAAGGGGAGGAGGTGCTTCGAGTGTCAGAGCCAAAATCCCTCAGTGAGCCATAGTGAGGACTATGGTAAAGAAAACTGTCCTGTATGAAATCTACAGGGGATGCAGAGATCCACTAACAATAAATATGTGAGAATGAATATGCAGAAAGAAACTATGGCAGCTGTATTCAAATCAGCTGCTTTGTCCAGAACATTTCACAGATTCCATCAAGAATATCCTCAGCCCACGGGAAAAGTGCTCACCCTGGAGCAGATGGGTGCCAGAGAAAGCTGTGATCCCTTGACAGCCCCGAATAGAGAGAGAGCCCCTGCTTCCAGAGGTAGAG
>JAOTQZ010000248.1:154147-166110 GCA_026546895.1 Pogonocichla stellata | reverse complement strand
CATGAAAGAAAGAAAGAAACTAGGAAAGAAACTTTGCAGTCCATATGTTTAGTGAAATTTAATTTTCCTCAGCAAAGAAACTCAATTTTATTGTTAAATATTTGGGTCAAACACTAAACTAGAATTCTAAAGAATTCCTCATTCTTGTGCCTTGTATACACTGGAATCCTTGGAACATGCCTGTATAGAAGTGAAAATATGAGAGAAATGTCCATTGCTAAAAAACTCTTATATCGTAATGCAAAAAGATTATAAAGAAAATACTAATGTCAAGAAACAGGTGAAGAGGGACAAAAGATTTTTAAGAGCAGCATCCAATTTACATACTTATACAAATTTTTCAGGTAGGCAAACTTTTACATCGTGATATTTTTGTCTTCTATTACACGTCAGTTTTCTTATTTCACATTTTATCTGACTCAAACACCAGGAACGATTATTCTCCTCTGACTCTGCAGTACCAGCTATCAAACTGCTGCAATATATTTCTGATTAGCAGCCTAATTTTTCAAGTAAGGAAGAAAATAATCAGCTAGACTAATAAAAATCACTGTCAGTGATAAAACTATCCATCATCTCATTTGTTTTCACTGTGCAAATTGTGCAAATATTCTGCAAATGTGCCCATTGTTTCATGAGTATCATGTTCTTAATACAAGGAGCTTCAGGAGTTACAGTGCTAGATACTTTCAGAAACAAGACATTGATATAGTCCTTAGCTACATAGTCTAAATTTACAGTTTTTTAAAAAAGCTACCATTTAGGCATTTCTTCCTAGATTTATGAAGAATTTCTTGTCTCGTCTGTGAGATGATTTTGTCTCCTGGGCTGTCAGCTCTTTGATTTAGAGATTAACTCTCTATTGCTGCTTAGTACAGTTTTGATAGCCAAGTGTTTCATCACCTTCAAGCTAGTTCTGTGCAGAACCTCTTAGTTCTTATTATTCAGATTTCTTTGGCCACATATCTGCTCTTTTTCCCAGCTACATTTTTCTACCTTCTCCCACAAAACAGCAACATCAACAACAGCAGCATTAAAAGCAGCACCAAGAAACCCCCTATCTGAATGTCATTAATCCATTTCCACATGTCCCACACACACCAACACAGAAGAAGTATGTCAAGAGTATGTGAGCTTGACACGTTACTGCCACAAGAAGGAGAAGTGAAATTTATTGTTACAGTTCGTTCAGGACAGACAATTTTTCCCGCTACACTTTTTTTTCCAGAACTCAGAACAGCAAGGTGAAAATCCACAGCTGAAAGTCCTAAGATTGCAATAATGGGATCAAAATTGTTCAACAGAAACCTTAGGCTCTCCTCTGGGCAGCATCTAGCACACAGATGTATTGTCCCTGCATAGCAATGTCAAACCTTTCCTTTCTAGCTTGTGTAAAACACTGAAGTTCAGATATGGTAACTTTGGATTTAGCTCACAACATGCCTGCTTTCTTTGTTGGCCAATCCACCATCTTCAAAAGCAAAAGAGTTACTAAAAATTACTTCATTTTTCACAATTCTTGTGTCTTCATTGCAGCACCATCAATGAAATTGTAACAGGGTGTTTCAACTAGTGTCTTCACAGAAACCTCTGTCTTCAGCAACATGTTCACACACAGCTTTGGTCCTATTTCATGTTGCATTGCAAGATTTCTTCAGGACTGCAAAATCCCATGCTGGGTACAGTGTTCTCGTTCCAGCTTTCCGTTGGAATCATGGAATGTATTTGCTCTGACAGTGACATCTTATGGGTTGATGCCAAACAAGCTGCAAGCTTTGTGTATTTACCATGCATCAATCACTTCCCCATCATCTTGGAAGAAACATACTGAGGTAAGGAAAACTTCTGTACTCCACCAGCACAGAACTTGACTGCTGGGCTAAACCAGGCAAGCTCCCACAGGGCTCATGCCTTCTAGCATTAGTGCTAAAGACTATGTTTTGCAGTAAAATTAGAATTGTACCTTCTGGCCTGGCAAGCCAATATGCTGAACTGCAAAGAACTATTCTATTGCTTAAGAGAATAAGCAATAGTAATATTGCAGATGCTGTTTTATAAAATTGTTTTCTAGGAGTGTCCTTAACATCCTATCCAAGTGCAATACTATGATATTTAAAAACAAAAACAAAAATACAAAACAAAACAAAACAAAATCCCAGCCTTTCTATTGCAGGGCAAAAGTACAGTACTTTGTTCCATAACTGAGTATTTTATGTAGATTTTCAAAATATTTGAGACTGATACACATCTGGGGTATTATTTTCTTATGTAATAGATTTGTGGTCAAAAATTGCTTTTAATTTGGTTCATGATTTATCAACATCTAGGAAAATTTCAAGTAATTAAAATAGCTTATGTATTTCTGTTTAAATGAAGAAAAAAAACATGTTTCAAAGTGTCAATATAGTTTTGTTGAACTTGCAACCCAGAAAGTGAAAACAATGCAGTACTGCATGATCCCTAAGGCTCATGGGGATTGGTAAGGGAACCAGTTTGCTGCCAGGGTCTACTCCAAAGAAGAGTGACTTTCAAATTCCATCCAACTTCAATGGGGAAATAGGGAAAATGGTTGCTCCTTCCCAAAACTACTTTCTACAATTTGGATTACCAATCCTAATGGGAAATTTGTAACACTATTGTTTTATAGTTTCTAGCTTTTGAGTTGGGATTGGTTTAATAGAGAAGTGGAAAATGTGGAAGAGAATTGGAGTTCAAGATTAGGATAAAGTTCATAAGGTTTTTGTCTTGCTTCATTAGGGACAGTTGATTATCTTAGTTTCATATAACACAAATGACAGAATATCATATTCATAAATAGAAGTACTGAATAGAGGGATTTTATCATCTGGTTAAATTCAGGCTAAATTTTCAGTCTAAAATTCATCCTACTGGCTACATTAATTTATATTATCTTGCAGACCCAAATTAATGGAAAGCTGCAAGTATATAATACCTTCAATTTATCAGGTTATGTACCTATAAATTGGTAGGACAACTTACAATTCTGTACTTGCAAATCCATTTTTTAAAGTTTTTCATGTAAATAAATTTAACAGCTATTCAATACCTGATTCTATACAACCTGAAGAAAGTGTCAAACCTGTCAAATTGAAATTGTATTTATTGTACTGAAGATGATGTTTGTAAATTAAGGAGTAATAGCATATATACAGACACAGCTTTAAAATTTACTTTTTGTTTTGTATTAGGTAGGATTATACCCATACTAAATGTTTAGAAAAAGCAACATTTTTGTAATGTAAATATTATTGCATTAATGTGGACTTAATTACTGATTAATTACACAATGCTTCATTGCTCTTAGTAAGTTATATCAGTTACTCTGAGAATGTGTTCTTGTAATTAAAATCTTATTTTAAATGGTCTTGTGTAAGAAAGTAGCAATTTTAGCTATTTTGACCTATTTGCATGCATTGAAAATTATAGAGCTGGTAGTGCATGAGGAGACATTAGTCATCAGCTCTATTTCCATGATTGTCACAAAAAGAAAATAGAAAAAGATCGATTCACTAGTAGGCAGCTTTGTGATTTCCCATGTTCTGGAGTGCTGCAACCGCCTGTTCAGTAGTGTTCAACTGTCTGTACTGCCCTGCAAGGGAGGGTTGTTCCTGACTGCCACTGCTGCAGAAGTTACAGAAGCTGACTTACTGTGCTGCACTGTACCTTATTTCAGCATCATTTTGACCCATGTGGATGAAATGAGATCTCGAGAGCAGGAAGATACTTGTCGATCTCAATACACCCAAAGCAAATTCGCATATTCATTTTAATGCTTTTAAAATTTATGAAGAAGCTTTTCTCTTCAAATCGATAGATATCATTTCCCTCTCTGATGTGAAAACAAGAGATACATAGTACTTTTTTAAGATGTTGTCAAAATCTGAGGACTGCAATTTCTCAAAAGGAAAATACCTGTTCCCATCAATCACATGCTCCTTGTTTTGCTGTTTATCTCAAAAGCGTGTACCGTTAGCACCACAGAAGAGCTTGATGGCTTTAGGATGAGTGTTCAGAGGTTTAGGAGCAGTGGCAAAGCATTTATTTGAAATATTATTGCAGCATTCTTCTCCGTTTATTCCTTTAGAAGTGTAAAGCATATTCCAGAAATATTTGCTGCCTTGCACATTTGCAAGTGTGCACTGTGTCACTGGAACCAGATCCTTCAGCTCCCCAAAACTCTGTAGCAGAACACTCAGTGATAGACCCCAGTAGAGAATGTGTGGAGGAAAAGGGAATATAACTCAGCAAATGTATCACTTGCCCCAGCCAGCAGGCTCATGGGGAAAGTAGGTAGGCATCAGCCATTCTACTGCCATCTATTTCAGACTTCAGGGAAGCAATGTCAGGTTTCTGACTGCCTCAGGAAAATACTTTGCAGATCACTGGTAACACCCAGGTTTCAGGTTCAGTTTACTGGTCTAACTGAGATTAGACATGCTGCAACTTAAGACAACAAATTATGATGTGCTTACAGAGAAGAAGCAGGATCACAACAAACGGAACATTTTGAAGAGGTAGCACAAATGAAAGTAATAATTTCACCATAAGCCCACCATGGGCCCGTTTAGCCTGGAGAGGAGATGGACAGAAAGGGATCTTATCAATGCATACAGATATCTTAAGGGCAGGTGTCAAAAGACGGGGCCAGACTGTTAAGAAAAGCAGAAGTAAATTATATGAGAAATTAGGTAAAAGTAAAATTTAGAAAAAAGAAAGATTAGAAATCCATTTCCTATTTGCTGATGGCTCATGGAAGAATTCAATGCAAAAGGAGAAAAGAAAAAAGAAAACTTACTTATAAAACAATACATAGTATTGACTGCAATCAACAAAGAGACAGGACCCCCACTTGCATAAGGAAGAGACAAGATGCCCCATTTGGTGTAAGCATGGAGCCAATTTATTGATTTCACACATCAATATATACATACCTTTTCAACTACAGCTAAAAATAGCACAACCACACGACTAGTGTTTGTAAATAACATTACTTAATCAGAGCTGTGCACAGACCCTCTGCACAGACCTGTGCAGACCAGCATAGGAATGTACAATATGCATGATTCATCTGAAACAAAGCACATCAAGCACACCTTCTGCTTCCCCATTCAGGGCTCTGCCTTGGCTTTCCAGGGCTTGTGGTCTACCAAACTTAGTACATCCACTTGAGTCATGAGTAGAGCAGTGCTCTGAGCCCTGCTCCCCAGCTGTATTTCTACACAGTATATTCATATTCTGAGCAAAATGTTGCCAAGACTGAATAATCCTAAGAGAACAAATAGAACAAATCTAGCCTGACAATCACACAGAGATAAAGTTTTTCACTGCTCCTTTAAAAGTTATGTTGTTCTGGCATCCTTTTATTTTTTCTTCTCCATATCCCTAAAAAAAAAATCCCATCATACTCTCTGTAAAATGCCTGTCCTGTTAGGAAAGTATGCAAGAAAAGACAATAATCCCCATTGCTACAAGCATTATGTATCTGGACCTCTTCCCTGATGGTGTGTGGCAGGTGAAATGGTAGTAACATACATCAGTTCATCTAGACACTGATGAATTGTTCTGCAGGAAAGACACAATGGGAAAAGAGTTTATGCTGCAAAAAGGAACTCCTGTTTGCAGAACAGAGCAGCAGGTGAGAACCTGAGGTAAACAAGGAATGTGGCCTTGGATGGTTGAACCTTTTTCTGTCTTTTATTTCTGTCATTCCGTCAGTACTGGAGAAATAATGTGTGAAACAATGCTCAAGTATGGTGGGAGGAGAACGCTCACTGATACCTCTGTGCAATAACTGTCTGTTTGAATATGAGGCACTTGTCACTTTTATGCTGATGCTTTGAGATGCAGATTTTGGGAGAGGCACCAGGAAAAAGGAAACATGCTACAACTGCCTGCAGAGCTTTATATTTATTTCAGAGACATCAGTTAATTATTACAAGGAACTGCAAGGAACAATTTAAAACCGCATACTGTCACAATCCATGAGTTTTGTCCTCAATGTGTCACTGTACAAATAGACACACTACATTTCAGAGGCTGATATCCCTTTTATTACAACAGCTGGCTGTCTTTTATACACTCTGCAAAGTTTACACTTTGTTCATTGGTTACAATAGATCAACATCGCATTCATTGGTGTAAAACTCATCTCCACCTCTGTTTTTCACAAGACTCTTCTAAAAGTACTTTTCCTAGCTGCAGGTTTTCTTTCCCTCTAATCTCCTTCTCCTTCTTCTCTTCTCAGTCTCCAGGCCAATGGCCTTGATAGAATACTTTTCATAAATAACCCTTGTTCATTTACCCCCTCTGGCCCACAGACCAGCTGTGAGTCCTACCATATCTAGGGATTAGCAAAGCCCTGTTTTAGCCATCAGTGGAGTGAGGGAGAGAGAAGATATTAGGGATATTATGAGGTTTTTCAAAAGCCCTCAAACGTTTCCTTTCTGAGCCTTCCTGGCCTTGGATTTATCTGTCTGCACCCTACCCACACCTGGGCATTCAGTCCCAGGTTTTCCCCCCCTTTTCCTTGGTTGTTAATGGAACTGTGTCTACCAGTACCAAACAACCACCAGTATCATGGCTCTGGAAAGTATAAGAAGTATTCACATCTCTACTGTCCCAAAGCCAATTTCAGACCAATTAAATATTTATGTGACCGCAGGAGAAGGTATTTGATGTCATGTTATTCCTGCTGAGTGAAAATTGTTGCTGTGATAAACATTTAAAAATTTATACACAGCAGTGGCTCCCAGAATAACTTCCATAGGAGAAAAAAAAAAACAAACCAAAAAAACAAAAAAACAGAACAAAACAAAAAACCATCTTGTAGATAGAAGACACCTGGAATTTGGGAGATTTCCTCTACACTATATGAGACACAGTACTCCCACTATCACAGCCAGCTATGGCAGTTTCTGTATTTTTCAATTATTGGCCATGACCCACCCAGCCACTTTGCTAAAGCAAAAGCATTGGTATGTACATGCCAAAGGCATTAAGAAGTTTTCCTGGGGAGTTGTGCTTGGTGTGAGCTACATTCAGCTGAAGGGCTGTGTGAGCATTCTGACAGCACCAGGCTCCAGTAGCCAAACAGACAAGAGGATGCTCACTAGTAGGGCTGGGGTTGGTATGTCTGCCTACAGAAGAAATTGCCTGGATTGATCCCATACATGGTGCTAGACCAGAAAGGAAGTTAACTTCCAATTTTGAAGTTTCCTGCAATATCTTGGTAAAAACTTCCCCTGCATCTTTTCAATGCCATGTTTCCTGTATCTACCAAAAGAAAGACACATCTGGAGAGCAAAATAAAATTAAGCTACATAAATATAATTTGTAGTTACAAGCAAAATTGATTACACACTCACTGATATGCTAACTGCTTACATCTTATAAGGCTGAAGAATTGAGTAAGATCCAAATACAAAGGCTGCAGTTTGCAAAGAGTAAGAAAAATGAGTGGGAACCATAGGACAATTTTTCCCTAGGTCTTATCTATGTTATATTTAGCTCATGAGGACTTTGGAGCACCGGCAATTTCTCATAGGAAAAGTACAAGTCTTTCCTATTACAGAGACTATCTTATTTTTGGGGGGCTCTCTGGATGTTGACAGGATAAACAAAAAAAAAAGACTACATATAGGCATAACCAGATATTACTCTCTCTAAGTGAGATGGGAGAGATATGATTTGGGTCTAAAATAGAGCTTACTTACACCAGCTGGTTGATCTGAGCCTTCTCTTCCCCTCATTTCTCAAAACAAAGCCAAAATTAACCTGATTGAGGAACTTTCTGACAAATCTTCACAGTTGTGCATGCTTTCTCACATTCCTACTGAAATCAGGCATTGGAGCACTAAAATATCACAAGAAAGGCATTTCACATGCTAGTGACTGGGAACAGGAAATAATGGAAAACACATGAGAAAATATATCTGGTAAGTGTAAGGGCTTGAATCAAAAGAGTAGAACAAATTGCTTGTGATTCCCAAGCTGAACCTCAGCTATGGAACTCATGTATAAATAGTCAGTGAAAACAGACAGAAAGGAACAAGTGAGATGCACTGTCTGGAAAGCAGTTTCAACATTCTGAGAGGTGAGAAACAGAAAACTGCAGAGGAAATTTTCCCACATGTTTCCACCTCCTAAATTATCTAAAATAATTATCCAATTTCATTCATAAATTTGTACTTCATGGACGAATGAAATATTTGATTTTACTTTTAAACTTCCTAGTGAGAGAAAAAAATCGTGTTTTAAACTCTCGCTAGAGGGAGCTCCAAGTTTATTTATAGCTGGGAAAGGGAGCCCTTGCAAGGATCTCAGCATGTGTTTTGGTACACTTTAGCAGCCTGAATGAATATTATCCTCTTTATTCAATTACTTTACGAAGCAAATCAAATTGAAAAAACTCTAGACTAATAAACAAACAAACCAAAAACCCCATGAAATGCCAAAGGAAAATATATTTGCATAAGCAAAACTATTTTGTATAGGTTGCTGGATTTTGATGATGCAGTGTATCTTTTGCTGAGTAGCTTCAAATAGTGTCAATAGTGTTCCATTTCAACAATAAAAACCAAATGTATTTCAAGACAGTGAATTCTGCTGTAGCCCATGAGATGAATTAACATACATTTATATAGAACTACAATAAACCTCCAAAAATGGAAAATTCAACAGCAGTTTTGCTGGTGCAAAAAAAGTATAATTAATAGTTATAAACCATATTTTCTGTAGATAGGCCAGTAATTTCTCTTGATTTGAACATTCCGTTTTGCACCACTGGCAGTTACCATGAGACTTTGTTCCTTTGGTAATTGCAATTAAATTTTGTAGCATTTTCTAAAACTAATTGTCCATTTTTTAATTCAATTCCCTTTCATTTTTGAGCCCACTGAAAATGAACAGCAACATACAAATATGTAGAAATTAAACTCTTAGCTTGAAAGGCGAGGGATGCAGAGCACCCTGAGACCATGGGTGCTGAAGCAGTTTGTGAATGAGAAAATTGAAATTTAAAAAGCTCATCTGGCTGACTCAAAGCCACCCAAGCAGGACTGTAGAGCAGCTGAAAAGGGAACCAGGAAATTCTATGCCTTGATGTGATTGCTAGACCATAGACCTTCCTTTCATAATGTGCCATCTACACTTCAACAGGCTCATGACACCTTCTTGCTCCAGTGTTTACCAGCTCTCAGAAATCTATTCCCGTGCCACAAGCTCCCTGCAACTGCTTCTGAAAATTGAGCTATATCAGCAAGAGCATATTAGTTACTCAACTAAGGAAAAGAACCCAGCAACCACTGAAAAACCAAGTCATTAATTTCTGTTTCAAATATTTAATGACTTAAATTAGTGTAGAGTGTAATTCTCATGTCACTAACCAGACCAGAGAGAGGACACCAACATTCATTTACACATCAGTGGTTGAGCACAGGTATGGGCACACAGTTCTTTTTTAAAATACTGAGGAACTAACTTAAATGAAGAAATTACCTGAGAAATAATGATTACTCATCATGGAAATGGGGAGAGCAGCCACCTGTTAGACATTTCCATTCAGCTTGCATACAGTTGCACTGGGGAAAGTGCTGACCTTCCACGACAGTGAGCCTGCACCACCTTGGACAAGAGAACTGGAATTTGTTAGGTCATAAAAAATTAAGTGATCTGAAACAGTGCCTTATGGCGACAGATTAGGATGTGAATATGTTGAAATTCAAAATACTGCTGGTTCTAAAAGGCCCCCAGCCCCAGTGTGCCATACCTTCAAAGCCAGAATTTAAAAAGCCTAAAGGAAGAGCCCTGGTGTTACCCTCCTTGCCACAGTTCTGTGTCTCTCTCATTTTCAGGAAGCACAATGTGGTAAGTGGCAAGAGAGTCTCAGATGACCTAGCATCTGCTTTCTGGAGCTGTGGGAAAATAATGCTAAAATAATGCATGTGCTCAAAGACAGAGATGAGTATTTATGGATTTCAATAAAAGTTCCTTCAAATACCAAGAGATGGTGGATACTTTCAGGATAACACTCCTCTTGGTATTTGTGATTTGATTTTGCTTCTTTAAAATACATCTTTATTTTTAAAAGTCATTAGATGGCATATAGCCCACCACAGGGTACAGCATGGAATGAGATCAGAATTTTGGAGCAGATCCTTTGCTATGGAAGTACCAAGTCTTCATCAATTACATTTTTTTGTATTACTGTGTTTCTTCATATTAAAGTTTTGTGCAAGTTAATGGGAAAGTTTCTTCTGAAGTATATGCTTTGATGCCTTGGGTTTTAGCTTTTATATTTTTCAGATTCTCTGCTGCTTGGTGTGTAACTCTGAAACTTCATATTAGATGTAAGTTCTCTTCGCAGGGTAGTGAGACAAAGCAATCCCTTCCCAGCTAGAGAATCAAGGACAACCGTTACCCAAAAAGCATAAACAACAGCAAAGGGAAGGGGGAAAGCCAGGGGGTTGAGGCTTCAGAATCTGAAGCTGTCATTGGACAATTGACCTCAATATGTAGATTAAACAAAACTTATAAAAGTGCAAAAATTTGTGACCTGGATCCATCTTGGATTCATCCTGAGTGTAGCCCCAGTCAGGCTCTTTCACTGCCCAAGGTGTATCCTTTCAATAAATACCTATTTTATTTCTTTTGCTCTGTCTAATCTCGGTTCCAGATCAGCCTTTCTAGGCATCAAACCCACTACAAATAAAATGTTGTACTCTCTCACCCAGCTCTTTGATTTTTTTGTGTATTGTGCTGGTTTTGCATGGCCTGGTTTTTGCTGGGGGGAGAGGGGGGGTGCACAGAGGTGCCTTCTGTGAGAAGCTACTAGAAGCTTCCTCCATGTCCAGCACAGCCAATTCCTGATAGCTAAGGTTGACTAAGGCTAGGCCAATTAGTGATGATGGTAACACCTCTGTGATAACATATTTAAGAAGAAAATCAAACAAAGTGAGGCACAGTTTTAATTCCAGTCAGAGAAGAGGAGGAGGTGAGAACATGTGAGGCAAACAATATGCAGACACCAAGGTCAGTGAAGAAGCAGGGGAAGGAGGTGCTTTAGGCGCCACAATCAAGATTCCTCTGCAGGCTGTGGTGAGGACCATGGTGAAGCAAGTTTTCTCACTGCAGCCCATGGAAGTCCACGGGGAATGCAGAGATCCACTTGTAGCCCTTGGGGGAGGTCCCCATGCCAGATGGATTCCCAGGTGGATTCCTGGGAGGAGGCTATGATCCTGTGGGAGTCCTGTGGAGAGAGGAACCCTGCTCCTAAGCTAGAACAGCTTGTCCTTGAAGGATTGCATCCTGTGGAAGAGTGACCTACGCCACAGCAGTTTTGGGAGGACTGTTTGCCTGCGGGAGGAAATCACATTGCAGCAGGTCGCAGGGAGTTACTGCTCATAAGATGGACTCACACTGCAGAAGTTCATAGAGAACTGTCTCCTGTGGGAGAGACCCCACCATCCAGCAGGGGTGAAACACTAATCTTAGAGAAATTAGGATTTTATTTAAAAGTTAGTTATTTAGAAAGCAGATGGATAGATAGGGCTTGCTGAAAATAATTAAAAGCTAGAAGTTAGTTAGGAGAAACTAGAC
This sequence comes from Pogonocichla stellata, assembly GCA_026546895.1. Taxonomy (NCBI): domain Eukaryota; kingdom Metazoa; phylum Chordata; class Aves; order Passeriformes; family Muscicapidae; genus Pogonocichla; species Pogonocichla stellata. The sequence continues at coordinate 154,494 of JAOTQZ010000248.1, read as the reverse complement.
TTGAGATAGTTATCTGAAACTTAAATAATTGATTGCCTGTCATTTTATGTTTGCTCAGCTGTGCTTACAATGGGAAAAGATGAAACAAGTAAGTAGATCCAAAGAAACACGAACAATTGCAATCAGAAACTTATTCAAAGTCATGAAGAGAAGGAAATTGGAGTTCACCCAGAAGTCATTTATACTGTTGTCACGGTGTGACTTGGGTTGGCCAATTTTATAATATCTTTTAGAGAGAGGATTTAGGAGCAAAAACAAGGCAGGCTTAAAACTTAAAATGGTATAAGAAGAAATTTATTAATAACACAAAAAAAAGAATTCAGAATAAGATTCCTAGATTGTTCCCT
>JAOTQZ010000248.1:135390-152375 GCA_026546895.1 Pogonocichla stellata | reverse complement strand
CTGTGGGTGCTAAGGAGGGAGGGGTTGGGGGAAAAGATGTTTCTAAGGGCTTATTTCACTTCTCATTATCCTGCTCTATTAGCAATAAATTCACTTGGTATCTCTAAGTTCAGCCTGTTTGCCCTTGGAACGTTTTCTTTGTGTTCTTAACTCATGAACCCTTTGTTAAATTTTCTCTCCTCTGCCCAGCTGTAGCAGGGGTGAGTGAATGAGCAGCTTTTGTGGGTGCCTGGTGTTTGGCCAGTTTCAAACCACAAAGCTTTTCCTTTCTCTGGCTTGAAGGAGCTGCAGTAGCAATCTTTCAGCTGCTTTGGGGTGAACTGAAGTCCATTTGCTGGTCCAAGACTGGAGAAGTGGGGCCCATGGGAGCAGCATCACCCCATGCCAGCTCCAAGCCTTGAGGAGCACCTGTACTCTGAGACAAAAGGCTGCACATGAAGCAGCAACAGATCATAAAACTGCAATTTGGAAATATGTTTTCTATCTGAATCAGACGTCTTCCTGTTTATTTCTGATTAATTAGTAAAATCATCATAATGGCTCACACAATCAAAAACATAAGACCTTCAGCCTGGACTGTGAAACCCCATTTCTTACTCCATGGTACAAGCAGCTATGGTTGGTTTAGCCAGAGACCCTACAGACATTTTTATTAACTCAGAACAGCACTTTCTGAAAGTGTAATAATATAAATTGAAGCTCAGGTGATCTCATTTAAAAAATAGAGGTAAGCAAGAACTACACACCAAATACTGTCAGCAAAAAAACTGTCAAAGCTGTAAGTGTTAGTAGATAACAGCTACAGATTATTTCTTAATAGATCTTGATTTTCTTTTTTTCTCTGCACATAGCTGATCTTGGTCATACTCTTCCTCCCAAACATATTTACAGCTTTTAATGATAATGGCAGAGACAAATATTTACACATCTTCTCAAAGGCAACATGTACAGGAATCTGCAAGTCATCGTGCCAGCAGATTAACAACAATCCCAGATGGCAGGGTAAAGCATTTTTAATGCTTTGGTCATCAGTCATTCCCTGCTGCATTACTCATGGCTGTTGAGTCTCATCTAAAATCCATTCAAGGGTTTGAATAGATTTGGGCATTGTTTGTAGCAAAACATATTTTCACCCTAAGTATTCTTATGCCACCAAGAGGTAGCATGCTTTCCCAGGAGAGATGCTCCAGCCCAGCCGAGGAGCTTGTCCTTGGGACACAGTGCTGCTGGAACACTGAGTGACACTGGGACAGTGGCTCTGGCAGGCAAGGTCCTGTGTGTTTGCAGCCACAGCAGGTCAGTTTGTGAGCTCAGGCTTCAAGTAGGCAAGAAGAAAACAGTGCCCTCATAAACTATCTATGCATTCTACTCGATGTGAAAGAAGGCATATCGTTTTGTGAAACATTTTCCAGACAGTTTGCAGCCTTAGGTTTAAAAGGCTAAGATGAGGTTTGCATATTACATAAACTGTTAATTGTATTCTATTCTTCCCTTCAAGAGCTAAACAGAGACATGTTTCTGTTTATTTGAAAAACAAAGACAGCATTTTATCAACTGTTGACATGTCTGGTCTTTGAAATGTGACATCTATCAAGCCAAGTTAAGCTACACCCCAGCAAGAGCAATTCTTATTTATTCTATTCTGGCATCTGGGAAGGAAGGACTTGAGGAAGATACTTTTTTAACTAGTTCCACCATTTGTTCCTCAGGCTACCCCATTGACTCCAGAAACCTGAAAATAGCCAGTGACATCTGCTCAAGGTGTCTCCTGGAACAAGGACTAGAGCAGCAGCTGAGGTGTCATTCAGTCAAACTTTCTTGTGCCACTTCCATGTTTCCAAAACAAGAGAAGACAGAAAGCCAAAAGAGCAATCTCAAGGTAGTCAAATAAAGTAACAGCCTTCAACCTAACTCCTCTTTCAACAATTGAACTCTGTTTAAAAAAAAACCAAAAATACACAGCAGCAAGTAGAAATATATCATAATTCACACTATATGAACAAATACAGAACTTAAAGGCATAGGTGCAAAAGAATAAGCTTTAACTGCCTTGTGCCTTACTGGACAGGAAAAAAAACCTTTATGTTAGTAGAAATAGTGAAAAATGCTTTTCTGATGCCCAAAATATTTCCAAAGACAATTTAGTTTTCAATCAAAAAAGTCATTTGTGCACCACCAGAAATTCTCAAATCCTTTTAAAATTTTGAAAACATCTGTATTGCTTCAAGAGACATACTCGTATGCAGTTCAATTAAGTTGCAAAGATATTTGTGGAATTATAGCTTTTGTACAGGAAGATTGTTGCACAGAAAAGAACAGTGGAATTTGCTCTCATGTAACAAATGGAATATTAGAAGTTATAGAACTGTGCACTCAAGTGTAACCTAAAAGCCAAGTTTTATAATTGAAACTTGTTCTGAACAATAGAACTGAGTCCTCTTGATGACTGGGCATCTTAAAATATGATTCTTGTCACTAAGAGAGCACTCAAAAGACAAAAGATAGCATTAAAGGAAAAAGATAACATTTTATAATCAATTTACGTGAACCAAGAAACCAACTATTGCAGTAAATAAGTTTTTTAATAAAGCACCTCCTTCTTCTTTTAGAAAACAAACTTCTCAATCCCAGAAAAATTTCAGCCAGCAAAGAATTACCAACAAGATTCTGTCTTTTGCCATGTCCTTATAAACCACAATCAAGTTTAACACTGACTTAAATTGCCATTTAATTAAGGAATACCAGAACTGCAGCCTGCACTTAGTCTAGAACTTGTTCATTTTTTCAGCCAAAAAAAAAATAATCCCACTTTGTTTTGAAGAACGGTATATTAGACTCAAATATAGAATCATATTCTTAGTTTCTCCCAAAAAGTGTGCTATTGAAAAAGTGTTATTGAAAAACAAAGCTAACACTGTGAAATTTATTAATAGGTAAAGACTCATTATTCTTGTGTTGTTCTGCTTTGCCTTCAAAAAAGGATAAAAGAAAAAAACCTCAGATGAGAAAAAGGTATTGAGTTTTCATTGTTTGTTTGTTTTGAGTTTGAGTTTCAGTTTGTTTTTCCTTTTTCCCTCTAGATAAACTGATCTCACATTTTATTCCAAGTTGCCACAGGAAGAATATTCATGTTTTGAAAACTGTAAGGGTTTATCACCACAAAATTAAGACCTGTCACGCTCTTGAGTTCTCATTTGTCTATCAAAATGCTGGAAGCCACCATTTAGGACCATTAGATACAAGGGTGTTAAATAAGATGAAGTTTTAGCCAACACTTACTATCTACTGTAAGTTAAATTGGTTAACAGAACACAATCAAGGCTGGTGAGGTCCTGCAGTGCAAAGTGCTGCTCTCTGGCAGCAGGAGGGAGCCAGAAAAATTCCAAGTGGGAATCTCTGTGATTCAAAGAACTGCAGGCCAAACTGGCGACAAAAAATTTACATTCATGGTTTGATCAAACGTATGTGATCAAATATATTTAAACTTGAAGCTTTGCTTCTTGGACCCCTGTCCCTCCAGCATCTTACTTCTTGGCAGCACTTTGCCTTTGCCAGTTTTGTTTCCATGGGATGTGTAAGGGCCTCCAGGGACCAGCTATCCAGGTCCAGTGATACTGAGCTGCCCAAAACCACATTGTAAAATGTATTTTCCTTAATACAGGAACTGTCACTAGCCATGGGCAGCCCACAGTCGTGTTCCTGAGAGCAACAGAACAGTCAAGAGCAGATATACAGGCTTCAGAGAGATATTTCCTTTCTCTCTTGTTTTCCAAGACTGACATTCCATTATTTTTCTGCAGTGTAAAGTATGTGATTAATATATACCTAAGACATTACATAACATTACATCCCATTTTAGCAACATTCATTCTTTCTTACTGTAACTTAGCTCTTAAATTTCTTCTACTAAGTTGGATTGTCCATCTCCTTTATGTTCTTATTCTCCAAGTTGGCTCACATTGTGTTTGTGAAGAAATCAATTTTAAACAGCAGAAGTTAAGAATTCTTCCTGATACAATCCATGTTTCTGAAACTATATTTTGCATTTAATCCTTCAGGTACCTCTAAGCCTTCAGTTTTCCTTTTATTTTTTTTTTAATGTCATATTAGCAACAGATAAAACATTTGCATTCTGCAGCATTTGGAATTTGATTCTATTTGGAATTCTTCCTCAGATATGTGTACAATTTTCAAAGTGAAGAATGAAAAGGTTTTTGCTGCTGTATCATCATATCATATCTGTGTTTCATATTACTGTGGTAAAAACAATACGTTTCTTCCACAGGGTTTTGTTTCCTATTCTTCCAGAGTATCCTTCTTTAGTTTCTGGAAGCCAGTGATGGAAAAAAAACCTAATCAATATAATGCAATCCTGACATAATTGGCAGTGTTTATTCCCAGCTCTGCATCCAAAAGTTCAAAACCTTTTCTTGCATGCACTGCTTTTGCTTTACCCATTAAATTGTCTTTATCTCAACGCACAGATTTTGTCATTGTTGTCCTTTGGATTTTCTCTCCCATCCCACTGGTGGGGGAGTGAGTGAATGGCTGTGTGGTGTTTAGCTGCCTTCAGAGGTTAAACCACAATAATAAGAGAAAAGAAGAAAATATCAAAAAGTTAACTTTTGCTCCAAGTCTTGCTTCTAAACAAAGCAGAAACAGAGACCACCCCTATAACTTCATCTGCAGTGCAACTGTAGGACTATGATCTCTATGTTAAGAAAATTCTGGGAACTCCAGTCTCAATAATGGTCATATCTGATTGTTTGATTAGTAGAAATTTAACAAGCAATCCTAGGTTTGTATACCACCCCAAACACTGCCAGTTACTCTGCTGTCTGATTCCAGTTCCTAAAATCATGCCAAAGAACATGCATTGAGAAGGCATCTTGTGCTATGTGAGTACCTACTGCAAGAAGTACAAAAACTAAGCCTTTAAGGTATCAAGATAATCTAAAAGGAGTTGCAGAATTACAAATGTTGACCTGAACACAGTGTCTCCACAGTTATGCTCTTTCTCTTTTAAATGTGAAAATAGTAACAAACATAGAGCTTACTGGTAGCACTGAAACAGAATGAAAAGCGCCAAATGGGAAGGGCTGAAGAATAAACAAGGAAGCCAAAACTTAAGGCCCAGTTGTTTTCTAGCCCAAGTTAGCAAAAGCCTTATAGTTCCTGTGGAAACTTGTCCATTTGGCACCACAAGAAAAAGTTTCAGTCTCAAAAGGAGAAGCAAATCAGAGTATTCAAAAAGTGGTGTAATAAATATTAAGGTACTGAAAGCACCTGAAAGTTAAACAACTGCTTTTAAGAAAGAAACCAAAAATGCATGTTTAAAATATATTATACTTAAAAGTAATTATCACTTCAAAAGTGGAAAGGAATGAGAAAACTGATGCTAAAAAAAAAAGTAAGGTGAAGTGAAAAGTCCCAAATGAAATGAAACCAAAAATATTGATGGGCAGATGAGGAAAGTTACTTTTATGCAAAGGCCAAGAACAAAATTATGAATTCGAGCAGAGAGGAAGATTGTTTCAAGTACTTTATAATGACTAAAACAAAAGGAAGAGGAGAATATTTTCTTGTTGTGAAAAAAAAAAAAAGAGTTACACACCTTGTTAAACTCTGAAAACTATGAGATATATAGAAAGAAAGGAATCAACTTTGCTGGCAAAATGGGAAAACAAGATTATGAGTCAAATTCCTAGTGCTAGTTATTAGGGTATTCAGGGCTAATCATTAAATGATCAGTTGTAGAGAGTCTTTCTTTTCCCCAGACTCGTTTGGCAGCCTTTACCCCAGGCTGGAACCAGGTGAGGGCAGGGATATGGAGCATCTGCCTCGAGTGACCAAACTCTGCATTTTGGGCAGCTCATTTTCCTCCAGCTGAGTGCCATAAATCTTGCTGTACCTCAGTGCTGCTAAGCTGGATCGAGTGATAGGACATCTCTGAAGATGGAAACCTGGAAACCTGACCAACAACGTGCTTTCCTGTTTGCTTTTCCCTCTTAAATAGCCATTACTGGTTGTTGCCAAAACAGGATATCAAACAAGTGATTTTGACCTGTCTGTATAGGAATTCCTTCGGGTTATGAAGGACTGTTCCTTCCCAGACCTCCCCATTATCTCTGCTTTACTTTTCCCAGCAAAGCAAAAGAATTCAGGAGGAAAGGATATGAAAATCAAAATTAGAACAGCAGAAAACAAAATTTTAGAAAAATGAAAGTAATAGGCACCACATTTAGTTCTACAATTACTATTAACAGAGAGAGAACATGCCACCAATGTATTGCCTGTGAATTTTGAGGATGACAAGATGTCCGTAAATAAATTAAGAATAACTATTTGTACTTGCTTGAGTGGCCTTTGCTATTTCCTTCCTGAGGTAAGTGAGCAAGCCAGTCATATCCTGTGTGAAAACTATGTACAAACAGCATTCTTCCAGAAATGAAGAAAAAATATAAAATCCCCTGAGTATTTGTTATATCATTTAGTTAAATTAGTCAGAGGACAAGGCAAAATCACTCTCAAGAAGAATAAGATGTCAACATTTGGAATAAACATCATTCAACCTATTTTGATTGCCTATGAATTGAGAAGATTTATGTCTTAGGTTTTTATTTTTTTAAAGAAAAATAAAAGGGGTGCATAAACATAGAGATAGAGAGTTCCTTATTCCTGAATTATTCCAATTTTCTCTCTGTAAAGTTTAGTCAATTGAGGTGAGCAGCAACAACTGGCAACTCATACTAAGTGTTCTGTAGAGTCTCAAAGGGCAGGAAACCCAACCACCCTAGCAAATTCATATTCTATTTCCATAGTTTTTTTCTTGTATGGGAGAATATTTCCGGAGTTCATGGACTTTACAGGACAGATATTTCTAAGAAACACACAGGTCAATATAATTGTACTTTGATTTATATACTTCAGAAACTGCCTTTCTGCAACACTGGTTTTGTTAAATCCAGTCTTTATTCTGTCAAAATGGCTTTGAGCTAAAAAAAAAGAAAAAAAAAAAGGGCATTTTGCCTTGCCAAAGCTGACAGGGCAAGAACCTCTATCCCTTAGTATTTTTCTCTTTGAAGCCACATTAAGAGAGCTTGCCTCAGCCAGGGTTCTGGAAGAGAAAACCTATAGACCTTGTATGTCTCATCCTTGGACAAAAGAGAATCAAACAGTAGGAACCTGGAGTATGGCAATATGAGATTTTGATGGTGGTTCAGTTAAATAATTCATTAATTCCCTTCTTCAGGTTCAGCACAGTGTTTTTTGGGTGAAGAAAACATTGAGTAAATTACTTCTACAAGGGTGTTTTCCTTGGGTATTTTTTGAGTGTCAAAATCAAAACCTTTATAATATAAAAAGAAAATGTGCACCAAAATAAGATGAGAAAAATCTTAAATGACTCAAGTTATTTTAGTGATTTCAGGAATTTCTGATATTTAGTTCTTTCTCAATGCCTAGGTAGGGAAAACAAAAATCAGTTCAGACCTTTTATTCACAGCTCCAGTGCCTTGCTCGCTATGACTGGCCTGTTATTCCTTATTAGATCAGGAAAAGAATGGTAGAAAAACAAATTAAGGAAAAGAACAGTGAATGCACCTACCAGAAGAAGACTTTGCTAACAAGAGAACTTATTTTCTAAAAGTAAGCACCAGAAAAAATTTTTTTCAAGATATTCAAGAAGGCACTGTAGAAATTAACATGCATTTCAGTACTCAGGTAGGGCTGATCAACATACATCATTATGTGCCTTCAAATCAAATTCATTCAACAATTTACTACCTTTCTTGTTAACAACACCTTAAAATAAGTAACATTAGCATCTGATTACAATCTGAGTTTACAGAATGCCCATTGCATTACAGCACAAAAGAGTGGAAGCAGAATAAGGAAGACTATTGCTTACTTAAAAGATTTATGATACATGATGTAATTCAGGGTGCTGTTTAGAAGTGCTAGCTATTTTATTTTCATACACAAAAGAATATATGCATTTTAGAAATAATTATCTGAAATTGTCAAATCTTCAAAACAGAAGCCTGAGGCTACTTGATTCCATAAACTATACAGCCAGTACAGCCAATATAGTTTTGATATAATTGTTCTGCCACAAGAGGTTGATGTAGTTGGATCCCAGTGACTACAACATGCCTTCCCTCTACCCCCCAGAGGCAGGAGAACAAAAATCTAAATGGGAGATCTAAATGCTTACAGATATCTTTGCACCTATGAATGCATAACTCCTCAATATACCATTCCCAATTTCTTATTTTACCAGCAAAACATCACATTTGAGGGCTGAGACTGATAGGCAGCCAAATCCTTTCTCACCATGTGCTTTCGGAGAAAGACGCTTGTGTCTTCCAGAACCACTCAGAACTTTCTATTTATAACATTCAGCTCCCTGCACAGATAACTCCATATAATTCTCTCTCCCATGATATCCTTTCTGAATTTTACTAAACTTGTGTTTTCAGGAAGTTTTTTTTTCTTTGTTTATTGTTTTGGTTTTTTAAAGCAAATTAACATAGATAATATTACAATGCTGATACAAATATCACAAGGGTTTAAAGTCTACCAGAGTTTCTATACATTTCTGGTGGTGGAATAATGAAACAACCCATATTTGGGGGTTCTAACACTGCAAGAAGTAACTTCTATACCATGTACTAAATTACATAATTTGTTTCCTGAATGCATATTGTCTAGACACAGCAATCAGAGTTTACAGTTAGTTCAGTGTTCAAACATGAAATGCAACTGTATTCTGCATCACCAGAGGAGCATCCTCCATTTACCAAAGTTTTTGATTCATGGCCATCAGTCCATTCTACTTATACTGCTCACAGGCTTCAGACTTGTTTTTTTAAAATACATTGCATATAGACACATAACTCAAGACTTTTAAGAAACCTGAAATTCCTCAGTGACCTCCTCATCTACACTGAGTCATTTTGCATCTTCTGATGCACTGGAGACCTGCTTATCAATTTATGCTCACTATTCAAGTAAAAAGGGCTTAAGCACACAGACCCACTTCTAACAGGTAAGATACAAGTATTTCACTGTGGTATTCAGGCTTTGCAAGTGTAAGACACACTGTGCTACAGGAAGAGTGCTCAAACTTCACTCTTGCTTCTATTTTTTCACTGCTGTTACCAAGTCTGCACTCACCTGTTTTGCAAGTACTGACCTCACATTTTAAATCAAGGAAAGTTTGATCTGTGAGGTCAACATATTCTTTACATAGACTTACTTCTATTGCTACTGAGATAGTTTGGGAAATAAAATCCACTGTTATAAGTCACTAGTGTCTTTTCTCTGAGTTTGTTGAACAACCCCATTCTCCACTGAAGGTAAATAGCCCATTAAATGAAGGAAGTGCACAGAAGAGAAATGATGCCTCTGGGAAAAGAAATTAGATTTTTATATTCAATTCAGTTTCCATTTATCCAAGCCATGTAAGGATAGAAGTCATGACCCCGGGGCAGAGGTGAATGCCTCAGCATGTTAGGCCTCTCTGCTAACTGAATTATTCTTTAGATATAGGCTCCTTTTGTGTTTTATTGATGAAATTTTAGTCCAGAGGGGAGTGCCAAAGAGCAATAGATCTTCCAGTTACAGCTGATGGTACATCTTTAGGCTCAGTAGCAAGAAGACTGACTCTTGCCAGCACTGAAGACCAAGAACATACTGTATAAATTCGTGTCCCAGTTTCCATCCCTGTATGAACTAATATTCTCTTCTTCCCCCTTTCTCTTCACCTGCATTCACCACAGAGCCTCGAAAAACTCAGCAGTGAAAGAACCACATTAAAGGCAAAAACAAATAGGTGTAAAGCAAATATTAGAGATAATAAGGTTTAAATCTACGCAAATATTAGCATCTGCAATATTCAGAGAAGCTTTGCTGGCTGTGAGAAGACTGAAGACCAAATAGACCAGGTCTTGGAGGAAGTTCTACTTTTGCCAGTACAACAGAGAAATGGTTCTCTGCTTCTATGTTTGGAGCAGCCTGTTTTCCATCGGTGAAGGCAAACTGCTGCTGCTGTGACCCTTGCATTCATGTTATATATATATATATATATATAGTATTAAAAATTCTTCTTTGCAGAATAAGTATCTTAAAAATCAAGATAAGCTTGATTTTTAAAGATTGCTTTTCATCCCTAGGTGTCAGTCCCTACCAATCCCACGTTATCTGCTGTATCTAAAATGTCACTGCTCTGTTTAAGCTTTCATCCAGAGCCCGGCTAATCCGAGCCCCATGGAAGCCAGCAACAGTCTCTGATCTGCCCCTGGGGTATTCATCAGCTGGTCTTGGCTATACATTTGTCATGGTTTCTGTTCAACCAGGCAGAAACACCACTACATTACTAGAAACTGCACTGATTGGTTTTGTCAGACACAGAGGAAACCTAACTGCTCCTTGCAGAAAAAATCAATTCCGTGGGCTGCCTTTAGTGCCAAACCAGCACATTTCATTTCTTGATCCAATGTCTCAATATTTTTCTGCAAGTGATAAACCCCTAAAGATTTCAATAAGCCTCTACATGGAAAAAAGTTCTTTACTCTGTACTTAGAACTTATCAATACTTTTGTTCTTATTCTCGTGTTATTAATCTCCAGTATATTTTGATGTATGTACAGATCCCCAAAAAATTGACCTCAAGAGTGGTAACTGCATCAGAACTGAAAATAAAACAAACTAAAAAATCTGGTTAATATTTTTCTGTCCCAGAAACATTTCTTGAGCATCAGAGTGTATTTCAGGGTACCACTTAACTTTGTCAGTGTTCATTTTTTGTAGGTCTTATGTTTAAAAGCAACAGCACATCAGCACTACATGGAAAGCTCAAGTGAAATCTCTCTATATTGAATTCTCTGCTCCATATACCAAAAGGCTTATATGACAAATGCTGTATGATAAATTTTAAACAATAGGCCTCTCAAGAGAAATAATGTGGAGAATGGCAAATTGAATAGAAGAACAGGGAAGTGTTCCCTGTTAGAGTATTTCTGTAGGTAAACACTGAGTGTTTAAGTATTATGTTTTCATAGCTTACATACTTTCACCTGTCATTTGTTGGTGATATGAACAATGCTATGAGTCCTTTAAAAACTCTTTAAAAAAAAAAAACAGTTGAAAGTCCAAAGTTCATTGACACTTAATATAAATTCCCAAGGCTGCAGCTGTGGAAGTGGAGTCCCTGGGGGCAGAGAAGCTGACATCAGCAAACCACAGGGCAGCACCCAGATGTAGGCTGATGATTTCCCTGGACATCTTCATATTAACATTTGGAAAAAAACAATCAAATAAACCAAACCAACCCAAACATAAATTCTAAGGGAAAAAATTCTGTTAATTACCATTGCTTGAAATTTTCTTCTGCCTGACAAACAGCATTGTTGGTAAATAGTCTACTCAAAGAAATAGGGTCCATCATTGTAGTCCATCAACTAAGCACTGGTTTTTTGAACCAATAGCCCTGTCTGAGCAAGTAGAAATTCCTCTTAGGAAAAGACAGGTGGAAGCCAAATAGGACTCGTTTATATTTCTCCATTCAGACTTCAACCAACACAGCACAGCACCAGAAACTACAAAGGGCTCGCCTAAAGACTGGTAAAATAAATATATTTTATTTATTTTATATATATTTTATATAAAGAAAATTTTAGAAGGCAAGAAAATTGTATGGCATTTCCTTTAAGTGATCATTCATAACACTCCAAAACACTAAGACAATGCATCAGTATTTATTTTATTTTGCTCATCATGCAAAGACAAATAAAATCTCCAGACTCGGACAAAACATTTGTCAGAGATGTTTGTTAGCACTGTTTCTGCATCAGGAATATGAAATGGTGTTTGCAACAAATACTCACATGACAAATCCTTTTTAAAAGAGAAGAATTTTTTCTGAGTTGAAGAATTAAAAGAAAGTGTGTTTTTTTACTACCTCCTTCATGCAGAATTCTGAACAGCAGTATGTTGCTTATGCTGGAAGTTCATTTAATTCTTTATCAACAAGATAGGTTAAGAAGCTTCATTTGTCATTTAGGGAAAACAGCTCAGCACATCATCTAGCACATGAACAAGTTCTTTAGACACTGCTAGGGGGTAGAAGAGGTATTTTTAAAATAGTTTACATAATTAATAATCCCAGGGGAACAGACAGACACCTAATTCCTGACCTTACAAACTCTGCTGACATACAAGAGAAAATTTCAGAAGTCCATCAACTGTGAAAATTCTGTTTTACAAAAGTTACCAAAGGCTTTAGAGAAAGAGAAATTAGAAAATTTCTATTATAGAAAGCACAAATCATTCGCTTTTCTTGCAAAAGGAAGATCCCAACCATTTGGCCATGTTAATGTGTAAGAACTGAATTTATAACTAGAAAATATTCCACATATTTGTTGCTAAGTTAAAAATATTATCATTTGATTCATAAATTCACCTACTTCAGCCAATCACAGGATACAGAGTGTCAGTTACATTCAGATATTCTCCACTTGCTGAGTATGTGTTTTGTTCTGGACAAGTGAAAACAGGTTGAAAATCAAATTATTCTTTGGGAGTTGTGAAAGTCATAATATGTATGTAGACCAAAAGAAATCAGAGTAGTCATCCTCAGAAGATGTTTTCTAGGTGAAGAACTATCCAATACTTAAGAAGGCATGGAGGGATTAACAGAGATTCCATCAATTAACTACAGGCATGTCTCCTCAGTTACATTAGACAATCCTATACAGCTACAGCCTGTATTTTTCATTACTATGAATTTTTTTTTAAATTAGACATTTTTGTGAACTTGTTCTACCTGTGCATAACACCTGCCCAGTATAGAAACAAGCAATATGCATTTGCCTCTTTACATATGACAAAAACCCAGAAAAAAGCCAGTCAAGGAGCCACAAGGCACTAGGGAGCTCAACTTACAGACACACTTTGCAAAATCTCTTATCAGCACAGCAGCTCAGACTGCTATAACTTACACAAAAACTGCAGAAAGCTCATATTCCTGTAATGCCAAGGTAGCAGTCTCCTGGATTATCCCACCATGTGCTAGAGGGCTCAGGTGACACAGATTCTCTTTAAACAATCATTTGTTTCTAACCTTTTATGAACTAAAAATTAATTCCTATAGTGCCTGCACGACAGCAACAATTCCTGTTTTCCTTGTAGGGTCCTACAGTTTAATTTTTACATGTTCCACGAGTTAGTAGACACAGATTTGAGGAAGTAAGTTATATAAATGCATGCTTACCAGCTGGTGCAGAACGTGAGCAGCGAAGCTGAAAACCATGAGAATCAGCACAAGAGTGACTGAATTTGCCTTGCTTAAAACCTGGCTTGGAATCCCTTCTTCTCTCAGTCTCATCTGATGAAATCTTATCCAGTTCAATTACAACAGCTGACATTTTGATCGTTTCAGTAGACATTAAATAAAACAGAACTGAATAAAAGGAGGAGAGAGTTTTAGCTCAGCTCGCCCAAACTTGCAGTCTGAAAATAATTTTCTGTCACAAACTTAAAAAAAACAGAACAAAAACAAACAAACACACAAACAAAAACAAAAAAAAAGCCACAACAAAACAAAAAAACAAACAAAACAAAAAAAAACATACTCTAACAGTGGAGAACATTCAGGTTTTTGGGTTGTTTGTGTTGTTGTTGTTTTTTCTTAAATCAATGACAGAGAAACTCTATCTCCATGAAGCTGTTCTTCCAGCTCTGGAGCATCTGATAAATATTGCATCTCTAAAATACAAAACTACTACTTTAAAAACTTCTTCTGTTCTTGCAGTGACAACCACGTTATGGCATTTCTGAATAGCTGCCAGAAAAGTAGCAAGGACAAACAAAAGCAGAGACATTTGTATGTCTGCTAAGTTGTGCACTTCCTAACTCTGAGAGCCCAGCTCACACTCTGTGCCCCAGCTGGGAGGGGCCAGTTCCACTGGGAGCCAGAGCACCCCAACCCACCCTGGCATCTGTGCCAGGTGCCCGGGCTGCAGGTACATTTCCATAGGGAACACTCGTGTCACTGTGTGGGATGTGTGCAGGAGGATAAACAGCCAAGAGCTAGGTAATTCCTTTAAAACTAGTAGGAAATGCTTCACATTTTCCCTGCTTGTTATTTTAGAGCCTTGAGAATAAAAACGTGTCTTTCTAAGAAAATATCAACTAAGAGTAATATTAAGGAAAGCAGTTTAATATTTCAAGCTTTTTTAATTGTTGTTTTTGTTTCCTTAAATGGAACTGAATCTCAACAAACAAAATTGAGATCTCAACAGACAAAATCTCAACAAACAAAAAACCTGAGCTATAGAAAAGGTGAGGTGCAATTTGCCAGCTATTCATTTGCTATCCCTTTCTTCTTGCACAATTTTCTCTTTGCACAATGAGAAAGAGAAGAAAATGATGCAAAGAAAAACAAGAGATCTATGCAGCCATGCAGCTTTTACTAAACATTCCCTTGTCCTGCAAAAGCAGGACAAATCCAAAATCCTAAACTCAGCTTGAAAAACAAGGAAATGTCAGGTTTAAATGAATGGCAGGTTTCAAACTGAGCTGCTGCTGGCAGTATCTGCAGTGTTCTCAATGCAAGCAGGGAGCAAGTGGAGCTTCCATGTGCTTGCAGAATAAACATATCCTCAAACAGGATGCATTATATTTAAAAAGAAATAAATAGATCTATTTACCAGTGGGATGCCTCTTTAAATGTTTAGGTTAAGGGAATTTCTACGAGATTATGTCTAGATGGGGATATGATTGCAGCTAGGAGCCCAACTGAGGTAAAAAGGTTAATATTAAAAAGTGGAGAAACAGGGAAATGGGACTGTAAAAATCAGAAAGAGGGGAACCTTTCCAAGGACACCAGAAACGTGTGACAGTTTTGCTTCCATTTCACTTCAACTAATGCACATCAAGGGCAGGAAAAGCTTGTGCAAGTGTCACAACACAAAGCACAACTTTAAAAAGGGTTATATAACAGGAAAAACAAACAAATGTGCTCTTTGGAAGGCAAACCCAGCATGGCTTACACCATGAAAGGGAAGAGGCAGAAACAGCAGACAAAAAAACATTGCATCTTCTTTTTAAATAGCCCTCTATTCGTGCTTCTAGCAAATTTTATAGTCAAAAACTTATTTGCTGTTTTAATTCTTTTTCATTTCTCAAGTAATTTTCAGTTGTTCTGTTTCTTCCTCCTTGCACTATCCAAGACTTGTCACTTTAGGCAAGAGATCTGAGCAATAAAAAAAATAATCATATTAAAAATATAGATATCAACACACCTCATATAAACAGAATATAAAAATATTGCAAATATCATGGAACCAGAAGTCATTTCCAGAACTTTATTTACATACTTGAAGGCACAAATAAAGATACTTAACCAAACCAAAAACACCAGAACACGCTTATTCCTCCAAATTCTGTCTAAACTACTTTACTATTATAAAGCTGCTCCATAAACAATAATTGCATTTAATAAATCTGGTCATTAGACACTTACGTACATTGTTTTGTTAGTCTTCAGTTTTATCATGCTTCTAAATACCTGACATATTTTCAAATAATATTAATGTCCCTGCAAAATTTCAATTCTTTCATGTAGTGAAGTGTAACTCAACATTTATTTGCCAGTGGCAATGCTTTTCAGAGATAAGAAATTGTAAGTATTCTAAACCATACAACTTTTATGATACCAAACCAAGTTAATTTCATTTATAATGTAATTTGTAGAGTCCAGTCATTGCAACTATGACTTCTTCCTCAAAACAAAAAAAAAAAGAAGTAAAAAAAAAAAAAGAACATAATTATTCATAAGTCAAAATTATTTTTCCGACTTGCATTAGAAATAGAATCTTGTTTGCAGTTTTGGTTTTGGTTTTGGTTTTTTTTGCGGGGCTTGCTCACTTATTACAAGGGAACTTACTGCTTATATTTCAAGCAAGAAGTGTTAATATCAGTTTCTTTTGCCCAACTCATCAGTGCTCAGGAGTTGATGTGATGGGAGATGCAGGATTCACGGCGCTTCGCTTGCACTGAGCTCTGCTCGTTCCCAGCGGCTCCTCTAAAACATGGATGTGACACCCTGATCCTCTCTTGTCATGACCGTGTTCAGGGGCAAGGCAGGCATCCGTGGAGCTTATCACTAAATGCATGTATTAATATTTCTCTGGCACACCCCCTTCCTTCCCTCCTGAGGCCACACAAGCAGGTCCAGCTCCTACCCCAGAGTGCAGCCTCAGCTCCTCTTCTGCTTTACCTTGGCCAAATTCGTCCTCACTGCTGAGGCCTTGTTGAGCTTGTGTCTTCAAAAATATAATGAGTTATGATTAAGTGTTGCATGAGAAGTGAGAGATCTTGTATTTACTTCCTCCCTGGTGCTGAATATGTATCCATAGGAAGATACAGCTTTTCCTTTTTTCACATTTCACAGACATTTGTATTGGTTAAAAAGGAGTTTCTCCAAGATGAACATCCACAATGATCTCAAATAGCTGAGCATCCATCAAAGTGAAAGGACTTTTCTTTCAAATAGATCATGTGGGATGATAGATGACCTATCTACATGTCAATTAATCATTCTTTTCATCTACAAGAGCAGAATTATCCCTCATACATGCAGCTGCTTCATAGCAGTGTATTGTGTTGGACATTATATACATTATCCATTTAAATTTTTGCTTTGTAAGCCTTCTGGGGTCCTTTATCCCTTGGGGAAAAGGCTATTCTAAAAGAAAAAAAGAGTTTTAAGAGTTTTGTTTGTCAAGAGCTAGGGAAGATACTGAAGTTTTCAAGCACTATTTTTAGTATTTCCTGCTTGATATGTCTTCTGCTTAAAGTCTCCTTGGGGAAATAAACTAGTTCCTAACCAGCTCTAGCTGAACATCCTTTCTGTATGAGAGCTAGCACATAGAGAAAGGATGAGCTATCCTGAGTGCAGAGAGCTGGAGGATGAGGGTCTC
>JAOTQZ010000248.1:0-117500 GCA_026546895.1 Pogonocichla stellata | reverse complement strand
TTTAGAGGGGGTGTTCTTTTTTTTTTCTCTTAACTTAAGCGGTTCACAACAGAACAACAGTTCAGTTTCCAGCAAACTACCTAAAACTAGAAAGGAGTATATCAAACAAAAGTGCATTTTACACATTTTATAATCATTCATATGCACAAACATTTACAGTTTCCCTAGCCCCCTCTCTCTTGTCTGCAAAGCTCCAGCAGAAATCAGGATGACCTCCACAGTTTGTACCTGCTATTGTATTACTTTTCCACATGTTATCAATTACTTCAACAGCTTTTCTTTAAGCTATGTCGGGTCGTGTGCTTGGCAACAGGTTTATTTTAATTATAATTATGGTTGTTGTTTGTTTTAAGCTATGAAGTAAATAGCTACAGAATTTTAAAAATAATAACAACAACCAAAAAAAAAACCACCAACAAAGAAAACCTCAGCTCTCCCAAACCTTCGAGTTAACCAGAAGTTAACAGGCAAATCAACTCCTCTTTCACCTGAAAACTACAGTAAACATCCACATTACAACAGGTGCTGCAAAAGGGACCTCATCCGGTTTACAGTACAGATGCAAGTTCAGTATTTACATTAAAACAGGCGCTTTGTAAACATTAGAGGTGTGGCGTGAGTGGCCCGGCGCGGTTCCGAGGCGCGGGTCCCGCTCGGGGCCGCTCCCTCACCTGGGGCTGGGGCCGCTCCCTCACCTGCGGCCTCACCTGGCGCTCCCTCACCTGGGGCTGGGGCTGCTCCCTCACCTGGCCCCGGGCCCCGCTCCTGCTCCTGCTCGTGCTCGGGGCCGCCCCAGCTTCCCCGCCCAAACCCTGCCCTCGCAGCGCTGCGGGACGCGCACCCGCACAAAGACGCACCGAGCGCTTCCCGGCGTTTCCAAGATCCGAGCCTTCGCTGCTCGGAGGCTGGAAACGTCGCTGCTCTCATGCGGTGACACAGCAGCCATTCTTATTTATTGGTCCTGTATAAACCCCTGCTTTTTCCCCCAGACAAAAAAAGGGAAAGAGGCATCGCCGAGCCAGGCTTGCCTGGTCGCCGACAAATCGAAGATGCCTGAAGTACTTTTGGAAAACTAGCGATGCAAGCGGCAGCTCCTACCGGGCGGGAGGGGGCGGGCCGGGCCGGTTCCCTTCGCCTCAAAAGAACGGAAAACAAAGTTCAGAACCAGGGGAGAAGCCGAGTGGCGAGGGAGGGCTCGGCTGAAGGGGCGAAGCGGAAAGGGAGCTCACGCGAACGGCAAACCTCAGTTTCCCGCGGGAAAGTCTCTGCTTTCGTGGAAAAGAGTAGAGAGGAGAGGGGGAAGAAGGGGAAGGAGGGAGAGAAGGGGAGGGAGAAGACCTCCGAGGAAACTTTGGGAGAAAGGGGAAGACAGCGTCCGTGCAAGCGACCCGGGTCAGTGCACAGCCACGGAGTGCAGGGCGGGCGCGGGGCTGGTCAGAGTCTCGCTGGGGGTGGCCGGGCTGCTTTGGCTGGTGGCCGTCTGCGAGGACGTGGGGCTGAGCGAGGGCGGCGAGTTCGAGAGAATGGTGGGGATGGGCGCGGGCAGGGCGGGCAGGGCTGGCACCGCAGCGGGGGTAGGCTTGATGGGGACGGGGATGGCCGGCAAAGTCTGCCCCCCATGGCAGAGCGGCTTGATGGGCACGCCGTAGGCGCCGTACTCGCTGCTGGCCATGGAGATGGGGGTGGCGGTGTCGATCATGCCCGAGCTGTACATGTGGGGCCAGCCCGTGCCAATGGAGCTGCCCACCGTAGTCAATTGATTGGGGAGGGGGTAGGCGGCCGGCATGGGCTGCATCGTGGAAAAGGCGAGGCCCCCGGGCATCTTGTACTCTCTGGCGATGATGTTCTCGATGGCGAAGGGGTGCTTGAAGCTGGAGGGCTGGGACACGCCGAGGTTGTACGTGGACATCTGGGGCAGGTGGGTGCCGGTGGCCGCAAGGGCGCTGAGCCGCAGCTTCGCCTGCTGCTGCAGGTACTGCGCCGCGTCCGCCGGCTTGCTGGGGGCCAGATGGTCCGACTTGACCACCTTGAAGCGCTTGCGGCGGCGCAGGAAGCTGCCGTTCTCGAACATGTCCCCGCAGCTGGGGTGCAGCGCCCAGAAGCTGCCCTTGCCCGGCTGGTCGGGGCGCCGGGGGATCTTGATGAAGCAGTCGTTGAAGGAGAGGTTGTGGCGGAGGGAGTTCTGCCAGCGCTGTGTGTTCTCCCGGTAGTAGGGGAAGCGGTCCATGATGAACTTGTAGATCTCGCTCAGGGGATAATTACTTAATGTCCCAGATATATGGGAAATTCAGAGATCAGCACTGGGAAATCTCTGCAGACCTGGTCACATCTGAAAACGTGAATTTACAAGTAGACTTCAGAAATGTCATTTAAAATTATAATGAGCCTTGTTTACTCTGCTGGCAATGCTTGGCCAAATGTTTAATGAAATCACATTGATGATAGCTGCAGAATGAAAATGATGGCTGTGTGCTGAGTATGATTTAATCTCCATTATTATAGGCAAGTGGATTGCAAATTTCCATAATTAAACATCCAGTGCACTGGTCAGATTCTGTTGTAAAGTTTGGCAATTGCTGTTGTTGGGAACACAGTCCAGCGGGGTGTTGCTGTCACATGATGAGCTTTTGAGGCTGAGCTAATAGGATGCCCTTTTAAAGTGTTCTCCATGTTTTCTGCTTTAGAGGCAGAGGATACCAGCATGGAGATTTCATCAAAAGAAAACACTCACTTTTTCTCAAACAACACAGTCTTGCCCGTGGACCGATCTTCATTCAAATCTGAATCATCCGCATCCAAGGAAAAACAGTCGTGTTGTGGAGGTATAAAGGTAGAGTAAGAGTTTTGGATATTCCACTAGGGACTTAGAAAATATCTCTCTCTCTCTCTCTCTTTTTTTTTTAATGAGTGATCCCTTTTAAAGTTGTGATTATATCATGCTGAGTCAGTTTGAAATTATTAGAGATGCATGTAAGTCACAAGAAAATTTTCTTCCGATCTGTGTTTGCCTAAATTTTGGCAGTCATCAAATATAATTTGTTGGCTGAGGCTTTCATATTATGAGATCTTCAAGACCATCCTAAAAAGATCTTCAAGACCATTCCTTATTGGTCCACCTGAAGCTGAGAACAGAGCACTGGCAGACAGATACCAGGCAGCTGTCAGCACAGATTGCTTTTTTAGGATAGTAGCCATGGTGCTCTCCTCGACACTCCAAAGTAACATTGCATTATGGTCCGTGTTATTATATTACTTTATATTATTGAAGCATTGTTGTAATATTCCTCATTCAAGAGAACTCTGCATGAGGTGCCTTTGAAACAAAACTGCAGAAATAAACCTGTATTACCACTTTATCTCTCTCACTCACAAGGAGTTTTTCCTGGCTGTGATGAGAGGTCCCTGCTCTGAGGCTCACGGTGCAGCTGTGCCTGCCTGCCTTCATTATCAACCTTCCTATGTCTTAAAATTGCCTTGATTGACCAGAAAGATGTGGTGAAATATCTACTTACAAGCACTGACAAATGAGAGAAGAATGTGAAAACAGGTGCACCTTTCTGTCCCAGCCCTAAATCAGGAGTGTCTTTCCACCAGTGCAAACCTGGGACAGTTGCAAACCTAGTACAAAAAATTGTGCCAAAGACATTCAGAAGCATTTCAAGTTGTAGTTTACCTATACAATTTTCCTGGAAAAAAAAAAAAGTGCTTTCACATTGCTATTTAAATTCCAAGGGCATAAACATACAGAAAATGTAAAATACCATGAGAATATTTTTCCTAGAGAGTTCTTTGAGAGCTGCTGCTGTAGGAAAAAAGAACCAGAGAGGGGTTGTATATGTTTATTTACCCACAACTGTTTCTGAAGGAGGGATAACCAGCCCTGCATAAAGTTATTGAATGTCACACAGAGGTATATTTGACCCTCAACACAAGGATTTGCATTTAGCAGTGATGTTATTACCAGTGTGCCTTGTCAAATGAGATATTATAAGGAGGTTTGCACTGAAGGTGAGTACATTGCTCAGAGCACCTGCTTACTGGGAGTGTGAGAGAGGATTAAGGAGCAGACAAGGTTCTAGACTTCTATTCAAATAAAACCTTAATGTGTCTCTTAATTTCTGGGACTGGGTTTTACAGAAAGCATCCGTATTCATATTCAAACTGAGTCAACAGCACCTGTGTCTGAAGGCAGAGAGCAATGCTGTGGTTTCCATGACCAATTGCACTGTGTGTGTGTCTGTGGAGCACATAAACCCAACTGGGCTGCATTCAGTGAGGGCAAATTTAGGCAATAGATCTGCAGGAACAAAGAGTTCATGCTCAGGACCCTGTGCTCCCACTACCTGAATTTCGTACCAGCCCTCATTTTCCAGTTCAGTTTTGTGGGAAAGGGGCTCAGTCTGCAGCTTTGGAGTGTATACCAAAGCACTGTGAAGGGAGATGGAGTTTCATTTCCAAAGCCCTCTCATGATTCAGAGGAACATGCTAAAACAGTGATAGCTAAGAGAAAACTACCTCTGAAAAACCAAAGGATGGGAGAAGATTGTCCCCAGCAGAATGCACTCTGAGGAAATGCATGTGTTAGAGATTGCAAGGGGATTGTAGGGGGAGGATGAGCCCAGTAGAGAATTGCCTGGCAGGTCACTGTTCATCTCACAGAATGTGTAACATATTTTAAAATGTTCAAAAATTCACCTCCCCACCAAGCCACACTTAGCATTTACCCATTTGGTTACTGTGTAAGATTCTCCCTCCTGAGCTTCTGAGTTTCTGCCTTTCAGCAGAGCAGTAGCTTTGGCATCTTCCTGAAATTAGCAATGGTTGAGAGTCGATTCAGTTTTTATCAATATTGCTCATAAGAGATGAACAAACCAGCAATCCAGCATTTAATAAGAGGTAGGAGAAACACTGGTTTGGCTATTTCGCAGAAGGAGAGGTAGGAATGCAGAGCTTGTTTCAAAATAATTCATATATCATAATACATATTCATATATCTTCTGTACTGCCTGATTTTAATCACTGTCTTTTTTCACAGATATTTCTTGGTGCATTGTCTTTTGTTTATTTTGCTAAAGCACTGTCAGGAAGTTATCTAAAAAGTACTATCACACAAATAGAAAGAAGATTTGACATCCCTTCCTCTTTGGTTGGTGTTATTGATGGAAGTTTTGAAATTGGTATGTGCTGTAGAAACCCATTTTTATTTTCAGAAAAAAAGAGTGATGCAATTTATTGTGAAGAATGATTGTATGAATCTCCCTGAACCATAAAACTGAGCAAGAATCATCTAGTAAAAATAAGTGGGACCATCAGTATGATTATGTTCAATAGGAGAAGGTTGCTAGCACAGGCAATTTGGCACAGACGTAAAAAAATGTAATTTGGTGAGCTAAGCATGTGACTAAGTCATACTAATAGACATTTTGAGTGTTGAATGAGAATTTGCCTGCACAGATTTCTGCAGGCAGAGATCCACCTCCCCCCCACAAGTGTTTGTCCTTTGTGATTTATTAAGCAGCAGGAGGACAAACCTCTAACTGTAATCTACATTTCTTGTCCTGGCCTCTCCTTCCCTCTCACGCTAAGGTTTTCAGCATGTCATTGTGTCTTACAATTTCAGATTACTGAATTTATCTCATGGGTGCTCAGTGAACTGTGGTACCCACAGGAATGAAATCTTAGCCTAAGGGTATAAAATTCTGTTTGGTTTCTCCTTTTTTCTGCTTTTCTGGTTATTTGTTCAGCTGGCACAGTCTTTCTCCTCTTTTCCAGCTGTTTATCCAAAGTTTTATGGTTTTCCCATCACAGAAGGCATTGGGCTCCTCTGGAATGCCTGGAAAGAAGGAGAAAGACCAACCCCATCAGCCCTCTCTCCTTGAAATCAGTGCCTATACTACATACTAGAAATTGTTATTTTAGGGGATCTCTTATCAGCAAGCAGTAAAACTCAGTTTTCCTTTTGTACTCTCAAAGGGAACCTCCTAGTCATAATTCTAGTGAGCTACTTTGGAGCAAAGCTTCACAGGCCAAGAATAATTGGAGCAGGCTGCTTGATTATGTCAGCTGGAACATTCCTAATTGCAGTGCCCCAGTTCTTCATGGGACGGTGAGTGCAAAGTGATCAGTGTTTGCCAGCTGGGCTGTGCACCCTGAGTGGCAGCTCACTAAAAGCTTTAGCCATTGATTATGAGGATGGAAATAGGCATATGGGGATGTGGTTACTTAATTTTTTTTTTCAGTGAAAAGATTTATTACTGTAAAGCAAATAATTTAACATGTATACTATTTTTAGTTGTCATCAACTTATTTTTTTAATTAGCCTCTGGTCTTGATTTGCCACATTTTGACATGGTTTAGGAATTGTCAGTAAGAAAGTGATGACTATACTCAGGAAGACAGTCTGAGTACCAACCACAAGTCAGAGGATACACCAGTTTTTGCTAATCTCTTAGTCCAAAGTCATGTATCATAGCAGAGCAAAGTGCTGGTTAAACTAAATTGAATCACTGACACAAAAAGAACAAAAGGGACAATTTTCATGTACGGCTGCAGTATAAATAGAGCTCTGCTTATCCCCTGTAAACCAACACTGGCTCTGGATTCAGGTGGATTTATATGGATGCAGATGAAATTTGCATTTAATTGCTACAGGCCTATCTGGTAGTTACAGATCTGATTGCTTTTTTCTTAGTACTTATAAATAAATACAACTTTGATTTCTAAACAGATACCGGTATGAAAGATTCCCTCCCACCATCAATTCAACTGTTAGCCCCTCTCCATGTCTGCAGGATAAAAGCCAAACTCCACTCTCAGCCTTGGAGAAATCACAAGCAAAAATAAATGCAGGTGAGAATGATCTCTGTTAAATCTTGGGGCTGGCAGTGCTCACTATCATTAATGTTCCCCAAATCTTTCTGTCAGGAGATCTCAGTTTTGGTTAGAAGGAAGTGAGAGAGTTTTCTAAAAAGGGATGTGGAAAATTTATAAAATGAGCAAAATTATAGCATCTTTGAGGCAGCTCATGCTAAAATTTCTCTACCTTAAGCTGTTTCACAGTTTTCCTACTGTTTCTCTGACAATAGAAGTGTTTTAGAAGCCCTGAGCTTTCAGTGCTCCCATACATGTTCCTATAAACACGTTGCTGTCTCTTGCTCTGTACACAGGGTGTGAAAAGGAAGCAGGCTCTTCCATGTGGATCTATGTTTTGCTTGGGAATCTCCTGCGTGGAATAGGTGAAACCCCTATCCAGCCCCTGGGAATTGCATACATCGATGATTATGCTGCTGAAGAGAATGCTGCCTTATACATTGGTAAAATAAATGTTATTTCTTTTTCCTAATGGATTTTTCCCAGAGGAAACAGAGTTATTCTGAATAATGGAATGAATGAATGAATGAACTTGCCCTGATTGTGTTGTTTGCATAATTTCCAGTATTAAAGTTTATTTGACAGTCATGTACACTCAAGGGACCAAGTTCCCATTCAATTATACCAACACAGTTCCATTCTTTTAATTTGGTGAAAGAATTTGACCTTGGGTTCCTGCTGTTACCCTAATCTTTCTAATTCTTCTGGATGTGGACTGCTGAGCCTCTGTGCACATTCAGTTCTCTGGAAAGTGATAAAAACAGGCACTTTTTTAAGCACTTAAAATAGAATTTCAGTGGGCACTCAAAACATTCTCTCCAGATTCATGTAGGATCATAAACAATAGTATTGAAACTTTAGAAAGCTGGGATCACTGTTTTCTTGTGCTCCTTGTCTGATCACTGCACATTCACCTAAGATATTACCAAAAAGTCCTATCTCATCATCATCTGCTCTTGACAAGTTTCCAGCCAAGCAAAAGGCAAAAAAAACCAGATTCTTTCTGTAAAAGATGCAGTCTTCAGAGATTTCCAGGTGAATTTTTTCAACTTCAAAGTATTCAAAAGTATTCAAAGTATTCAAAGTATTCAAAGTATGAGAATGTATTGAAATGTATTAACTGTGGAAACCAAAGCAAAGTGATGTCTCAGCCTATTCAGGGCCTATCTCAACTGAAAGTGGTCAGTTAACTTCAAAAAATGGCATTTGCTTTCCAGTCACTTTAATCTTGTCAGCTAAAGTGTTTCTAGCACGTGTAGACTGGTGCTGCTGTTGAGTTTAGGCCATTCAGTTCCCTGACATTTTTTCCTTCAGGCTGAATTTAACTCTTTAATGGGATAACAATAAAAAAGTTTCGTCATAGTGGGGAAAATTTTATTGATGACTTTTTTTTTCTTGAAAATATTTCAGTTTGTGTATCTCTTGCTGCCCATGAGATGCCCTAAGCTGCTGTTAGATGCAGAAGCAGCAGTGCCCTTTTTGGCTCAGGACTCTGGCAGTGCCCTGTTCTCTGTTCCAGGCTGTGTCCAGACTGTTGCCATTATAGGGCCAATATTCGGCTTTCTCCTGGGATCCCTGTGTGCCAAGCTATACGTTGACATTGGCTTTGTGGATCTGGGTAAGTCAGAACACTCAGGCTTTAAAAATCCAGCCAGGCTCCAAAATGCCTATTTTAGGCCAAGAACTCTCTGGTTGTCTCCTGGGCATGAGGGGCTAGCAGGGCTAGAGTGGGCACTTGATGAAATGAAAAGGATGACAGCAGTGCAGTGGTCCATGCAGAATAGGCTGGCAAGAAGGATGGCTGTAGAGGAAGAAGGAGGTCTGACTCTTGCTCAGCCCCAGCAGGTCTGCAGCAGGTGCCTCCAAAAGATGCTCTGGTAAGGAGGCTCTGGGGAGATAATGGGAGCCAGAAGGAAACAGGACTGAGGCTCAGGATCCTGCGTGTGCCTTTTTTATATCCTTTTGTTGCCTAGAAAAGTGGTTTGGCAGGGGGTACCAAGTCTCCTGATTACTTTGGAGAAGGAAGTTTTCTTCCTTCTGAGAAAACAGGAAGGAGAACAAAAAACAACAGGAGGAAAACAGTTTTTTTCCTGGGGCTTTTGTGCAGAACAGCCTGACTGGGAGTGAGTGAGTGGCCAGCTGGACTGGCCCACGTGCTGGTCCTTGCAGCACCTCTGGGGATGTGCAAGTGGCACAGCAGTGTCAGGGTTGGGCTGCTGCTGTGCCCCAGCAATCAGGAAATGCCCAGCGTGTCCCCACAGCTGGCCTACACAGCACCCACAGGGACACAAGGCACAGCTACACCTGGCAGGCTGGGGATGGAAAGTCCCTGCAAAACCACCTTCCTTATGAGCAGCAAATATTCTCAAAATGTATTTGCTTGTTTCTTCTTTTGCACTTTCTCCAGACAGCGTCAGCATAAGCCCCAAGGACGTGCAGTGGGTGGGAGCGTGGTGGCTGGGGTACCTGATCGCTGGGGTGATCAGTGTCCTGGCTGGCATCCCCTTCTGGTTCCTGCCCAAGCACCTCCCCAAAGCTGAGAGCAGGAAGGACTCCAGCTCCTCTTCTGAGCACTGCAAGTTCATCACTGAGGAGAAGGACCAGTGCACATCCGCTCGGCAGCAGGCAAAGCTTGCTGAGATGGCAAAAGGCAAATCACTTGAGCTGTCTTCCTGATTGTTAAGTTTTTCTCTCACAGGCTTTTAAACTTAAAAATTTTCTACTTTTTGAGTATGTTTTTTCTCTCAGGTTTCACTCTCCAACTCAATAGTACACACAAAAAAAAGGTCTCTTCAATGTTCCCTGGACTTGGTATTGCATGAGAATGTCTTCAGCTGAGATTTGTGAAAATACAATAGTGGCCCAGCACATATCGTGAAGCTCTGCAAAAATTTTTTATTCTTATATAATGACTGTTGCAGAAGTGGTGCTCAAAAGAAAACCAACCCTTGGTTTGTCCTAATTATTTTTTTCCTGTGAGTTCATTCACTAGGAAAGCATGTTCAATATCTGGTTGGAATATAGTTGGGCACAGACCAGCTACAGTATTAGAGGAGCCTGTCTGGATTAAGACAGGAGATGGTTTGCACAATTGCATTTCCTTGGCCATGCTTTGCCTAAAGCATTTTCCCTCAGAACTTGAGTCTGTACCTCAGTATGTCTGTGCTTACTGTCAGCTGGGCTGAGCACTCTTTGCCCCAAATTCAGCTAAACAGTGCTGCAGCTGTTGAGGACACATAGAAACCAAATCATTCCTAGTTTGTGATGGAAAGAAGGTATTCAAAACAAGATATTATCTCTTCTGGGAAATTGATGCTTAGTGTTTTGCTCCACTGTTCCTCCATCCAGAAATGGAGGAGCTTTTAGGAGCATCATGGAACTTCGTACATTCCCTCTGAAATGTTTTGCAGTGTGGGGTTTTTTGGAAGGTGCACACATGTTACAAAGCATTAGTCACAGAAGTTATTCCCTCTCTGGCCTGCTTGTTATTTCTGCTGTTTTGTCTTACAGACTTCTTGCCATCACTGAAGAACCTCTTTGGGAATCCAGTTTACATTCTGTATTTGTGTGCAAGTATCATTCAGTTCAATTCTTTAATTGGCATGGTGACATATAAGCCAAAGTATATTGAACAACAGTATGGGCAGACATCTTCAAAAACCAACTTTGTTATAGGTAATGCTATATCTGCTTCTTCATATCTTTAAAATGGACATTTTAGGAGTGGCATATACATATAGGAAAAAAATGTATTTTTTTTAGGGTATGTTAATTTCTTCTCCTTTCTTCTCTGACTTTAAGCAATAGCTCATAAAAGGTAAGTTATTTCATTTCTGCTTCAGCACTAATTAACTCTGAGTTTATGCAAAAGTTACTGTAAAAGTTTACATTATTTGATATCTTAATTCCCATTTACCTGGAAATTTGAAAAGTAATATATGTGCAACACAAGAAAATAACTGAGAAATAATTCTGGAATAGTTCATATAAATTTTTTGTCAGATCTGCTGCCTTGATGGCTTCTCATTTATTTAAGCAAAATGAAGATGAGTTCAATGAGTGCTATGGGTGACTCTCCAGAGCAATTGGTGTTAAATAGGAGGAAGTGAAGTCATATCCCAAGCTGTCTCATACAGCACAAGGGAAAGAAGATGCTTCAGCCTTTGGGTACAGAGATCAACATTTTTGTAACTGACTTCAGGAGGGTGGACTTGAGTGCTCAGTTGCTGGGCCTGCACGTGGGGCTCAGCTCCAGAGGTCCAGGGCTTCAATAGCATTAGGCAGCAAAGAGGTTTACATCTACCCAACACAGAGGGAGCTGCCTTGTTCCAGGGCAGCATTAGTTGCACAGCAACAGAGGTATGTGTATGCAGAAAAGCTGTAATGATCCATTGTGCTATGTTAATTCCATTAAAGATAGAAGCTGGAATTTCCTGGCACAAAACTCCTCAAAGCAAGGTGAAATCTTCAAGTATAGCTGATGGCTGAAGAAAGTCCAGAAAACAATCCCTATATTCAGTATAGTACTTCTCATTGTATTTAAAGATTTTCTGGAGCTAAGCTTTCAGCTATGTGCCAAGTGAGTGAGGATTAAGGACCATTTGATTTCTCTGAGCATAGGGGCTATATCCAACAGAGAGTGTGTGGTGGTTTGGTTAGGGAAGGATCCTGCTGAGGGGCTATCCCTGCAGTAAGGTGATTTTTCTTACTCTTTTTCCTTTCTCTCCAAATCCAGCCTTCCTAAGAAACCTGAGGGCTGACTCAAACTCAGTGTTTATTTCTCTTTCACAATCTCTTTTACTCTTTCTTCTTTTTTAAAGAACAGTTTCTATCAGAATCTCTGATAGATATCAAAATTGTCAGAGCAATTTGAAGCACTAAATTTTTTTTTTAAAAGGCAGGTCTTGCTCCGGCTTTCATAACATTAGATAAAATTAAATTTGTCCTCTAGGAATCAGCAGATGACTCCACTGACAAACTAGTTGTGGAAAACACACGTCTTAAGAAATTGGAAGAGCATTATCTAAACTTTATCCATAATCTCTCTGTTAAAGAACCAGCAGAGAAGCATGTCCTTGAGAGTAAGTTTTTCAAAGCTGTCCCAGCACCTTTGTAACACTCCAAGGATCAGTCTAAGTCTGGACAAAATAAAAGGCCCTGAGTGGAGATCTTCTGTGTTTTGTTCCTTCATCTGATTGCTGCAGCTTTCTCTGTGGCTGACAAGGTTAGTCCACGGAGCTTGGCTTTTCATTAATACAGATTTTTCTGTTTGATTTCAGGTCTTATTAACATTCCTGCTGTGGCCTTTGGCATATTCTCTGGAGGACTGATCATGAAAAAACTCGGGATTGGTGTTTTAGGGGCTGCAAAACTTTCCTTGGGCTCATCTTTCTTTGGCTACCTTCTGCTGCTGTCGTTGTTTGCCCTGGGCTGTGAGAACTCGGACGTGGCCGGGCTGACCGTGTCGTACCACGGGTATGCTGGGCAGCCCATGCTTCAGCAGAAGGGGCTGCTTCAAACCAAACTCCTTCCTCAAAGTATATTTTGGTGAAAAGAGAGGGACTGACCTGAATATGCTTCCCAGAAATTTGATTCAAGTCAGTGGAAACCACTCCATTCCAGCAGGCCATGACCCTCTCATGACTACGGCATAAACAGTGGGGGTTATGTCACAAGTGCAGATTATTTTTCTGATTACTTTTAAATTATTATTGCCATGGGGCCCATCCTTTGAGCCCAGTGATTCCTAGAACTGTGAGTAGCTCAGTAGGGGGGAAGAGATTCAATTAATTGTTTTCTGCCTATGTGTGCCACTGAACGATGAATGGCATTTAATAGCCTTTGAACTCAAAATTTAAGGACTCGTGGGCTAACCATGAGGTTAACCATGAGGTACACCCGAGGCTAACATTTTTGCCCATGCCATTACTCTGTAGAACTAACTTTTTGGGAGGAGGGTCCAGCACTCACAGACTCACAGAAGTTCTGGTAGCTGCTCCACTGGTGTCTGATGACTGAATTTGGCAGAAAGCCGTCATGCAAGGTATCAGACACACAGTTTGGATGAATCCCATTCTGAATCCCTTGTTAACTTCTGCAGAGACCATTTCCCATGAGTAAATTCATCCCTTCTTTGCCATCTGCCTAGTTGTGTTAAAATTATCTTAGAAAATCTGAGAAAATGCATGAATATAAATTGTTAGTTGTCCCCCTTAATAAAGTAAACTCTGTCTGACAGTAGGTGGTGTGATAGCCTGAAAGCCTTAGGATAACAGAGAATGAAGGATTTACACTGCTGTGTGGGTGTGAAGAAACCACCTTTCAT
The DNA here is from genome assembly GCA_026546895.1 of Pogonocichla stellata. Lineage (NCBI taxonomy): Eukaryota > Metazoa > Chordata > Aves > Passeriformes > Muscicapidae > Pogonocichla > Pogonocichla stellata. Next base: position 104,305 of record JAOTQZ010000248.1, on the reverse strand, counting down.
GGGCTGCAGAGAGGGGGTCTGGGCAGAGAGCATCACCCAGGAGGTGATGGTGGTTTCTGCCACATCCGCCGGGCAACACCAGCTTCTCTTTTCCCACAGAGCCAGGCCCACGGCTGATTCTGAGCCAGGCCTGTTTTCAGAGTGCAACTGGGGCTGCAGGTGTTCCAGGGACGCGTGGGACCCCGTCTGTGGGGAGGATGGAGTCACCTACATCTCGGCCTGCCTCGCCGGCTGCCGCGCGTCCGGCGGCGCTGGGGAAAGCACCGTAAGAGCCGCGCATCCCCACAGGGAAAACTGCCTCCCTTGCTGCTGCCGGCAGAAATCACAGCCAGAGGATGCTGGGGGCCGTTTGGTTTTGGTTTGTTTTTAAGCTATTGGCTACCAAGACTGGTAGAAAAAAATCTAATAATTAAATTCATCAACAGTAAATATTTTATAATTTTCTCTTTCATTGAATAAGCCCTTTCCTTTTGTAAGGCATTTCCCACTTGGGACTTAAACTTTCAGCCATCCAGAAAAGCGTGATGTGCAATTCCTAAAGATCCACTTCTCCACTGTTTAGGTGATCATACACTTTTGCTGAATCTCTTCCAGGTATTTTTTAACTGCAGCTGCATTGGAATCTCTGAATCTTCACAAAGCTCCTCAGCTGTGGTGGGACCATGTCAAAAAGGAAATGAGTGTCCCAAAAGGTTCCTATATTTTCTAGTAATATCAGTTATCACTTCATACACTTTATCAGTAGGTGGCACACCTGGATACATACTGCTTCTAAGGTAAGAAACAATTTCTGCTAGCATTGCCAAATGTTTTCAAAGTGTTTTGGCACTTGACTGGTACTCCCTCCCCTCCTGGTATTCCTAGTATTGGGAAATGTTATGCAGGTCTGCAAGGCAGAATATTCCATGTAATTGTTCTCTCCCAGATTTTTCTCCTTGTTTTAACAATTGTTTTAGCATGAGATTTTTTTTTTCCCTATTGTGATAATCACAGATTTATTGAATGCTTGTCACAATCCATATGCACTGTAAGCTTTGAAGCTAATTTTAGCAAGTGCAAAAGGCATTTAATACTACAAGTGCTTGATCTGGATTTTTGTCAGCTACTTGCAATTTTTGGTTCCAAGTCCTGCTCTGCTCTGTTTTGGAAACCTTTCTTTCCCGATTCGTTTTTCCAAATTATTTCCAGATGGGCACATTCTACTTCTCAAGCAAAACAACAGTAAATCCAGTCTAATCTTTAGTATTTTAAATTTGTTTTCTTGCTCCCAAATTCACTTTGTTTTTGAATTAAATTTTCTGGACCAGGCCCTATCTCATTGCTTGTGTCTTTATACCACACGGCCAGTGCCAGTGTTAGAACTGGCTGAACATAAGCAGTATGGAAAAACCTAAATAAGAGATGGGTGAGGTGAGGATCCTTCTCCACAGCCCTGCACAAACACTGCCAGTGAGGTGGATACAAGCTGCACAGCTTTCCTCACTCACCTTGCAGTGCTTCCTGGAAAACCGCACAGCATCTCTCTGCCCTGGGGCTCACTCCAAGAACAGTCATACTATAATCCATTTTAGACCATTTTTACTGAAGCTTCTGTCCATGGGCCAAGAGGAGGATGATTCATGAGAGGAGAGCTTGCAGCAGAGCCATCAGGATTTAGGCCAGATTGCTCTCTGGGGTTGTTCTTGACACGTGGGATAAATATGGGCATGGAGCTATGCAGGGATCCGGCTCCCTTCCCCTTTTCCTCTACATGATGTCTTCCCTCTAGCCATAAGACATGTGATGGAAAATGTACAGATCTGGTACCACACAGGGCCTCAAAATTGTGGTAGCCATGCTCAACTCCTGCTTTCTTCTTGTCTCCACTGCATAAAAAATTAAGAATTTGGGAGATGTTCATAACTGAACACGTACAAGCTTAAATCACACAAGTTGCCTGCCCTTCTCAGCCCTAAGAACTTGCTCTTGGAGGTCTTACTGCTTAATTGATTGAGTTAGAAAAGCTTAGAAAGGTTTTCAGTTACCATACTAAACCACTTTGTTATATGAAATCAGAAAAACAGTTTTATTGGTCCTGCTCCAATGCTTTTATTGCTGTTGAAAATCATTTTACTTTGAGAGACATTTAACTGCAGCTTAGAAGCTATGTGTTTTCTTGCTGGATTGAAGGCATCTGCCTTTGATGGGCAGCTAAATAAAACATGTTTTGGTAAATTCAGTCCTTTTTTATTTTTTTTTCTGCACTGCAAATGACCTGTGGGCACAATTCCACTTTAAGCTCACACTTTCTTTTGTCTTTTTTGAAATCCATCACTGACTGACTTTCTCCAAAAATCGGGCTGAATTGAAAGTGTGGTTCTGTTACCAGTAGGAAAATAAATTTTCTTTGAGCACAAATAGTCCCAAGGTCAAGTTCCAGGCTTCATTATGTATTTTGTTCCAATGATCTCTTTTAAAAATTATTCAGTATTCAGTCATCTCTGTTAAGATTCCAGCACTTAAGCAAGCTGATGTTTTCCGATGAGCAGATATTGTTGCACCTGCCATGGAGGACAAATAGAGCTAAATTCCTAAAAGCCTGAAAGATCTAGTGACATCTACTTTGATGGTTTGCACACTGAAGCCATTAAAATACGCTTGCAGCTGGTGACCAAGTGATTTGCTGAAATGTCATTTTGGTGGTATTAGTCTCATTACAGTAGCCAAGGAACTTGGGAAAGCCCTGAAGTTTTTGAGAAAAAAGCCCTGCAGCTCAGATAGCTGTTGTTCAAGCACCAGCTATTAATAGCAGGTGATTAGGCAGTGAAAAGGAAGTCTCAGATCTCCCTAAGAGGCCTGGCTATCACTCAGGATCACAAAGGACTCCTGTTTCCGTGCAAAGACAATACAAAGAATAAAACAATTTTTTTTTCATCTGAAAGAGAATATTTTTTTGCAGGATATAAACCCTATGAAACACACATCAAATATCCAGTTATTGGTTTTATTTTCCACTTTTTGCTTTCGATGCCCTCAGATTTGTTTAGGAGGACTCTAGTTTTTCTGATTTATACTGAATAGAATGACTGTGACTAAAGTTTTATCAATTACCGTATTGATCCACGTGATACCCCACATACCAAAAATGTCCTTGTTTAATCATGTGACTGGTACTACTCACTTGCCAAAATCAAGCATATACCCAGATTTGTGCTGGGTTAGGTATTGTAGTAGTCAGTAGCTGGGAGGAACAGCTCGTTTGAGCAGCTGGTGGGGGAGCAGGTGACTCCTACGAGCCGGAGAGGCTCCGTGCACACCCTGCTGATAGCAGGGATGCAAAGGCAGCTGCTGTCCTGCCCACCACCTCTCCTCCCTCAAGGAGCCAGGATGATCATCTAAGGCTGGAGCAGGCTCATCTGAAGAGCTGGATGTGTGTGGAACTCACCCTGCAATCTTAGGGGAGTCCAAATGCAGATGGTCTGCTCTGTCAGAGAATGCTTGGAGCATTTACCTTTACAGGAGGTGTGATCCTGATCCTAGAGAGAATGCAATTAAAAGTGAGTGCCTAAATAGCCTGAATTGATCCAGAATTTCAGGGAGTGTCTAACAGAATAAAAGCATCCTATGGATGCATGATTTCACTACCAATTTTCTTGTTCTGTGTTAGTAATATCTAAGTGCTGATATCATCTGAAAACCCACAAGCATCTTAAAATGTGATGTTGAATATAGATGTTCAGAATTCCTACATGCCATCCTGGTTTTATCACCTTTTTTACACATTTCTCCAATTCGGTCAAAGTCCATGACATTAAGAAGGAAAAGGTCACATTTTTCTCCTTTCTCTTGTTTTCTATTTGTGTTCCAATTATATACACTTGATGCTTTATGTCTAGCTAACACCTCTTTTATTATTGTTTTTAGATGCATTAAACCCCACTTGAAATCATTTGCACTTGGTATCTATACTCTGGCAATAAGAGTACTTGGTAAGTCCATTTGTACTCCCAAGTCAGTTTTAATACACTCCTCACTGATCATTTATCTTAGAATTAAGCTTTGGTTTTTGGAAAGTACAGTGTCTATCTGCAAATAAATATCATATGATTTTAAAAAAAGGTTGGAAAAAGGAAATTGCTTTGTATTTGATAAACCACATAATTTTGTCTTAGGTATAATTAGAATACACAAGGCCAATATTTCTAGAGATGTGATCCTGTAGACTATGAAGCTAAAAACAGAATTACATCTTGTCCCCTTACTCAGCAACAAGCATAATAGAACACCTATGGCTGTGACTTTGTGATTGCTTTTCAGGCATATATTCACTAGTTTCTAAGGGAATTAATCTGAATACAGGTGTGCCTGAGGGCAGGGTCCACTGCAGCCTTGTGGTGGAGCCACCTGAAATCAAGGGCAACATGAGATGCCAATAAACTGGAAATTCTAAAATTCTCTAGGTCTTCATAAAAAAAAAATTAACAAGAAGCAAGTCACCTATTTACATGAGCAGAGCTAAATGAAGTGGATGAAATGACATCAAAACAAGCTGTTGGCTACTTTCTTACACCTCTGAAGGCCAGAATTTTCTCTCCAGGCTCATTTTCTCATCCAGCAACCATGAGTGGCTTCCCAGGTGACACAGAGTCCAGGATGTCCCCATCAGCACATGAAAAAAGGGTTTTCCTTTCCATCACCCCTTAGAGCTGCAGTAGGTTTGCCCCTGCCACAGCAGGATCTCAAGGCACACGGAGCATTCCTGCCAGGCTCCCAGCCCCCCTGTCTCTGTCCCTTCTCCTCCCCACCCAGCACAGGGGACACCCCTACCCCAAGCTGAGCAGACTCCACTGCCCTCAAGACAGGAGAAGTGTCTCCTCTTTTTTTTTTTCCCCCCAGAGATGTCCTGCAGGGTGAGGAAATCAAACCATGGCCAGCACTGCTTCCATGGACTTGCAGAGGCTTTTTGATGTTTTGTCCTGTTTTCCTGGCTTCCCACAGGGAGGAAAGGGTGGTGTGTGCCTGGGCAGCACAAGGCACGTCTTCCCAAACCAGCAGTGTGGAGGTGGTGCTGCTGTCAGAATAAATCATTTAGCTCTACATGAATGTGCCTCTAGATCAGAGCTGATCACCCTGGAAAGTAAATTTCTTCCCTCTATTTGTTTGTTAAATACACCCAGCGGGGATTCCAGCCCCAGTGTATTTCGGAGTAGCCATAGATACCACTTGCCTGAAATGGGGAAGCAAAAGATGTGGGGGAAGAGGAGCATGCAGACTCTATGACTCCAGTGCACTCAGGTAACAGCTCTTCTCCACTCCTTCCTTTTGTTCTTAAAGTACATCTACACCTGGCACTGGTAGAAGAATTTCTGTTAGAAAATTGGAATGAAAGATTTGAAACTGAATGAAAGACTCTGACTAACAACATTAACAATAATGCTCGCATTTCACCATTCCCTTTTGATTCAGTCTCTTTTGAGGGGGAGGGCAGATCATCTTGTTTCAGTATCAGCTGGAAATAATGGTTACTTAATAATTCACAAAAAAAGAGTTGTGTTGAAACCTCAATTTTGTGCTGAAGCTCCCTCAGCTTTCAGTATCTCTGCTGTCATTTTGTGTGTGTGTGTGTGTGTCTGTGTAAATAAGTTATTAGAGCTCATTTTTCTCCATGTTGGAGCTGGATCAAAAAATGTAAGGCAAAGGTGCCACAAAATATGCTTGACTTATCTAGAGACTAAAGTGCAGAGTTGTGTTTATCAATTTATTGCTAGAGGACAGTAATTGTCTGAACTGCATTTGTGAAAGGCTTCACCAGAAATGAAGAATGGAATAACAGTGGTAAGAGGAAGATGGGAGAACAGGTTGTCCCTTCTCCCACCACTAGGAAAATAAACATGAGAGAGGGTACATCTTGTTTGAGAACTTGAAGGAAAGAGCAAAATCTCAGCTGGGACTCTTCTTGCTAATAAAACATTATGATGTTATTGTTGCTGCTGTTGTTGCTGTCATTATGCCTGTAAAGCAAAAATGCCATCCATGGTCTTGATATCACTGGTACTGTTTATGAGATTACTGAAAAATAGACTGACTGCTCTAAAAATATTAGTGCTGTTCTTACTGAAGCACATTGGGGTGGAGGTCAGTGAATGCCTGAGATGCTTTCTTGACCACAGACCACTCTACACCTGACCTGGGTGAGCTGACAAACTCCCCTGTCCAGGGTCACCCCTTGATCAGGGTGTCCTTCCCCAGCCTTACCTGATGAAAATATGAGTGTGTCTTTGATGCCTTCTGGTCGTGTGCTGCCTTTGACACAGGCTCTGATCCATCATTTCTCTCTCAGGTACGTGTACCTGGGGCTGACTTTGCTCTTGGGCACGGTGTCAGTTTTCTTCAGCGTTGCTGTCCTTTGGGTTCTCCGAAAAAGGTCGTCTCCACGAGATGAGACCCTCTCAGCCAACGGGGAGAGAGGCGCCTATGGGACAAAGAGCAGGAAAGATAGTTTTGTCAATAGTGACCAGTTAATTCAGTCACCTTACTGGCCAGAAAAGGAGACCAGACTTTAGGAAAACTGAGATCTCCACGGTGATTTTACCCAGTGAGTGGTGTTCCAGGCAAAAATCCATCACCAGTGAAGCAGTATCTTAGTAGCTACGCTGAAAATGTTCACCTTCTTGCAATTGTCCCTGTAAACCCCAAAAGCAAAGACCACCAGTTTTTAGCAGGTGAACAGCTCTAAAAGCACTGCTCACCATTTCCTCTGCTGAGTGAGGGGGTTCCTATGGCTGGGGAGGTGCAGTTTTGCCCTCCCCATTTTTGGAGCCCCTCAGCTCCCTCCCTGCTGGCGGAGCTGCCCGAGCCCTGCTGCCCCTGGGTTTCCTGCTGCGTGGGGGCAGTGGGGAGGCTGCCTGCAGCTCCCTCTGCCATGGGCCAGCCAAGGGCACTCATCCTCACCTGGCAGCCTGGGAGGCAGAGCGGCCTCGGGCACAGCAGCCCGTCCCTGCCAGCAGCAAGGCACGGGGCAGGAGGAAGGGGCTGTGCTGGAAGGAAAAATCAGCCGCAGGCTCACGAATTGGATCCACGGCACTTAGGGTGTCGAGTGTTGTGGTTAGGAGTCCATTTCCCAGTAGCTTTGTTCCAGCACAGCAATCAACTATAGAAGTTGTTGTTACAGTCAGAGACCACAAGAGTACCATCCAAAGGAAACTGGAATGAAAATAGAGCTTTTCTTAGATTTCCAGCAGTTTCTTGCTTCTTGCTAGTACTCAGTGTACTAAATAATTCCATGCACTTTATGATGTAATAACAAAATTATACAAGATACATATGATTTATATTTTAAAAAGCTATGACAAGACAGCTTGGGAAAAATAAAATTAAAATTATTTAAAAGACCAGGTGACTTGGGGGTTTTCCTTTTAATTTATTATGTTTTCTAACTGAAAGTAAGACATTTTTGGGCTTTGTAAATATTTGATATTAATTTTACTTGGGGTGGGTAGTGCAAAGCTTGCACTGGAAAAGATAATGGTGGTACCACAGGGATCCTTTAAAGCAACTAGAATTTCTGAGCACATGTTGAAAAGTAGGCTTCATCCTTCACCATGATATTGGGAAACAAACCCATATCACATCATTTGTGTCCCAGCAGTGACTGTAGGTATCCTGCTGCCTCTGCTGTGGGGTGCATGAGGAGGGGCACACGTGTGAGAGTGGGATTTTCACTGGGCTTTATCAGTGATCAGTGATCAGAGTTTGTCCTGTGCCATTGGGGACCAACCTAACCCACTCAATAGCAGCACCAAAGGGTGGTGCTTAAGCACCAAATGTCTGTGGAGGGTAAAGCTTTGAGTGCATTACTGGGGAAAATGTCAGAGGAAGAGCCAATGTCACCCAGATTTGCCACATGGGTGAGTGTTCAGGCAGTGACCTGGAATCTGGGAGACCCACTGTCCTGTCCCAGGTCTTTGTCCTCCCAGGTGAGGGCCAGAGGCTGTGGGCAGTGAGGTCCTGGACAGCTGTGGCTGTTCACTGGGCCTTGTGAACTGGATATTGAACTAAACAAACTTAATTAAAATAATCTGAGGATTTATGAATACGGGATTTAGTCAAGAGTCGTGGTTGGGGTGGATCACAAAGATTGGCATTCCCGTCTCAGGTCTCATCATCATCATCATAAAAGTAGAAAAAATGTCAAACTGCACCAGCAGCACCAATGCTTGGAGCCTTCCAGAGCCTCCTGGAGAGGGCAGTTCCCATAGAAATGAGCTGTCAGATCCCATGAGAGGAAGGAGGAACCCAATTTAAGTGCACCCTGAGATAAAAAAGGAGAGATATCTGCACTTCAGTCAGTGCTTGGTGTTGTATGTGTGTCAAAGCAATGGGGATGAATCCTTCTTTGTGAGTCAGTCCTGGCAGGGACACTGCACCTCTCCAGTTATGGAGCTGGTACACTGGCTCTTCTGCACATGCCTGGCAGCAAGAGGGCCAGGAAAATTCACTGATTTCACCTGGGAGAGAGAACATTTTCTTCTCAGTCGCTGGAAGAGTGCTGTGTTTTGCATTCAGTAGGAGAATGATAATGGACAAAAAGTCCATTATTGCTGTAAAAATGATGAGTGGCAATTTAAATGTGGGGCCCTTCAATGGTGGTTTGAAGTGCTCATTACTTAAGCAACATGTGGCTAATACCAGGAGGTTAGTTAACCAACAGCTCATCCCAGATTAATACAGTTCATTGAATTTTGAAGAGAGTAAATAAGGAAAGGATTTCGTGGAGAGCACGTGGAGCACATTCTCACAGCTGGATGGTGACCAGGCCAGGAAGCTCTCTCTCCTGGCTGTTGAGTATGGCAAGTTTGAAAGGCTGTTCTACACAACCAGAACCCTCTTGTTGATCCTGTGGTGTTGGCACTTCTAAAATAAGATGTGGAAAAACATAAATTTGTTTACATAAAAACCAACCTGTGATAACATTACACACTCAGCAAAAATCTGTTTATTTAACTGTGCTGACAGACTGATTTCCAGTGTCTGGAAATCAAGCAGGATAAAACTATAATAGAAATAAATTACTATTTTTTTTTCCTTTGGTATATTTCAGACATCTGATAGATTTTTCTGTCAGAAAAAAATCAAGACTCACTCATTCTAGTAAAAGATCTGCTCTAGTGTAACAAGATAGCTGGCCTCTGCCTGGCCAGCAGCTCCCTGCTGCTGCTGCCTGCCCTGCCAATTGTGCCTTGGCTGCCTCTTCCTCTGGTGGGATCTGCTGCCACCTCTGCTGGAGGAGCCTGCACCCAGCTCCTGTGCTGAAGGTGACTCACTGTGGCTTCTGTAAGCACTGCTTTTAACCTCAGCAGGGATCACAAATTACTGATGTCTCAGTGCTCTTATTAAGGGGGTTTTTACTATCATAATCCTTTCTGGTTTTTTTTATTCAAGTGTGAGTAGTATGGAGGGGGGAGTCTTGGACGGAAAAAGAGATACATCTCTCTTTTTTAGGTGTGAGACCATAGTCTTCGATTTGACTTCAGTATTTTTCTGTTGGGGTAGTTTTAATCAAGAGTTCTTGGTTCAAGCAGCCAGCTTTGATTGTGAATGCTTCCACAGACAGTTTGGACAGCAGCAGTCTGAAGATAGAAAAGTTCTTCTCAGCAATACTGGAAGCAAAGTACAAAAGATATTTTAATTCTGAAAAGTTATAAATTAATGGTATATACAGGGCTAGGAAAAATTGGGAGAAACTGATTTGTATTCATTTGTCAGAATAGTGAAAACAGAGAAATGCTGTTTCTCTTATATGCAAAAGAAAGTAGCACCTTTTTCTACAGGTTCTACTACTCTGAAGTAATAGAGTAATTTTAGCTTCATCCCTTTCCAGATATTTAGGATTAAAAGGCCAAAACCCAACACTTGGGTAGGTCTGCTAATACATCAGAAGACCACTTGAAAATGAAACCTTGGGAATGCAAAGCTCCACCATAAAACTTTGTAAAACAACAGGGAGTACTTATCTTGACACGGTCAGAGCTCAAGAGTGGGGCTCAGGGCACAGCCCTGAAGGAGGATGAGGACACAGGTGTTTGTGTGTCTGTTCTTTGGTGGAACACCAGCAACACAGAGCAGCAGAATGGTTTGGTAGCCTGCAATAAAGAGCAGTAAACAGGGGCCAAGATGCTTGTCCTGTGACAAGCAAATGTCGAGCATGGTACAAGAAACCTGCTGGAAGTGGGTAGCTGATGTTTTATGCCACGACAGGACATGAAGGATCACTAACTCTGAAAATAAAGGGACCCACATCTGTTATAGGACGATGAATTTCTGTCTCTTGCACATATTTAAAGCTAAGTAATGCTCTCATTGTGAGGACAGCTCTTTCAGAAAAATTGCAGGGATGGCCATGTTGGTTGTTTAGGGTTTTTTTCATTCAGACTTAAATATAATGGATGCAATCATAATCTAACACCGTGGATTTTCTCTGCAGTGATGAATGAAGTCCCCCTTGATCACATTATTGACCAGTTAGCCATGGAAAACTAAAAATTGTTCTGCACAGAAAGTTACAACCAAAATGAATCAATAAAATAGCAGCAGAGGTTTATGGAAGATTACTGAGCAAGTTAACCTTGAACAGTTACTGGACAGAGTGGACTGGAACAGCCAGCATGGATTTATCAAGGGTACATCAAAGTCTGACTAAGCTGGTTGATTTCCATGAGGAAATGGCTGGTGAAAGTGGTGGCAGGGCAGGGGGCAGGAGCTACCAAGAATGGGATATTTTGGTGTAACATCCAGGCAGACAGTAGTCATAGCTCACCTGCCTCAAGAATAACTTACCTTTTAAGTACAATTGCTCTCAGGAATCAGGCAGAATGCACAGCAGGGGCACAATCAAATAAACCTGTTCTGCTTTCCTTGAATCAGGGCTGTAAGAGATAAAGGGCTGCTCCAAAGTACACACAGCCCTAATAGGCTTCCATATTTCACCTGTCTTCACTGTTAATAGCAATATACTATAAATCTGAACAGTCTTCTAAGCATGAATGATTCTTGAACACCCCCTTTGCTCCATATACCCAAGGCACTATATTTTCTCTTCCTGCAAATTCTTGGCTGGCTCTAGTAGATCTGAGCTGAATGGACTTTAGCCAGACTATGAAAATAAAACTTCATAACAAAATGCATTGGAAACAGGTGTATTTCTAAAGTTGGGACACCATCTTTTAAAACACCAGGAAGGTGTTGACTATTATAATCTAGACAATTTCAGGAGAAAAAAAAAAGATGCTTCACAAGAACGTACAAAAGGAGCACACTTGCATGTCTTCTTCCTAATTAACTTTTGACCTCTGGATAAACATGGATTTTGGGACCTTTAACAGAGGGCAGAACTGGGAGGAGACAAGATTAAAACTTTTGTTTGAGTTGGAAGTTAATGATTCTTCTACCACGTACCAGCAGAGCTTTGCTTCAGGAGAGAGTTCTCTGCCTTTTGAGCATCTGTGGGGTAGTATAGCTGTTGCTGTTGTGGATGCAGAACCTAGGTAGGAACCTCTTTAATATTCTTTCTCTTTGTCTTAACTGTAAAAGGTTGCCATTAGTGTTTGCAGCTATCAAGCCTGACCTGGGCAGCATCAGTTGCAGTTGCCAGAATTGGCAGCAGCAGCAGCAGTCCTGGTGGGAGTGTCAATGCTCCAGTGAAGGCATTGTGCACTCTGTGTGTGTGTGTCAGCATTGTGTCTTGAACAATGAGCATGGAGGTCTGCACAGCTCTGCAATACCCATTTTTCTTATCAGGTGAACTTGAAAGTTCTTGCTATGGATGTATTTAAAAACCAGTAAGGCAATTGGATTAGCACTGCAGTTAGAGTAAATCATTACAGTTCCATAAATTACTGGGGAAATGTGACTCTTCAATTGTGATTTGCTCTTCTACTGTGTGATGTCACAGCCCCTGAGAGTGCAGCTGTGGTGACAATCAGCCCAAAGACTTGCAGTGTCTTTGCTGGATTCTTAAAAGTCCTCAAACATCATTATATTTTTCTTTTATAAGACTCTACAAAACCTGCAGCAAACTGTTGTCTTGACCTTTGTAAACTTATTACCTGTTATTCATGTAGAGGTTTTTCAGTTGATGTTCTTATTCATTATAATTTGCATATAATTAGGGGGTATAAAACAAAGCTGATTTTTTTTATGTCCAATAAGGAAAAGGCCCAGAGTTAGGCCCTGGCCTCTATAAGATCATGTCCCCCGAGAAACTGAAGAAATCTCTCCTTTGCAAGGCTGGCGGCATTTGCTTTGCAACTGAATTGCCAGCTGCTGCCAGCTCCCAGCAGCACAAACCATGCACACTCCTTTTTAACTAAGAGCTTTGATTTTCTCCCACCCAAAGTGGTTCTCAGAAGAGACTGTACTGACATAAAATCAAGTGAATTTGTCAAATGTTCCAAAAAGTGAACTGAGTGCTAGATTTCATCTGTCTGTACTGCTTTGAATTCTTTTTTTGGAAGAGGTTTGTTTTCTTCCCCTAGGAAGAAAGACTGGTTAATTTGTGTTTAGGCTGGTTGACTACCTAAACAATACCAATACCTTGCTTGCCTAATCTTGTCTTTCTGCAAGTGCAACTCTCTCAGTTCATTATTATGGAAGAGTAGCTGGTGCAGGCAAAGAATGGAAGCTTTAGACAACTTAGTGAGAGGGCATGTTTGGTGCAGAAAGCTTCATATTTTTGCTTACATACTTCATATTTTTAACCAGACCCTTGGTTTATTAAACATAGAAAAAATGCTAATGAAAAAATCTAAAACAACAACTTTATCAATACTTAAAATTATCAGGCTCAGTAGCTACTGGGTGCTGTCATCAATTGGGAATTGACCTTTTACCTTTTTTCTAATGGTCTTGTGGCCTGGAATTTCCCCAGCCCTTATCTCTTCCAGCTGATACCTGTGTGATACATGAGTAGGTCAGGGTCATCTGAGGGTGGGAGGAGATACTGTCACCAGATTCTAAATCATGTTGTACTCTTTTAAACTCTCAAAAAAAAGCCACTTCTCCAATCCTGTGACCTGCAATGATATGCTCCCCCAGCATATTATTGTAGTCATCAATGTGCTATAATTATAAGGGGAAGTTTATGTCTCCAGGTTACACTAAGACAGGGAAATTTCAGAGGACCAGCTGCTCAAAAGTATTTGTGTGCTAACTTTTCCTGAGCACCAGGAATTTTATTTCATAAGGGTTTTTTTGTAGCTCTGCAGTGTTGGAGAAATCCTTTCTCTGCTTCTTGTTCCTATCTGTCTGACTAGCCAAGGGGAAAGAGCAGCTAATTTTTTTTTCTCCTGATTCATGTGCTGACCGAGACTTATAGCATAACCACAATAGAGCTTGGGAAGTAGATATTAGCAGTAGGAAACCAGATGGACCTTTTCCAGCATTGGAAAAGTTCATCCAACTTTTTTTCAGCTGCATTCAAGCATATAAAACTTCCCTTTGTGTGATTTGTTCCCCCCTCTCTCTCTTTTTCTCCCTTTTCTCAAACGAGGAGAGTATTGTGAATGGCAAAACAAATCAGGCCATGTGAGCTGTGATTTCTGAGTTCTGACTTGAGGGCATTAATTTCAGTACTCTAATAGAATATGCAATACTCCTACCTGCAGACATGAAGATGGCTTGTTTCAAGTGACCCATTTTTTTTTTCTGAGAGGCTCTGCAGTGGCGTCTGGATCGTCCTTGAGAAATCTGTTCTGAATGTAGTGGGAATTGCACAAACAGGCAAGTGTTTCCATTCTTTAAATAAACTTTGCAAACAGATATATAGACTTCCTTGACAGCTTTTCTCTGAAGAGTCCTTTTTAGTTGTTATCCATCTCTCAGATACAGAGTTTTTAAAAGCTGAGGAGGAAAAAAAGAAAAAAAGAAGTATTGAACTATTCATTGTAATAAACCAAAATACAACTTAATAGCAAAACAAGGCTTTCAACACTAAAATATTATCATGTGTCAAAGCATATATCCCTGTCTATGGCTAGAGGAAGTTCCTGAGGGAACTGGAGCAGTTCTGCTGAACTGCTGAGTTGCAGATAATTTCAAGCATGTGGGCATATAGACAGCACTCTGCAAACAGAAAGAGATCAGGGATACCCTGCGTATTACTGGGAAGAAAAACACATGTAATATCCTTACAGGAGGACAGTGAGGTGAAATAAATTCTTTTGTCACTAAGAATTGTTTCCAACAAGCCAGTGTAAAGGAATAAATTGGATGGCACAGTGTTGCTACAGATTTTACCAAACCAATGACTGAGTTCTAAGCCACATGGCCTGCAAATTTAGAGCTTCCTAGGACTCCCTGTGCTTCAGCACTACTGCTTTGTGGACCTTTGTAGTTTATTTTTTGACGGAGACTTTGTCTCTTACTCCTCCGTCAAAATTGCCTTTTTATCATTAAAAGACAGGACAAGGTAGAAAAGGATGTGCTAGTGTCTCTTAAAAAAAAAAAAAGGATCTCAGAACTAGATACATCAGAATTTAAACAAATGCACACTATGAAACATGCAAGTCATTGAGCCAAATCGTTTTAAGTAGAAAGGTTTGGTTTCAACATCTCAGCATTTTCCTGTAATTAGTTTCACCAGATTCATCAAAAAGGTCCTTAAGCAATTCTATTTTGGCATCTGTGCTTTTGTATCTATTTCTGTTTTCTCTTGAGTTCAGATCACTCAGTAAAGAAATCAGTCATGACAGTGGAAACCAAGCCCAGCAATGCCAGTGACTCAAATCAGGAAGCAGAACCTGACCAGCTTTCGGATGATGAAGGAAACAAAAATCCACCAGCCAAGAAGACTTCCTCTTGCACTGGGTTGAAGGTTTGGTGCCTTGGCAATGTCACCATGAATTACCACTGTTATCTGTTCAGAAATGTTGTTCAAGTTGTGACATGCCAAATTCCTTCATTCCTGTTCCCCTATCTTTTGAGGAACTGGATGCACACTAGAGGTCCAGGGGACAGTCAGAGCTTATCTTTTTTCTAAAGAAAATAAAAATTCATGATCTACTGTATTCACTCACAAGTTACTTGTAGGTGGATCTCCTTCTTGGTTATTAGAGAGAGGCAGCAACTTCAAGTGGGAGACTTGAACCAGCCTCAATCAGGTGCCTCCAGTACACTTGTCTGGAGGTTGTTGTCACCACCAGTCCTGTAGGGTCAAAATAAGATGAGGTGAACCATATTTCATCAAGTGTCTTGTGGCTGACCTGAGTGAGGATTGCACTTTAAAACCCAAACAACCCCAGTAATTTTTGGTTGTGTTTTCATGCTTATCAGCAGTTTGTGATTTCAGCCAAACCCTCTGAGAGCGCTGCTGGCATAAGGCACAAATGGCCATTCTCAGAATATTTGCCAGTTAAGCTGAGCAAATACAGAACATGTCAGGACAAACCCCACACTTGGAAGATTTTTTTCTTCACTCCTGGCAAAAACAGAGCAATATACAAATTTTCAAGCTTTTGCTTCTTGGATTGGCTTCATTTGTTACAGTAGATAGTATTGCAATGTCTAAATCTATATTTACTTTGTTTATTTACCCATGTTTCTGTTGTATTGGAACTCTTGCCCATTGACCAACAAGTCTGTTTGGTTTTCAGACTATGTGGAAATCGCTGGATAATATTTAAACAAACTTGAACTTTTTTACCGAATAAATCTTTATTTGCAAAAGCCAGAATGTGTGTTGATGGAAGCAACAGTCAAACTACAAAAGAGTATTAAGCTGTTCCTTGTGAGATATATGGTATACAGGCAACATTTCAAAATATATAATATGACACAGAGATTAACTCAGTACCACATTCCTCATACTGATGTACCATAAAAACTTATTTAAAGCCTTCATTTTGATGCCACACAATTGAGTTAGAATCAGTTAGGAATTGGCCTAAAATAAAGGGACATGTGACCCAAGCAAATTTGGGTTAACTTTGCCACTCCAATTTGAGTAACAAATATATGTCATGATGATGATTGTTCCACAGGGTGTTAAATACATTTGCTCCCTCTGTGGCCAGTTTTCCTGCCTCTCCCTCCCATTGTCTGTCTGACTCTTTCCCCAGGTGTTTCTGGCTGCTCTGTCATTCAGCTACTTCAGTAAAGCCTTGTCTGGTACGATAATGAAGAGCTCCATCACTCAGATTGAGAGGAGGTTTGGCCTGACCTCATCTACCGCCGGTTTCGTCGACAGCAGCTTCGAGATGGGTAATGGATATTCCCACCACGCAGAAAACTGCTCAGAGAAACACCAGACAGCATCTGGCACTAACTCTGGCTCATTACCTTGCAGGCAACTTGCTGGTGATTGCCTTTGTAAGCTATTTTGGAGCTAAGCTTCATAGGCCCAGAGTAATAGCTGTGGGATGCTTTACTATGGCTTTGGGATGCGTTTTATCAGCCATGCCTCATTTCTTCATGGGATAGTAAGTACTAATCATGCTTAATTTGGGTAACCTAACAATTGCATTGTGCTTTCTGGTTTTTAAATGAAAATTCTGTATTTAGCCTTAGATTTCCTGTAGAGCATCACTTCCAAGTGCAATGAACCCCACATGACACACACATCACTATTGTGATGGTGAATGTTCATTTAAAAAATACACCTCTTCTGAAGTGAGAGTTCAGCTCCTTGAAAAAAGGAGATAATCACAGTGCTTTAGTTTCCACTCAGGCTTGTTCAGAAAGGAGGAAAAGAATGGAATTATGCTAGAGCCTGCAGATGGATGAGTGCTAGTAGAACTCTTACCAGGTTTTTCCTCTTCCAAATGCACATGCTTGGTTAAACTGATTTTCTGTATCTGGTTAATTTCTATTCACCTTCTCCAGGCTCAGGGAATTGCTGCATTATGCTTGTATGTGATAAAATTTCCAGCCATAGCTTGAGCATAGGGATAACAAATAGAGTAAAACATATTTCTGTTGATTTCTTAAATATATTAGAATAATTTTAGGTATGCTACTGCAAAAGAAAACTGAGGAATGCTTTCTTTCATGTTAGTGGATCTTGCACTAGAATCGGACTTTTCATCAGTTTTTCACTCTTTAAGACACACCATGTATCACACTCATCTACACTGGGCACGTCATGAACCTGAGACTGAACATTTGTGGGGGACCTCTTCTGCCCTGTGTCTCCTGGTGACTGCTCTTTGTTTCAGCCTGAAAAATAAGCCTGCCTGGTCTAACAGAGCTGGGGTAATTCCTTGAAGCAGAATGTGTGCTTTACCATGTTGTTCTGCTAAAGCAAATTGTACTTTGTCCCTCAGCAGCTCTCGTTTCTGGGAGAGGGATGGTGCTAAAGCAGCTGAACAGACCAAACACATACCAAGGATGGAAAAGGGACCTCTGCTCAAACTCAACACATTCTTTTTCTCCTTAGCTGTAGGGTCAACACAGAGAGCTCACTTGGACCTGACCCTAAATTTAGACAGCAAAAATTCAATTCTATCTGAAATATTTTCATGACCCCTTTTGAATTTTCCAGCTTAAAACATTGTGTCTTCCAGACAGAGAATCTTAAGTTTTATTTGTTCTTAATTTTAGTATTTTGGTTTTCTAAAATGCTCTTAAATAATCTTATTTGCTCCTTCAGTAGCTGTTTGAATTGATATTTGCTACCTTTCTCTTTAGGGAAACAGCAGCCAAGTGGTTCCAGCCCTACCACACTGTTGTTTCCCTAGAGAGCACTGCTTCTGAACCTGCTGTTGTGTGTTTGCAGCTATAAGTATGAGACAACATCACATACAGATGCTTCAGCCAACTTAACTTCCAGCATAAATCCCTGTTCCCTACATCAAGATGTGAATGGCACTGTCCTGGAAGTCTCACAATCAGGTACAGAACTGTAAATCAAAGTACAAATACAGGAGCTTGTTTTATCCTTGATTGCAAGGATTCAGTTACCCAGAACCTGGAGCTGGTGAGTGGAAGAACTAGTGTGACAGGACATGAAACTGTGCAGAGTTCAACAGAAATAAATGGAGATTCCTATTATCCTCCTCACAATATGGAATACAGCTGGTTTATGTGTTGCTTGTATGGGACACAGGTTGAGAATGAGCGAAGCTCTGCTCCAGAAACCATCTCAAACTTCTCACATTAAAGATACATGATACACACCAGGTAATATATTTATGATAATATCAATAAGTTGTTTTTTTAATGAGCATTTTTTCTGATAGGTGATACTTACTTATGCTTTTAGAAATCAAATGCAATGGAGGTGACAGGATGTGTTATTAAAAGATCATGAAAAGTTATAATGGGGTTGACAGCCTTTCATTTACCTTCTATAAGGAAATGTTTTTAATATCTTGATTTCTAATCTACAATAATTTCTTGTGCTACATTTCCTGTGATTTTTCCCCTGTATCCCATTCAAATATTTTATTACAAAGGTGTGAACTCTCATCTGCAGGCTGTGAGAAGGAGCCATCATCATATATGTGGATCTATATCTTACTGGGAAACATGTTGCGTGGCATTGGTGAGACACCAATAACACCCCTGGGCATCTCTTACCTCGATGATTTTGCTAAAGAAGAGAATGTTCCTGTGTATGTAGGTAATTCAACGTGAAGTAAACTGTGAGATTCGCAGTATGAGAGGTCGATCACCCTCTGCAGAAGACAACATTCAGCCATTAGAGGGTACTAGCATCTGCTTCATTGTATTTTCAGCGTGTTTGCACACAATAGCCATGATGGGCCCCATGTTTGGTTTCCTGTTGGGATCTCTATGTGCAAAACTGTACGTGGATATTGGATTTGTGGATCCAGGTAAGCAAAACCTGAGGGAAAAAAGAGGAAAAGTGAAAGCAAGCTAATACTTGTTCATAAGAATTTCCTATAAACCGTTGCTTATGTTTTCATTATACTAATTATAGTAATATATTTTATTATTTGAATTATATTTATTGTATAATTTTTACTGTATAATTTATTACAATTTTACTAAATTGCGGAACGCTTTTAGAGTAAAGGCAGAATGAGACTGGCAGCATATTTTCGAGCTGTGCTTTAAGCTTAAAGGATTGTAATACACATTTAACTCTAAGAATCAGTACCAAGAGCTCTCACAAAATCAAGATTTTCTAAACTGGAATTTTAACAAAAAGATTCTGCTAGCACAGCAGCTTTACAGTTTGGGGGAATTTCACACTCTTTCCACTGAATATTTTACATTATTTACATTTCACATATTCTTTGCAGCACATGGTATACATTTTCTCAGCCCTTGCCACCTTCCAATCCAAACCAATCTATGATTCTATAACATGGTTCAGGGTATGATTCCTCATGCCTTCACTGCATGGATGGTCCCTCATTAGGTGTTTATTGTTGGAAGTCAGACACTATAAAATGTAGCTGTCAGCAGAAAAAGGTTGGGAAGGTTCAGCTTCTTCACTGGGGTAACTTGTGCCTGTTTCCCTCACTTCTAGGGAGCATCACCATCACCCCACAGGATTCCCGCTGGGTGGGTGCATGGTGGCTGGGCTTTCTAATAGGTGGAGCAACCAGTTTCCTATCAGCTATTCCATTCTGCTTCCTGCCAAGGAGTCTGAAAAAGCCAGAGGAAGCCAGTAAGGACAAAACGTCACACGGTCTCTTGGAAAGCACGGGTGCTGTGAGGAATAAACTTTCTCCCAGAAAAACTAAGCCAAGGAAATGGTCATTAATGCTGAAAGGCAAGTGTTTCCTCATGCTGTATAAATGTGAAAAGCAGTAGGCACAACACACATAGGAAATGTAACAGTTCTGCAAAATATTTTGCCCCGCCCTGCACTTCCATTTAAACCAGGCACCTATCCTCAAGAAAGGAAAGGTCCACCAAAAATTATTAGAAGTGAAAGAGCTTGTTCAGGACTCTGAAGTTCTGCATGCATCACCTGAAATAAATCATCACATGAGAAGCACTTACCTCTAAAATTTTGTGCTGGAAGAAATTTGAACAGTGGAAAAGTGTTCCTGTATCTGAACGTAAAGAAAATATTCAAGGGCTCTTTTTGAAATACGGAAAGACAAATTGTTAATTTGAGAGAGTTCATGGAGACTCTGAAGTACACTGTTACCTGATGAAAATACATCAGGCTTGAATAGCTCTGTTTGTGCAGTCCTTAGGCCTTTGCTTCATTTGTGACACTTTTTATTCAGATCCCAGTGGAAGACACTGGACATCTCCACCAAGGCAGCTCTCACTTAGCCTTGAGCCTGTGATAATACTCATGCAAGTTGAACAAAGTCTGTGCTGTGTGGAGCCCTTAGTCTTCATGTGTATATCTCAATAGAGCAGCCAGGCCTTAAACCCATACTTCTGTCTTCTTTCAGGATTCTCTTCCTGTATCTTAACCTCTGGTGTTTTTCAAGAACGTGATTTTGCTTTCAGATACCCTCATGCAAATGAAGATCAGTACAACTTGCACTTGGACAGCTGAGAACAGGACCTTGCCCTAAGTTTTGCAGGTTACTCACCAGTGATTATGCCATGCATCTTTCAATGCCAACTCATATGTCCCTTTCTTTCAGATTTCTATAACTCCCTGAAAAAAGTATTGGGTAATCGAATGTACTTTACATATTTGTGTTGCTCACTGTTACAGTTCAGTGGTTTTATTGGTTTCTTGACTTACAAACCAAAGTACATGGAACAACAGTATGGACAATCTACATCCAAATCCAACTTTCTAATAGGTGAGTTCCACCGTGCAAGGGCTGCTTGTGCTGTAGGCAGTGCATGGGGATAAGTTCTGGTGTGCTTTATCTGGGGCTAATTCCA
Source organism: Pogonocichla stellata (assembly GCA_026546895.1). Classification (NCBI taxonomy): domain Eukaryota; kingdom Metazoa; phylum Chordata; class Aves; order Passeriformes; family Muscicapidae; genus Pogonocichla; species Pogonocichla stellata. The sequence goes on along the minus strand of JAOTQZ010000248.1, from coordinate 83,503 downwards.
TGAAGAACAGGGTGAGGTAAATGGTGGTCTGACCTGAACCTGAATTATAAAACATACAGGATTTGTGCCTATGGCACCATAAGAAATTTTCAAATTATGTTATGTTACATTGCATTTATGTTATATTTATAACAAGGGCACCCCCAGTATGCAATGAGTGTGGTGTGGAAGTTTTAGTTGCTGAAGCATCTGGCAAGTTCATTGCAATGGAAGTGGGTTTGGAGGGTTAGGCACTTCACAAAAAGCTTGTGCAACCCAGGGATTGGACTGAACACAAACCTTCCCAAAGTCATAACAGACCATAAAGCTGCCAGGAACAAAAAACTAAGGACAGACTTTGGCTCTTAAGACTATAATGATTCTTTAATTCTATCATTCTCCTTCTATAATCTCTTTCAGCAATGACATCGTTACCTCCTGTAGGTCTTGGAATTTTCCTGGGAGGGCTTATAATGAAAAAGTACAAAATGGGCATCATTGGAGCAACAAAGTTTTCATTTATCATGTCATTTTTGTCCTATGCCGTCAGTTTGCTACACTTTTTTGTTGGCTGTGATAATTATATGGTGGCAGGAATGACAGTGTCCTATGAAGGGTGAGTATAAAATAGAAAAGATTGTGTTTTTCTCCATAGTTCCCAAAAATGGCAAACATAAAAGTTTAATTTACCTAGAAAGGAGAAGATGAGTGAAGACATATCTTTTTGCTCAATACAAAAAGGATGTCTGAAAGCAAAATATAATACTCTACTCTTCATATCCTGAATGGAAAATTCAGGTAGGCTTTAACAGAGTATTTTTTAACTACAGAGACCAGCAGATCTGGTGTCTGTCACTGGTGCATTTTGCATTTGTACTTGACAAGACTGTGATAATTCTTTTTAGCTCTAAATTCAGTTAGGGGGGAGTCCAACTGACCTCTCCTTCCTTTCTCTTTTCTATCTACATTGGTAAAACCAGTAGCAATGTTTTCATTTGTTTTAAAATTCTCTATTTTCTGGTAATGATTTAATATCAGTGCAAGTAGGATGGAATCTGAAACAGACCAATAGAGATGTAGGAACCCAGCTGTGAAAACATGTCCTGGGCATATGAGGTGGGTTTCAGAGCAGCAACACTGTCACACAGAAGGGACTTCACTGACTTCAGCACTGAATTAAAAATTTCTTGTCTGCACTTACCTTCCAAGCAATCCCATTCCATACCACAACAATTCCTTATTTTCTGCATGCAACTCTCACTGCGAATGTGCCTCCAACACGTGGGATCCTGTGTGTGGAGCCAATGGAATCACCTACGTCTCGGCGTGTCTGGCTGGCTGCACCACTTCCACGGGACATGGAAAGAACACAGTAAGACCCTGCTCTGGCTCCCGAGCTTTCCTGCCAGCTTATTGTCCATGTAACATCAGGCATTTAGTAGGATAATGGATTTCAGGAAAACCAAAGTTACCGAGGACTAGTCAGTAAGGTATTTTTGATTTCTGGCTACCAACAGCACAGAAAAGAGAGATTTCTTTGAGTTACTGCACATTAAGCAAAAAGCCCTAACTCCTTGTTCTTGATATTAACTTTCATCTTCTGCAGGTTGGGCACAAGAGGGGGAAACACAAACCACATATGTTTCATGTGTCCTGAAGGCTGTCCATAGGCTCTGCCTTTCATGAACATCATTTTGGCTGCCCTGAGGCTTTACCTAACAGAAGTACACTAAGATAGAGTAGTATCTTCCCTACTACTGATCATTAATGTTTAAGTATGAAAAATGGGTTAAGGAAAGGCAGCTTGTTTCATCCAAGTGAGACTTTGGGATGTCAGGAAACTGCTTGTTTTTCTGGGTGACTGATTTTTGCTTAGTGTGGAGTGCTGGAGAGCAGAGTCCCAAAGCTGCAGTCTGTGGATGTAAACCTTCATTGGGCTGTGCCATTTGCATGTTTCCTGATGCCAAGGACATAAATGGTCTGGAGCCGTCTCTTTACTCTGTTTTTTCTCCAACAGAATCCCCATTTCATGAGCAGTGCCCTACCAAACCTGTTCTGTGTCTTCCAGGTCTTCCATAACTGCAGATGTCTTGAAATCAAGAGTTCATGGTCAGGAAACACATCTGCCACCTTGGGGCAGTGTCCAAAAAGTGATGATTGTTCACTGATGTTCATTTATTACACAGTAATACAGGTCATAGGCGGGTTTTGCTATGCCCTGGGAGCCACTCCTTCATACATGCTTATATTTAGGTGAGTACAGCTGGCTCTTTACCAAAGGCTTTCTAGTGAGGCTTTCAAAGTCATGTTTTTTTCTTCACCTTAGGAAAGAAGGACTTCCTTGCTCTTCAGGAGCTGTAGTGGTAGGACAAATGGGTTCAAACTGAAGGAGGGAAGGTTTAGGTTAGAAGAAATTCCTCCCTGTGAGGATGGTGAGGCCCTGGCACAGGGTGCCCAGAGCAGCTGTGGCTGCCCCTGGATCCCTGGCAGTGCCCAAACCAGGCTGGAGGGGGCTCTGAGCAGCCTGGGATAGTGGAAGGTGTCCCTGCCATGGCAGGGGTTTGAGCAAGATGATCTTTAGCATCCCTTCCAAACCAAACCATGTTGTGATTCTGTGTTCTGTAATCAAGTTTTCCAGGACATATCCCTTTTTCCTGCTTGTGTTTTTAAAGTGCCATGCATTTGCCAGGATTTCTGGATGTACAAGGAGATGGCAGAGGCTGGATATATAATGAGTTCAAGATCAGTGTCCATTTCTGGTGCCTGGAGTGCAGTTCCCCACAGAACAGATGAGCACATTGCAGGGAGGCTTTGTGCTGCCCAAGATGTGTCCTCGTACAGAGAAATTCTGCTCAAGCACAGAAAGATGCTGCACTAACCCTGCTACCTGCAACTCTTTTGTCTTTTGTCTTAGGATAGCAATAGGATATTTCCCATTAAATATTCTGTCAACTGAGGGAAATGTATGCCCAAGAGTGAGGGTTGTTGGAGAGCCCATTTCCATAAGGTCGGGACAGACTCTGATTATGACTTTAAAACTTCAATTCCTTAATTATGCAGAGGGAATGGACTTGCCAGGAGCCATTTGATGGAAATCAGTCGATTAATTCACCTTTTCCATGCCACTTAACACACTTCAGCAGATTAAGGGAGCACTCTTCTTCCAAATTTTGGCTTTCCATCAACAAGGGTATTTCACAGCAGTTTAGTAACCACTAAATAGGCCACCACTTCTCACCTGTCCCTCTTTTTCCAGGTGTGTTCAGCCAGAGTTCAAAGCTCTCGCAGTTGGTCTGTACACACTTGTTATGAGAATGCTGGGTAAGAGAAATCCCTGCAGAGTCCAGCCCACCCAGTGGAATCACCACTAGGGAAGCACAGAGCTGGTTTCTGAGGAGGTGTCCTTCCCCCTGAAATCTTGTCCCGTTTGTGCTTGTCTCCTTGCAGCTGGGATCCCAGCCCCCGTTTTTTTCGGGGCAGCCATCGACAGGACCTGCTTGAGATGGGGAGGCAGCAGCTGTGGGAAGCACGGGGCCTGCAGGCTCTATGACTCCAATGCACACAGGTAAGGCAAATTAGGGCACAATTTAAGTCAGCCCAGAATTCCTGAAATTGAAAAATCCCAAAATCAAACGTTAAGCTCTCCGTTTTTTATGTTGCACAAAAGAAATTTAATATCCATGACAGATATCTCTGGAATGAATTGTGTATTTCTAATATACTTAGAGCTAATTAAAAACACCTCAGACTTTAGGACTTACCAAAAGGAGGGAAGTTACCCAAATTTAACTTATTTGTAAGTAGTTTGTTCACACTGGCAAGAATGTTAACTCTGTGCATTGGCCACTTTTGGCACAAAAGCCCATGAAAGAATATTGCACAAAGTAGATGTAGGTGTTGGTGAATCCCAAACACTGTCAGTCTCCTGGGGGAACATTCCATAGATTTTTCTCAGTTTCACTCCAGCCTTGGCCACTTCTGAACCACTTGAGTGACCTCAATATATTTCTAGCCCTAAAGAGTCTAAAGCCTCAAAGTGATCCAAAAATTAAAAAAAAAAAAAAAAGAAAAGAAAAAAAAAGAAGATTATGGAAGTTTTATTTTGCAATTATCTTCATAAGCAAAAAGAATATTATCAGTTCTTTAAGAGAAGTTTTTGAAATAAAAATGTCCAGTTTTTGGTACCATTTACAAACAATGAGTTTTAATGCCTTCCCCTAAGCATTTTTTTTGTATATATGAGAGCCTTAAAGGCCAATAAAGTGATTTTTTTCAGTGTTTTTGAAAAATTCAACACCTGGCCCAATCATCTATGCTCTGTCCCACAGGTATGTCTTCCTTGGTTTAGGAGCAATTTTAAGAGGTCCTTCCTACTTGGTTGGAATGATTTTTTATACATTGATAAAGAAACACTTTCAAAACAAGAACTCCAGGCCTCTAGAGAATGGACAAGAAGATGCTGCTACGAATAAAGAAGACGATTGCAAGATCAGAGAACGTTTGCCAGGTTCTTCTGATGCAGAGAATGAATCCTCTATTTAGAAACCAATTTAGACCAGTGGCATGTGAATCAGGTCAGCTTCTTCTGGAAATACCATTCAAAATGCTGCAACTAGATAATAAATAATAACACTGTATGGAGAGCACAACTAATAGCAAAACTGCAAACAATAAACACTAACAAACAAGTATGAAAATGCCCTTTGTGTACCTGATTACCAGTCACAGAAATAGATACACAAACTGAACCAAATTCTCAACAGGCAAAGAAAAGCCTCCTTGGCAGTTCTGACAGAGCCAGTCTGGTTTTTTTAGTGGGATCAAAGATGCTGCCAGAACATCCTCATGCCAAAGGCCCACCAAAAGTGATCCTGACCCTGGGTGCAGGTCCATGCAGGGGACTGACACAGGAGAGACCAGCTCAAAGTTAGGACAAGCTTTCTGATTCCACCAAATTCAATAAAAACTCACAGTAAGCCAGAGCATTTAAGCCAAACACCCAATTGCATCATTGCACCTGGTTTTCATCTCAAAGTTGCCAAAAGCAGTATTTTTCCAAGAAGCACTGTGTCTTGCCTCAGCTGAAAAAGTTATGCCTGCTTAAAATTACACACATGTTTTCATAAAGGGGTTTTTTTTAAAAGCCCTCGAGTCGTGGAATTTTATTTTAAAATTATTACTGTTAATATTTAAGAGACTCCGAAGCACAGGGAGCGCCGGCGGCTGTCTTGCGATGCCCCGCAGTGTCCGGCAGAGGGCGCGCAAGTGACAGCGTGGCTCCCAGCGACTATCGCGACTATCGCGACTATCGCGACTATCGATGTGATTTCCACGCTCAGTTTTGGTGATTCCGGGAGAAATTTTTCATCAGGCAGGAAAAGCACCCAGCCGTGTTTCCACACGGCTCATAGACTTTAAATAAATTTACATTGTTCAGTGCTTGCACAATGGACAAGAGAAAAACACAGAAAAAGAAGAAAAGTCTCTTCCTGCCTTGCTACTTTCTGTGCCTAAAGCAGGCAAGGGAATTATTTTTGTCTTTTCTATTAGTGCTTGGGAAAATAACTGTGCAGAACCTTCCCCACTTTTTAAGAAGCACCTGATGTTCAAAATCAATGCAAAAATAATTTTTAGCTAAGTTTGCTCAGGATGTTTCCCCTTTTTTGAGTATCTCCTCTTCAAGACAAAGTGGAACACATTAAAAAAAATAAAAAGAAGTTGTTTTCCAAGTCTGTTTGCGGTGCCACGAGCTTTGTGTCTTAACCAATGCAGAACATGAGAAAAGAGCATTATTTTCTTTATATGGTGCATACCACCCCATGGGTGCTGCCATAAGTTTATTCTGGAGTAGAACCTACAGGCGATAAAATTCATCACAGATATATGACAGACAAAAAAATCTGTCAGTTTGGTTTTGGTGGCAAGGCCTCTTCTGATGCAAATCCATCAGTTGTGAATAATTTGACTTTGTCCAAACTGGCAGGGGAACTCATTAGTTGTCATCTAAAGCAGTGTTAAATGGTATCACCATACTTTTTTAAAATTTCAGAATTTATCAAATGGATTTTTTGGTAAAATGCCCATCTGTCAAGCATCATATCCAGTGCAGCAGAACAAGAGAACTGACTTTAGTTTCAAACAAGCATATGCATTTTCCTTTCCAATAAAACTCTTGAAATTTAAAGAATAACATAAATTTAATGCATCAGTGTGAAATATGAAAGCATAAGGGACAGCCTGGAGTTTGGTGCAAGCCCACCCTGAGTGCCCTGTGGGATTAGGGTCACACCCTGACCCCTCAAGGATGTTGTGCTCCACTCACTTCAAGGATAAATGTCTTACATGCAGTCAGATCTCTCAATTCTTTCAAAATTTTAAATTGTTTGCTGCATTCACCTGAAATCCTAGCAGTTATCAGTTATTTTTAAAATATATCTTCAGTAATAGAGCTAATTATTTTCCTTGGTGCTCCTTCTTGTGCAAGCTTTCTGGAATTCCTTACTTATACTAAGTAGCTGCAAGTATTTACATGCAAAAGCACCTTAGTTTCCAATTATTCATACTATCCTTTTTTTTCCTTTTTTTTCCCCTTCTTGAAAACAGATTTTGAAGGAGAATTCAATACCTGACTCATTTCTGAATCATCATTAATTTCAGCCCACTAGTCTTTTTTTAGTCCTCATTTTAATGAACAGGATTGAAAGTTGTTTGTTGTTTTCTTTGACTTCAGGAATGCACTGAGTTGGTTAAAAACAAGTGAGAAATTGCTTTTGCCATCCAGGTCTCACAAATGCCCTTATTCCAGCCCTGCTTGACAAATCCTCCAGGGATTTAGGAAATTCAGCAGCTAGTTCCTAAGGTCATCCAAGCATTAGTAGGTCTGGAAGACTTGTCTTTGGGTCAGGTGTCATTATCTTTATATTGATGACACTAATAGACAAGAGATGCACTTTGCAGTCAATTTGACCTTGCAAAAAATGTCAATGTTGGCATGGAAAGAAACAGCAGGCAATTTACTGAACAAATACACTGCTGTTGATCCTTAAAAGGTTTGGGAGGACTGAATATTTCGACAAATGTAGAACTGCAGAACAAAACTGGCCTGGCAGCACGTACTAAAGGAAGTATGGATGGGCCAAAATCAAAATAAAAATGTGTCAAGTGATGTATTACCTAATTTATTCTACTTCCAAAAACAGATGAAATTATGAAAATAGTTATCAAAACACAGTGCAGAGAGCCCACATGGGCAGTCTCTGCAAGACATCAGCTCTTAGGTGCTATTTAGGTCTTTGTAGAGAACAAAGAAAAAGGACTGGAAATGCAAAGAGCAGAACTGCTTACAGTAACGAGACTAAATCGTTCCAGCATCTGGTATTAACAATGAAAATCTCAAATAATCCAGCCCAGTTGACTCAACTGCACGCAGGGCTAGAATTGTTAGTGTTGATGCTGGAGTGAGTTCCTGTGCACCTTGAAAGAGAAAATCCTGTTAAGGAGTTACTCCCCTGCTTGTAACCACTTCTTTCTAAGTTGCTGCAAGTTGCCCTCTGCAGTGACAGCTCAGTGATCAGCATGAACTATTTTTGTTCCTTTCTGCTCCCCAGTTTTTCTCTCAGAAGATGTCTTCTGGGATCTACAGGAAAAAAGTGAAAATCATAGTATTTCCACCAAACTTTCCATTTGTATCTTCAGTTCTTAGGTCAGTCTCCCTCAACACTATGGAGTCAGAGAAGACAGAAAAACTGAGCTGGAAATAACAATTATATATTGCACATAAACATTTGAATGATCTGACGTGAGAAGAAATGTTCTTTATTTTCCAAAAGTTTGCTTGGAGGATCTGTTACCCTCAGGATAGACATTCTTTGACACACTGAAGTTGAACAGATTACCTTGGCATTTGAGATGTTTGCATTCACTTCCTTACTCTGTTGCACTCTTATTTCTTCAGTCAAGAAATGCAAATTGGTAAAATAACATTTTCCAAAACACTTACAAACCAGATTTGTAAGTCAAACTCCTAAGTCAAAACTTGTCTTTCAGGTTCACTTTATAATGGTATCCCACTGGCTGGAGGTTCCAAAAAGCTTAACTCACATTCAGTAATGAAACAGGACCATGTAAGTGCCTTGAAAGCTTCCATTTGTGTGAGTTAGATGACAGCAAACACACAAGAAAGGAAGTGCTTTAGGGTATATTTCCTACCCTAAAGAGATACAGCTTCAAAAATGAGGATGTTGTATTCTTTGTTAACAGTTATTGAGATGTTTCCTCATTCTGGGTGAGCTCTGCATGTCCGAAAAATTGTATTATATACAGCTCATAAGTATTTTGGCAACATTATTTTATCTGAAGTTCCCACCCTTTTATTTCTTGACCCATGAGTAATTTTTGCCTGGAGATAACAGTTCTGCAGCTGGAAGTTTTTAGTTTCCAATGACAGTAGTTATGAACATGCCTTTGCCTCACGGTTTCCAGCACAGGGATTGGGCTTTCTGTCCAGCCACATTCCCAGAATCTGTAGCAGGTCCCTTTTTCAGCACTTGAGCAGGTGCCAGCTGGATTCAGTAGTTTCAGCTCACTCACCTTTGACTGCAAGGTAAATCTCCTCTTGTTTTTTTATATTGGTTTATAACTTTATGATCTAGATGTTTTTTCCAATCAGCATAAGGTCAGGTATTTGCTAAAGCAAATATGAGATTGGAACAGTCAGGGATTGGCAAACATTCCTTATCTTCAGAAGACTTGAACCTGTTTGTGTGCTTGCTCTGAAATGACACTTGAAAAAAACCCTGAAAAATAAAAGTTAAAATGTTTTTGAGGTGCCCTGGTTTGTTTGGGTTTTTTTTAATAAAATGCTTTATTCAGTGAGTCTGGTACTAGATTTTTCGGATTTCTGAGTACTAATGATTTTAAATTCAAAATTGTTACCCAAATTACCTAAAATAGTACACCCAAAAATGAAATTCTTCCTCTAAACCTATTATCAGCTTTTAAAGATGCAGATCCATGCTTGTAAGCATCAATGGGAAAGTTTTTCATAGTCTCCTAAAGCAAATTCTTCTCTTCATTTGCAATTTTATTCGTGTGCTGATGTGTTCCACTCTGCAAACCAAGTATCCTGATAAGCCATCCTCCAGCTGATACCATACTACAATTGGCATTATAATCTTGTGTGATTCATACCTTCTGCTGGCTATGAAGAATAAAATTCTATATAGAAATTTATCTATCTGTTATGTTCAGGAGATGGTTTTCTGACCCATGCACTTGCAGCTTTAAAAAAAAGTTGAAGTAATCAATGCAGAAAACCTGGCAGGACCTCTAAGATATTTCAGATCATAATATTATCATCATTATTACTATTACTATAACCTGCTATTAGTACAGGAGTCATATTTCAGGTTTCATTGATCTTGTCAGTTAAGCCAGGACTCAGCACAGAGTCTGTGGTTATGTGACCTGCTGTAATACTAATTTTAGAGGTAATAATATGTAACATTGGTGTTCCACTGATAAGATGATATGAAAATAAATATGCATTCAAATGAGATTAAGTAATTTATGGTTTTTGTAGATAACAAGAGCACTCATTCACTTATGCAGCAGTATCTCCTACAGAGAAACATGAAACTCTTCTGATGATTTCCTATCTGGTGACTTTAGAGAAGAAAATGCTGCATTTTATATAAACATCTTACAGTGCAACACAGCTCAGGAGATGAATTACTTAGGTTTGATAGTCACTGACTCAGAATGTCTCTGGTTTAAGATGCAGATCTGTCATAAGAATTTTAGTAATACTTCCCAGGGTTTTTTCCCAGCAAAATCCAGTTTTTTTCCCTGACCAAATCGTAAGGATTCCATCAGAATATTTTGTCATAGTCTGTATTTCTCCTATAGCAATTACCTTATTAACCCAAATAAAGTTCATTAAACTGATCTACAGAAATCTGATGACCTGTTGCTTTCTGATATTCTTAGTCACTCAAGACTTAGTTTTGCACTGAAAGTGGTAATCACATTACAGCATGTAAAAATACAACACTTAGTCCCATTGGAAAACAATCCCCAACTTGGACTGTGATTTAGTTATGTTTATGTAGTTCAGAATAAATACATTAATTAAATAGAAAATAGCACTGGAGAAAAAAAGAAACAAATGTGATTCACATCCATATTAACAGTTTCAGCAGGAAAAAACTTTGACTGTATTTCAAACCTGTGGAAGGCAAAATAACAACATACTCCACAGTGAAAACTGGCAGTCTAAATCTAATGTTACCTCTCTCCTATGTTTTAAAAACATTTTAAATGCTTTAAATTTAAATTGACAGCCTGAGGTATTTTCTGTATATTCTGTAACAACTAGCACCTTATTCCCAACTTATTATTGTGCCAAGATAGACAGGAGCTGTTGATGATGGGGACACAAAAGCCACAGGAGGGCTTGATTTCTGTAGAGTACATGATCCTAATACATACAGAAAAGTGTGGGTTTAGGAATGCTGGGGTTTTCCTATTTCTTTGATAAACAACCAGAAAGCATGATAAAAACAGGTAGTCATAGGTCATTATGTCTGCTCAATTGTGTATCTAAAAGCAAACAAATGCCCAATAACTGAGCTGTCTTCTGTCTTGTACAGTTATTCTGACAGAAGGACTTTGAAAATGCCCTTAAAGAGCTTTTTGATATCCTCAAAGAGGAGTTGGGTAAACACAAGGCTCATGCCCTTAGGTCTCCTGCAGTCTGATGAAAACTCCCTGCCATTTTTATCTGAGCATTGATTTAAGTGGACTTACCATGATTTATGGCCCATTGAGCTCTCTATAATGATCCTGAAACTACATGGTTTGTAGTCTGCATTTGAAAGCATGCCTGGCTTGGTAGAGTTGCAAATTTGCCTCCAAAATGGCTTTCTTGGTTAACAATTTCTCTTATGAACTCCAAAGAGAGCAGGTTTTTCTTCTTTCCTGGAGGATTTTCCCAGTGATGGAGCTCAGAGGTGTCACAGCTCTCCCACAGGACAAAGACACCAGTTTTGATCCTAGAGTCAGGAATGTGATTTTGCAATCCAAGCAGAGTCCCAGGGCCCCCTCTGCCTCTCAGGCTGGTGAAGCCTGGCCTTTGGAGCAGGGGAAATTTTTCTTCTCCATTTTGAAAAGCAAGGAGATAAAAAAAGCTTTTGGAAAATGCCACTTGGATCACCACCTATTTAATTTTTTGTGTGTCCTGTACAGCTGGCTGTTGAAATAAAAGCTGCTCCCTTGAAGAAACTTCTACCTTCTGTTCGCAGGAGAGTGCTAGATTTGCACTCAAAACACAGTCCATGTTGAAAACACAGGGAAGTGAGACAGCCCTGGAGTTGTCAGAACACAGAGTGAGAGGCTCATTTAATATCACCTGTGGCAGGGCTTGTGCTACTATCAGTTCAGGGCTGTTATGAAGAATGATGTTAATTCTTATTTGTTTGAAAAACCTCACTTTAGTAAGTTTCATCTGGGTTAAAGATCTGGGCATGAATCATCAGATCTGACCAGAATCTCATTTCCAGTCTGACATCAACTATCAACATGCCTTTGATAAAACACTACCTCCTGGGAAAATCAAGATGCTACCATAAAAAAAAAAAAAAAATTATAATTAAACAAACAAACAAACAAAAACCCCAAAACAGTCCACAAACAAACAGTGTACAGAAATAAATACCCAAACAAGAGAAGTAAAAGGAAAACTGTGTTAGTATGAGTCACCTGACTAACTCTATGTGTGGTGCAGATCAGGAGTGTTTCTAGAACTGCCAAGGCATTTATTCAGTGTTAAAATACTGCTTGCAGATGGAGAATGACACACCATGATTTTCTCTGTGTACAGTTCCTGAGGTGTCTGGAACTTGGATTTTCATTTATCATTTCCAGACCTAGATGCTAGAGTGCCTTTCATTTCATCTCTCATAATAGACACACCTTGCCCAGATCTGCTGGCAGTTTATAATCAGAGCTGTGAATACACAAAACCATGTCTAAATGTGCTGGTCACTGTCTTTAAGCAATAAAATGCAAACAGCTCCATCACCAAAGGCCAGGATATGAGGAACTTCCTTTCAGTGAGTATCACACCAATCCTTTTCCCATCCCCATTCTTGCACTTAGGTGGAGCAGATGGTAGAAGAAAGGTCATAAAATAATTTAATTTTGAAAATCCCTCTCTCTAGCCCTCTGATCTGCTGCTTTCTCAGATAAAGTGTGGCTGATTTTCTTTATGCCCATTATCTCTATTCCATATCCTAAGGAAGTTTAAAATTAGGAAAGAAATTTTGTTTCTGAGTTTTAGGTTCCTGCACAACACTGCAGGGAGAAGAGATACCCTCCAGAAAATAAAGCAAAATGCCTGTGGTGATGGAGACAAAATCTACAGTGAGCTTGCTGAACAGTTTTGGTCCTATCACAAAGATGCTTCCTGAGGGCTGTCAACAAAATATCACACTAGTAATATTCAGTATTCAGTATATCAAGGTTTATTGAAGGTTCCTTAAACAGAGAAGGAAATGTATATGTGTGTGGTATAAATACAGTGGTCCTTAGGATAAAAATGTCCTCCCTTCCCTCCACACAAATAAAAAAAATCAAAGAAACTTAAGCACCTATCACTTTATTGCATCAGTTCAGAGTAATCGTTCTCAAAGCCATTTCTGAGATGTGCTGCAAAATGAATACACTTCTTTCTTCATTTGCTTTCCACTTTGTTTAACACTTTCAAGCCGAACCCCAGAGTTGTAGTGAAGTTTGAATTCAGAAAGTGCTCCCTGACAGCCCTGGGGGTCTCACCTGGCCATGGCACATGGGAGCAAGTCTGGTCATGAACCCCACAGCAAAGCAAACCTTTGAAAAGAAAATCCCCCTGCCTTTCACATCAGAGTAGCCCAAGTGAAACTTCATTGGCCATGGAGAGCTGCAGGACTAAATACAGAGCAAGAGGACTTGAAATAACCTCAGTGGAAAATGGCAAAGCAGCTTATTGTGGATTTCCTCTTCTTAATTTTTCAATCATAATCACATTTATGACACTTGCAAAACTTTGGCTTGTCCTACTGTTGGTCTAGAAAGGGACTGAGAGCAAGAGGATGGGAGAGTTCCCCAAAATTTTGAACACCTTTTCCCCTTATTGTTGTTTCAGATGAGAAAAGGAAGAAGATAGGGTAAAGCAAATAAAAAGCCAATGTTCAAAGATACTTTTTGAACTCCCAAAATGTAAACTAGTTGTTATAGTCAGTAATTAGACTCCTTTCGCGCTCAGAAAAACTGAAGCATAGGCAAAGTTACAAAAAGCTTTGTTTCTTTTTTACATATAAGTTTCCTCACTCTCCTCTGAGGTTCTTGAACCAGGAAGAATTTCTCTTTTGTTGGCTGTAGCTAGTTCTTTGCTGGCTGATCTCTCTGCATTTTTAATATCTGTCATCTCTTTGCCATCTGGTTTGAAGCGTTTCATAATTAACACAGAGAGCACTAAGTACAAGAGACAGCATCCTGCCCTTAGTCCTGCAATGAGGCCAAGATAGACATTCCTAGGGGGAAAAAAGAGACAAAACACATTTATATTAATAAAACTTTCCAATTCTGTATGGAACCAAGTAAGATATAAGGAGCAGTTTGACAAAATCATCCGTTCTCAGCTAGGTATTTCTTCACATTTTAAAATAAGAAATAGGAGGCAGAAAGCAAATGACCTTGTGATATTTAGCCCCAGACAGGCTCTAGTCAGGTCTTAGACTTACAGCAGAAATGTCTGGAGTGTGCTGCCGTTCAGCAGACTCTATTGTAGGGCTGGCAGAAGAGGAGCTGCACCAGCTGGGGCTTTTTGCCTATTTCCTGTCCTTCCCCATCTCCTCACTGGCACACTCAGGGCTCCCAGCCACAGTTCTTCAGTCATTTGTGTCCTCCCTCCAAGTGGATTTTGTGAGGTGTCTTATACAACAGGAGGCAAATAAATGAGGGAGGAGGGAGAGACTCCCCAGAGCTACATGTACTCCAGAGTTTTTCAGCATCCCACAAAGTGCCCCAGAATTACTCAGTGGACATATTTTCTTATTCAGTGTAGACTACAACAAAAGAACAAATTCTCATTACTTAAGGCAGTGCCCTGCAATTTTAGGCATCAGATTGAATAAAAAGTATTTGGCTTATTTACCTATTAAGGTCTAGTCAAAGTAAGCAGCTGTGGTGCTGATAGACCCTGATCAGTCTACAGAGAGCTGACATGAGGAAAGCTCACCTTGCTCCTTGCTGCCCAGATTCCCAAACCCCAGTGAGGATTACCTGAACTCCTTTGTGTCATACACTCGGCAGGATCCAGATCCCCCACAGCTTTTTGTCCCCCATTTCAAGCAGGTCTCGTCTATCAAGGCACCAAAATAAATAGGGGCTGGGAGTCCTCCTGCAAAGAAAATTCTCATTACGTGATCTCAGACATGAAGAGCTCATCACTTAATGCCATGTAAAGAAATGAGGAAGTGAATCTCCAGCTTTTTGAATTGTGCCTGCATAGAATGGAAATAATTTCTTTTAGACAATGTTTTAATATCATCAGTAAGCTGTTTGAGGGCGAGTGTGCAATTTTGTGAAGTTAACTGTCTTATAAAAGTAGAAGATTGATTCCCTGAAGTATGCAGCTGAAATATGGAGAGTGGAAAAGAGATCCAAGTGACTACTTGGGCTGGTCTGCAAGGCAGAGATTTCAAAATCAGCAAACAAGGGACAGTGAGGCAAGGTTTGCTTGAGGCAGGGCAGACTATGTGTCTGAATACTTAAATGATTGTTTATTGCAGATAAACTCAAGAAACAAAATAATAGGCAAAGTACACAGGAGCTTTAAGTGAATAATGGTCAGCAAAAGGGAGGATGGGTGCTAAGGATATGCAGACTGATAAAGCTCATGGAGCTGTGTCCACAATTTAAAAAAAAAAAAACACAACAACTCAAAAGTAAAATGAAACTTCCTTCCTTTGTCTAATTTACTTTCATTGTAGAGAAAAAATCTGAAGAGATAATCAGAATATGCTAATACATACCAGGAAATATGTAGCAAGCTCCTCCAACCATTTTGAAATGTATCATCTACTTACAAAGAAAAATGCAATGGCTAACTTTGGTGTAGCTATTTGGCTTCTTTGACTACCCGCTTGAAAACCACAAAGAAATGAAGCCTTACCTAGTACTCTACCACCCAAAGTTTCTATCCCAACAGCAAAGGATTTCAGGTCTGGAGAAACAGACCTGGAAAGGAAACAAAAACAGTGTGTTGAGGAACAGAGTAATGCAGCTACAGTCGTGCTGTGAGCATCTGCACATGCCCCACTCCACTGCTGGGGTGCTGTGGCTTACCCAGCACAGCTCACTCAAGCCCTGACTGAAAACATCTGCCAAAATTAAAGTTCAGATGTAGAGTCTCCTTCCACAGAAGAAGACTCATTGAAATAAATGGAATAATCTACGGAAACTCATCTTGAGCCAGAGGAAAACAGGGTGTAAATACTTTTGGGAGAGGATGCACAGGGACATGAAAGTGAACCAACCTAAACAAAACAGTTCAGGCCCATAAGTTAAGCTCCAAGCAGATGCCTGACTTTGTGAGGGGCTGCATTTTGCAGTGGTGACCAGAAGGAACAAGGATGTGCAGTCCTTGTTAGATTAAACCCACCTCTGCATCTGGTATTTTACAGAGACACAGCCCATGTCAGCGACCTGGCTATAACAGCACCTCATTCCTTACCCGTGGAAAGCAGCCTGTGTCCATCAGGTGAGCTGGAAGAACTGACAAAAACCAGAGGGGAGTACTGAGCTGGCACAGGGACAGGAGGGAGCCTTGCTGTGCCCAGCCTGCTCCCTGCACTGGAGTTTGTTGTCTCTGCAGCATCAGCACCAAAGGCTTCTCATGGGACACACTAGGGCTCTGAAAACTGGCCAGCCAAGGGAGTCTTGTCCATCACCCAGGAATGCACTGTGCTCAGAGACACTGCAGGCAAGCAGCAGCTTTGCCAATTACTCAGTCACGTGCACTGACCACTGTGATTGTGACCCACCCCTGGGCAGGAGGACAAACATTTCCACGTGCCAGGCACAGAACACTGTCTTTTCTCCTGAATGTAAAATAGAGGCGCTGCTTTCCAACTGAAGGAATGAGAACTTTGAAAAATATTCCTGCTATAATGCTGCTCCTATCAGCTGACCAAAAAAGGGAGTATCAGACTTCTCCCAACACAGAAGACATTGTGAGGCCACAAGGCTTAACAAAGTACCTGCTTTTCCCTGAATAATGTGAACAGCATTGGCTATGGCTTAGCATTGCATCTCATTTCAAGTCCAATGCTCTGGTAAAAACATCCCTATCACTAGAATTGAAACCCAGCATTCAGGATCAGCATAATACCCTCCCTTACATCAAAGTATCTACTCAGCATCAAATTAGAATTACATTTCTGGACAGATATTTTGCTCTGCCTCTGAAAAGAGCTGGATTTCAGAGCACAGGCAAATCCTCAGGGGCACAATTTGATCCACATGCCATTCCTCACAGCAGGAATGAAATAGTACATATCATTTTCTGCTTCTCTTTCCCCAAGCTTTATGGTCAAGGTTAGGTAAAATATTTCACCTAAACATAATCATGTATGTAGGAGTGCCTCCTAAGGCTAAAAAAAATGCACATGCAGTCTGTAATGCTAAAAAATAGGGAAAGGCTTTGGTACAGCTTTCTCTTTGGCATTGTCCCAAAACTGCAGAGGAATTGCCAAGCCCCAGCCCTTGTCCTTCCACACAGCTGCAATTGTGAAACACCTGAAAGGAGAAGATGAGAAGAAGAGTTTATTTATTCAGAATTCAGTGGAGATAAACAATCATTTCAGCAGCTAGATTTTTCACTCCCCATACCAGCCAGGTTGTTGTTGATGCTGAAAAACTTCTGTAAACATCTCTGCAGACCGAAGGCCAGGTCACTGAAATGCTCCAGCTTCTCTGAGCTGCTCCAGAGACACAAAGCAACTGGAATCCTAGCTTTAGCCATGCTATTTGCTAGAACAGAAGGTGCTCTGTGTGTGTTTAAAATGAGTGGAAGCTAACAAAATCAGATGTGAACTGCTATCCAGCCATTCGGCTCAGGTGTCCCATGAAGAAGATGCATAACAACAACAACAAGAAAAAACAGAGGTGTGGACCAAACATGCAATCATTAATATTATTATATGCTTAAACAGCATTTGGGACTGGACTGATAGTGGGCTTTGAAGTTAGCAGGAGACATGGATTTCAAGGTCAATTTTTCTGAAGGGAAGCCAGACCACTGATGTGATGTATAAATACAAGTCTGATAATGCTGCTTGTGTTTTTCAGTATTGTCAATGAAGGCAATTCTGCTTCTGCCAGAAGATATAAGCATTTGCAAACTCTTCTGCAAACATAGTGTTTTTAATAGTCTTGCTCAGGTAAGATTACTCAAAGTCTTGGAAATGGCTTTCCTGCTGATAAAAATGACTCCCTTATATCTAGTTTAAAGCTACCCTCTTTTAACTTAAAACCATTGGTCCTCATCCTACTGCACAACCATCTGCCTGCCTGGATATTTACCATATTCCTTCCTGTCCCAGATGATGATTTGCACCCTGCCAAGCAGGCTGTCATGTATGTGATCCCATTATCCCCACAGACAGGGTCCCACTGGTCCACCTTGCACCTGCACTCAGCATTGCAGCTGGCCACATAGACGTGCTTGCTGGAGGAAATGTGCTTTATTCTGGAGGAAAGCAGAAAGAAATTAAGGAATTATTTAGTGGAATTTTATAGTAAAAAAACCAAAAAACCGAAAACCACTATGTATATATGGGAGTAGTGAGGAAAAAATGGAGAAATTGAAGCAATCAAAATGGACAGATATCTGCTACCACTCAGTGCACTGTGAAGTTGTCATATGGACACTAAGGTGATTTCAGCTAAAACAAAACTCTGTTGGGATTTTTCATCAAGCATCAACATTTCTACGGATTGTCACTGAGAAGGCACAGAAATGAAAAGGCTGGGCAGGAATTTCTGGTATTACTTTTGCACTTGAAAACTCACCACAAGAACAAGAAAATCATACCTAGAATCTCTTATCACAGAGACATGGCCCAAGAAAAGACCACACTTTTCCTCAGCAGCAGGATATCATACCATATCCAGGTGATAGAGGTAGGGATGTAAAACTACATAAAACCAAAACAGCAAGATGTACTTGACATTTTTTTCCCATTTTGGATCCAGGTGACTGTATCAGGACACTCCAAGCACATGTTAGCAGTGCTCAGTTCCCAGAAAGTGTTAGGAGTGCACCATCTAAAAATCACCCTTGCTGTGAAGTCAATCACAATGTAAGTTAAAAATGTTCAGAACTTGCCTTCTCTTCCTCTTTCTTCCTTCCCTCAGCCAAAAGCACACATCATGTGGGCTACATTTCCCCTAAGTCTCTTAGAAGGGAAGATAACTGAGGCATTTAGCCCTCATTAGGCTGTTGCTTGTCTTCAAAATATGAATTGTTAAATAGGGAAAACACTAAATGAGTCACTTAACCAGAAACAACACTAGCATGTGCTAAATTCTGCAGACTCGGTTCTCCTGGAGAAACTGTGACTGCTCTCAGTATATGGTCTCTTTTTGCTTATGCTTATTTTTAATTCACTCTGCAGTATCAGATGTTGCACTCAATCTGGATTATCTCCACTGCACAAACCTCTGAAATATTTTCATGGCAAAAACTAAGCTCAAAGTTGAACTGGACATCAGGTTCACCAAGATAACTTAGATATTTCCCTGAGGATAGGCTCAGTTTCAAAAAACACAGGGCTGAGTTTGTCTGAACTAAAAATGCAGCCAGTCCTGCTGGATTCAGTTTAATCCTTTAAAATCCCTTGAAATTTGGAGCAGGCAGAGCTGAATTTATATAGTAGGCAACTGTGGCAGAGCCTGGAAAAGGTTCTCAAGGAAGCAGGAGCCATGGTCCCAGTAAGGGAGGGGAGCCTCTGTTTGCAGCACACAGCAGCACTCTGCACCTTCCAGATGAGAAATGGGGCAGAGGCAACCCCAGGTACCACAGGGGGCTGGAAATGCCCCTGTGGGCTCATAACACTGCTCTAGCCATGGTCCCTTCTGCAGGCAGTGCCTGAGGGGCAGACATCTCCAAATTAAAGTTTTGAAAGAGAATATAGAAATTTAATTTGCCTGTAATTAAAAAAAAAAAATTAGCAATTGACCAGAATATGTAGGTATTTTGTCAGTAACAGAATTTAGGAAAAAGAAATAGAGAGTTTAGAGAAATGTCCAGTTGAAACAAAATTCAGAAAATAAAATTGGTATATTTTCCCCATCCCCAGCTTTAGGTATGACTTCAGATGGCAATCCTGTCTCAAAACTTAGGATTTTCTTCCGTGCATCACTCCCAAAGGAGCAGCTGTGACAAAGGACTGGAGCACCCCAGAGCTGGGGGGACACAAACCCAGAGTAGGGCGCTGTCAGCCCCGCCACCTGCAGCACCTCACAGCTGCAGGTGAAGTACAGGAGGTTCAGCAAACACGCCACCAGGAAGGTGATGCATGCAAACTTGGCCATCTCAGCTATGTGAAGCTGGAATTTCTTGATCAGGAAGCCTCCTAGAAACATCCCCAGGATTGTGACAGGTAAAAGTACCACACCTGCAAATAGACAGCAAGAAAAATGTTAACTGCTGTCACTTGCATTGACTCTTTTAGAATAAATATCTGGTTCTAGTATTTCCAAAATAGCAGGTATCTATTTTTGGGCTGATTCTTTGAGGTTCTAAGATTTATATTACATTCTAGTAATTTCACATCCATTTTCTTTTTCAAATCATATTATGATTTTAGAAAGCTTAGTTCCTCAATATTTACTGCATTTTCACTATATTGTTGTTTGTATGTAGATATAATAAAACTATACAGGTGCGTCTTAGAAACTGGAGTGAATGATAATGTCTTAGCTCATATGCACTTCATAAAACATAAAACCTAAAAGTTTGTCAAAGCTACCAAAAAAGTCTCCAAAATGGAATATAAAGGGAAGTTGCATCTGGTTCTGCACTAGATTCCATTTCAATCTGACAGTGAATAATGAGATGATTTGCATTTAGATTTAATCTGTTCAGTATTTCACAAACACCACTCCTTACATATACTTGCTGAGCAGAGAGGTTTCACAAGTTGTTATTGGGAGGGGTTTGCCTTTTCTGGCTTTACAGTTGGTTGGTTTTCTTGGTCATTTCTGCCAAATTTTCTCAGCATTCAGAAAAAAAAAAGATAGGAAAAACAAAGTTCGTCCCACATTCGTAGCTGACTAAGGCATTGTGTCCTCAGATTAAAGTAAAGCAATATCAGCTCTGCAGTGACCTCACATAGCCTGGTTTTCCTTCCAGATTATGAGACCATATCAATCACTGTAAGATTAATAAAATTTCAACATCCTTTTTTTGTAGAACACTGCAAAGTACTTATTTTTGAAGGAACTGGTAAATAGAAGAAGAGCTTTGAAATTAATGAAGAGACTCAAACTTTTTATATTTTGGTTCCTTATTGCTTATAAAATTTGGATTTTAAATCAAAATGAAAGAATATTTATACCAATATGTTACTCTGAAAAGAAAAAAAAATCAAACACCTCATTAAACATTTTAAATTTCTATTTCTATTAGTTTTTACTTAGGTGCAGCTGATGACTGACCCGTGGTTTTCACTCACAGAAACAGACATGCAACCCAAATTTTACTATGAAAAATACTTCCACCTGGTTTTAATAATGCTCTAGCTTACTGAATTAGCAGCACTAGGAAAATTAACTCTAAAATTAACATCCATTTCCAAAATACAGTAAGAAAATTAGGAAACAACAACATGTTCCCTTTTTAACCAAAAAAAGTTAACATAAGCTCCTTCTAAAACAGAAGGCAAAATAACAAATAAAAGCTTCCTTTTTGACAGTGGAATTTGAAAATAAGTCAGGTACCTACCAATTAGGAAGATGGCTTTTGCCACTGATACATTAAATTGCTGCTCCATAAACTTTGGCTCATAGGTTATTATCCCAACAAGGGAATTGTACTGCAGAATAGTGAGGAAGATGAACACCACAAAAATTGGATTTCCAAACAGCTTCCTGACTGCTGGCAAGAAATCTGCAATGGAGAGGAATCTGCTAAACACAGAGAAGAGTTGTTTTGGCATCCTTTAGACAGTAAGATTAACTTGGATTTAATTAGTGGCTGTGTTGCAGGTGATAATTCTGTGCCTACCACAACACGTGCTTGCTCAAGTGAGAGTTCTCCTCGTTGCCAACACGTGCCTTACAGGAGGAGCAGGGCCAAACAGCACAGAGGATGCTGAGCTGGGACTCAGGGATCCTGGATTATCCTGTGTGTGGCACAGGGCTCCTCTCTGGGGGTGCTCAGCTCCCAGCACACCTGCCCAATGTCTGCACAGAGCGTTAAGACCCTCAACCAAGAGTTAAATGTGGCCCCTAAAGCAGGAGCCTTCATCAGCCACACAAGAACCCCACATGAGGGTGATGTTTAGAGAACAGAAGCACCTGGCTGCCCAAAAAAAGCTGGAATAATTTCTGGGACCCTTGACTGGAATATTAAAATCCATTTAAATAAAGTGAACATAAACACCTGCATTTAGACTATAGTCTGGCTCTTGACACAGCTGCCTAAAAAGGTGAGAGTTCAAAACACATCCACTGTAGGTGTGCACATAAATACAGACAAAACCTTGGGTCTAATAATAAAAACATAAAAATAAAAGCAATGGCTGGTTGGATCTGGAATTGCCTATATGAGATGAATTCAGCATCCCTGAGCTCATACACAGGAGCTACAAACCCAGTGGAGTCCCTCCAGCATCTAATGCAGTCTCACTGAGCTCCAAGTTTCCTTCCCAAACATTTGCCCCAGTGAAACAGGAGCCTGCTATGAATTGGTCATTAATGAGGGATGGGATGTTTTCCCCACTCTCTCTTCATAATCATAGGATTGCAGCTGTAATACATCCTTTCACAACTATGAACTGAGGAACCCTGGGGCTCAGTGCAGCAGCACAAGTTTTTTCCAGCAGTCTGACATCAGGAGAGGACTGAAACTCGCTCTTAACAAGTAATTGTAGCAGCACAAATTAAAGACATTTTTGTCTGTAATTTGCACTCCAGAAACATGCATTTTTCTGAAGGCTGTGTGAGTCCATGCTCAGCTCACAATGAATCCATGGGACAGAATTCATATGCAAACATTTGGGCAATAATCTTTCACCTTTTACTGCCTCTGAGAACTTCAACTGTGGCTGAGCTGGGGAGTCTATTTTAGAGTGATCTCCTTGAACACACAAGTGACTCATCTTCAAGTTTTCATTCTCTCCTTCTTTTGGTAAGGAATAAGGCAAAAACCAGAAAGGCAATGAAGCAATGAAGTTGACTGCTCCACAGATAAGCAATCCAAGCCACCAGGCACCAACCCAACGGATATCCTTAGGATTTATGCTGATGGCATCTATAAAATACAGAAAGACAGGAAAATATTATGGTGAGCAAATATTATATATTACTGTATATATCCTCATATATATAATTTAAAAAACAGAACAGAGCTGAATGCAGTCCCATATGAAGAACTGAAACGCAGCTTGCTTCAAGTCACAGAATCATGGAATAGTTTATGTTGGAAGGGACCTTTAAGATCATCTCACTCCACCCCCCTGCCATGGGCAGGGACACCTTCCACTAGACCAGGCTGCTCAGAGCCCCATCCAGCCTGGCCTTGAACAGGCAGCTACAGCTGCTCTGGGTAAGCTGTGAATGACCCATCCCTGGAAGAGGATCAGTCCCACATAGTCAAAAATAGATGCATCCATTTAGGCCCATGGTGGCATTTCCTTGCCACAATCCTCCAATACTGTCTGGGGGAATGAGCAAAGGAACCCCTTTACCACAAAAATAACCCCTTCCCTTTCCCAATCCCCCAGAGTCCCTACCTTCTCCATCCCCAAACTCTACAGTTTTTCCCCAGATTTCCTCAAACTGTCCCTGGGATTAGAGACTTTTAAGTGATTTGAACAACAAAATGAGTTTTGAGATCAATCTTTGCAGCATGCTTTTTAAGAGAACATACTTTTTGCTAAGTGTTGAAGGTGTCCATGAGCCTTCCACTATTCCCTCAACATGGGGATGGCCTCTTATTCATTCACTCATTCATTTTACCCAATCAATCGTTGGTTTTATTCATCTCAGCTGCACACCAAGTGTGTGAGCAAGCATAAAAACGGGGCAGTGGGGGTAGGAGTCTATTTCGAGGGCTATTCCAACCACGCCACAACACCTGATTTTAAAACGCCGACACCTGGGCAGGTTTTGAGCAGGAAAAGCTCTCTGGAGGGCCCCTGTTTTTGGGGCAGTGGCTGGTGAGGCAGCTCTTGCAGGGAGGCTGCTGCAGCCAGAGCCCTCCTGGCCCCAGAGCCACCCCACACGCCCCACACGCCCCACGGGTCCCGTACCCGCGTCCACGGCGCCCACGTCCACCCAGAGGCTGGCGCAGAACGAGCCCAGCAGGAAGCCCAGCGTGGGCCCAAACATGCCCGAGGATCTCACCAGGCCTGGAAGAGGAGGGAAACGGGGAAAACACTGCATGGACGAGGCAAGCCTTCCTCCCTGAGGGCAAGGAAACGAGGGGGGAAGGGGCAGGCCGGAGGGGCTCAGGCCGTTCTGGAATGTCCTGAGCAGCAAGAATACAAGGTGCAAGCTGCCCTCGCCATAGCTGGGGTGCAGATCAGAGGGTGGGACGCCCCTAGGAGCAAATGAACAAGCTGTGAAGGCTAACAGAAACCCAGGAAGCTACACTGCATTTTGCTGACTGGATGTGCAAATACAGCACAATTTGATTTTGGTGACCACAACTGGCAAACAACAACAACAACAAAAACCAACAAAAAAATTCAAGCGTCGGTTCTCACAGTCCCTTGCCACTTGTGCTGTTCTGATGAAGTTTATTTGTGAGGCGGTAGCAGGATCAAACTGCAGCTCAGTAATTTGGATTCCTGAATTCTAGAGCAGAACTGACACCTTGAAGTTGCAGAAGGCTTCATTCCATTGGAAGAGAAGGAATTCTTTATCAAATGCCTGTAAGTTCCTGCCACATTCAGCACTGTGCTCTGTAAATCCTATTCTGTTCTACTGCAGAGATTTTCCTCCTGAGAGAGAGTTGGCTTTGAAAAGTCT
This sequence comes from Pogonocichla stellata, assembly GCA_026546895.1. NCBI lineage: Eukaryota > Metazoa > Chordata > Aves > Passeriformes > Muscicapidae > Pogonocichla > Pogonocichla stellata. The sequence continues at coordinate 59,227 of JAOTQZ010000248.1, read as the reverse complement.
CTTCTGAATATAGTGATTGCTCAGCTTATCACCCCGAACTTCTGCAATAAATTGTTACATCTTAAGAAATATGTTAAATTTTCTGTTCCTTCCCGTGGCAACTCCAGTATTATTACTGTCACCACGACTCTACCAAAATGATTTTAGTTCATTCTATTAAGAAAATGCAGTCTCTGCCTCAAAATAACTTATGTTCTTACTCAACAAAACATCAAATGACAAAGGAAAAAGGAGAGACAAAGCTGAGACTTCTTGTTCAGGGTCAAATAATGAGATTAATGTTCAAAATTCATCAGCAAGGCTAGACTGACTTCTTTATTATAGGGCATTTTTTAAAATGCTTGTATTTTACAGAAGCACTGATTTTAAATTAATTCAGCCAGACAATAAAAAATAAGATATAGAAACGAATTAAAGTTAGCCAAGAAAAGACATTTCTACTCTATGGAAAAGACTGTTTCAACTTTCACTTTTTTGCAAAGTGGTTCAGTCCACCAAAATAGAATAAGTAACTGAAAACTGCAATTCTGAATGTAAAAATGAAATACTTGAATAAAATGTAAACTAAATACTTTATTTCTCTTGCATAAACCAATAAACCAAGCTGAATCTATGCTATTCTCCATGTTTATGTTTTTGATCTCACTTGCCCAGTAGTCCCCAGCCTGTCTCAATCTCTCCCAGATTAGATTCTGACAAGAAAAAACTCAGCTAAACTTGTTAAAATACCTTTAATCAGAAGCTCAGAGGCGATTACAAATATTTTGGAAAACTGCTGAGTGCAATACTTGTTTTTGACAGCTAACTCCACAATACTTCCATTTTCTTCAACCTACAGGCTTCCTCATTCCTAAATGAAGACATTGGCTATGGCTTTACCTGCAGCATTACACACTGAGCTCTACCTGAAAATATGCCTTACTATCTTTCTGACCAGCTGAATTTCACCAAATTGACTTCAGGCCACATCTCTTGAACTCCCTCAGCCACACAAGCACCCCATGCTACTAAATCAGTTTGCCAACAAATTAATTAGCTGGGGTGTATGTCTCTCTGTCTTGGGCAATAGGTTATGGGCTGTCAAAACAAGATCAAAACCCCAATAGAAAGGATTTGTTACAACACCCTGGCAAGGTGTTGTTTTTCCTTCAGCAAATAGTGATTTTAAAAAGCTTTCAACTGAAAGTGTGCTGCACGTAAAATTCAAAAATTCAGGTAAGAGCTCCTGAAATACATTCACATTACTGTAATTAATTGTGACTACATTACAGATCCTTACATTAAGAATCATCTGTGAAATAGTGATTAGGAAGAATTTGGTTCTCTGAAGATGTGCCAGATAAGACAGATATGACTTTGCACTTTGGGGAAACGAGTATTTTATAATTAGAGGAGCTCCTCGGGGAAAGCAAAAAGACAATCCTGAAGTTATCCCTAGAAAATAAATAGGATATCTCTTTTGCACTGTTTGGGGTTTGTTTTGTCTCTCTACAACTCAAAATTATCCAGATAAATTTTTTTTGTTGAGTATTTGCTTGACTATAGAAATGTTAGAGAACAGAAATGTCTAGCATAAAAATCGCTCATTTGTACATTACCTATGTAAAATGCTGAGTTTTCTTCTTTAGAAAAATCATCAATATATGAAACTCCCAGGGGCATAATTGGTGCCTCCCCAATTCCACGTAGAAGGTTCCCCACCAACACAAAGAGCCACAGATAGGAATTTGTTGTTTTCTCACATCCTGCAGGCCATAAACATTTATATTTCTGAGAACATAATTCTGACAATGCTTTACAGCAGCAGTGAAATAACAAAATACTGGGTTTAACAATCATTACAGGTTGTGTTTATGTATGTCATGGCTTCTAGCAGAGGTTTACTCCACTAAAAAAGGGTGTACAACAGGGACGAGCAGAAGGGAATCCAGCATCTCTTACCAGCATTTATCACTGTGCTGAGGGTTTCTGTAGCCTCTGTGGCTGCAGGGCCCTCAGACGACGCTGGGGAGCACGCTGACACACTCGTGGAGGAGTTGTCCACACTGACAGTTATCCTTTCATAATTGTAACTGGAAAACAACTGTGTGAAACACAACTGACACACGAAGGACCCGGCTCTGCAGGAAGCACGTCTGAGCCTCTCGTGTAGGTTCACTCCTGCTTCTCACACACTGAGTGGGGGGAGGCCCATTTCCAGTGCTTCGCTTAAAAAAATAGCCATCTTCATGCAATTGTCAAGTGCTCTGATGATTCTAACCCCAACATTTCCCTGAGCTAAAGAGCAACAAGTCTGCTTCCAGAGATCATTCTTTAGACTGTAGGACAGAGGCAGAGTTCATCCACATCTGTCTACATACCACAGGGCTGATGTTTTTCCATAATGGCACCTCTCTTTCTTACATTTGTGGCAGATGCAAGGATGCCAAAGGACTGGAAAGCTATGACCTGCATCTGACAATTATGTGTTATAGCTTAAATGTGAATGGGGTATTTAGATATTTATTACTCCCCAGGTTTACATTAAAATCTTCAGCATTTTAGAGAGCTTATCATGAGTAGCCACCATGGAGAAAGAAACCTTTCCCATCAAGATCTAAGTGCAGTTCTCTTAAATATAAAAAAGGGAACACAGTTTAAATATATATATATGGGTGTGTATTTATCCCAGGTGAAAAATTCAACCCACTTTATCCCTAGTTATGTATAAGTTCTGTAGAAACCTGAGGTTTCTCTCCTGCTTACCTATAGCAAGAGGTAAGCTTTCAGAGAGGAAATCAGGAAGTCAATACTTAAAAATCCACCCATTTTCCTTTTGGAAGTAACTACAACTGTCAAGATTTTAACTCAGATATATGCTTTAGCAAGCACTTCATATGATCAAGCTCAATCAGTGCACAACACGAAAACTCTCCATATTTACCGTCCCATCAGGAACTGAGGCATCACTGACAAAAAAGCTCCTGCAGACATGATGAGACACCCAGCAGCAATGATTTTGGGCCGATGAACTCTCGGTCCGAGGTAGCTCACCAACACCATCACCATTAAGTTACCTGTTTCAAGAGGACAGAGAGCCAGCACAAAAAAAATAGATTTTCTGGGGGAGTTAAAGTGTACTAAGAAGCCCTTATCCACTTTCAAAGGAAGTACATATACCTATCTCAAAGCTGCCATCAATAATGCCAACAATCGACGATGAGATTTCAAACCTCCTTTCAATTTGACTGGACATGCTCTTCATGTAGCTTCCAGAAAATCCTTTGGCAAAAAAGGAAAAAGCTAGAGCTCCAAGAAATATCTGAAGAGAGAAAATAATTGAGTTTGCAAAGTAACAATTTTTGCTTTATGGCTGGATGCCTGAGCAACCCACTCAAGAAGCACAAAAACCATATGCTTTTGCTTTCTAATTTTCTGTGAGGAGAATCTTCTTATTTTACTTTTTTTCCAGGGTGGCCTCCAAAAACTCTGATACTTTAAAGAAAATGAAAGTTGGCATTAATGGTATGTACCTTCTAAATTTCTAATATGTATTGGTTCAGCTGTTTCCTTCCTTAGGAAAGACTTGCAGCATAATGTTGTTCATTTCTGGTACTTATATCATGGTATATCTTGCTACCTCTCATCCTGTTCTAAAAAACAATAGTACAAAGATCTATCTACAACTACCACTGTGACTATAGCACACCTCTAAATTAATTGTTAGCAAAATATTACCTCATTTCTTTACTTCTGAGCACATGACTTCCATGTTCTTGGAATCACAACCATACAATCAGAATGGTTTGGGTTAGAAGGGACCTTAAAGATCATCCTGTCCCACCCCCTGCCATGGGCAGGGACACCTTCCACTGTCCCAGGCTGCTCCAAGCCCTGTCCAGCCTGGCCTTGGGCACTGTCAGGGATCCAGGGGCAGCCACAGCTGCTCTGGGCACCCTGTGCCAGGGCCTGCCCACCCTGATAGGGAAGGATTTCTTCCCAATCTCCAATCTAAACCCACTTTCTCTCAGTTTGAAGCCATTCCCCCTTGTCCTGTCACTCCAGGTCCTTGTCAATATTCTCTCTCCATCTTTCTTGGTGGCTCCTTCAGGTACTTGAAGGCCACAATAAGATCAGCCCTGAGCCTTCTCCTCTCCAGTCCCAGTTCTCCCAACCTTTCCTCCCAGCAGAGCTGCTCCATCCCTCTGATCCCTTGGTGTCCCTGCTCTGGACTGGCTCCAGCAGCTCCCTGTCCATCCTGTGCTGGGACCCAGAGCTGGAGGCAGCTCTGCAGGTGGAGTTTCAGCACAGCAGGGCAGAAAGGCAGAGCCCCCTCCCTCCCCTTCTGCCCAAATCCCTTCCATCCCCCAGATCCCACAGCCTGGATCATTTCTCCCAACACAAAGTATCAAACAGTGCCATACATAATTAACTGAATTTTGATGGGACTTCAAATGGCAATTCAGTGCTCCAGGGAAAGTATGTGGTGAGGGCTCTTCCATACCTTTAGCTTGGAACAATTATGGCACACAGTCCTGGCAGGGACTGCACTGCCATTGCTGTCCTGGAACAGCGATTTTTCTTTAAGCTGGCCAGCAGTGATTGGTCTGTCCATGGTTTTCCTTCTCCTGTTTGAAAAATATTGCTATGTTTAACTATTATTGGCATAAGAATTGCATGTTCCAATGTTTTTCAGACATACTCAGTGGCGAGACACTACTTGAGATATCTGCACATTCACATCTTTTCTCAGGAAGGGCATTAAAGAGTGCTCAAAGTACCTACTGCAATTGTTTAAGGACCAGTGCACCTGGTTTGTGACATCTGCTTTCTAAAAGGCTCCAGAATTTTCTTGGAAAGATGGAAAAGTTACAGGTATCTCACTGAAGATTTTTAGAAATCTTTGTGGAAAAGGAAAGCCCCCAGGCAGCTGGAGGTTAGGGCAGTTTTTCAAAAAAACATCTTCACCACACTGGAACCAATTCTTTCCATTTTTGATCACTGTTCCAGACTAATGGACCTTTGGTGTGATCCAGTAGGCTTCTGCTATTACATTTCTGAGAATTTTCTTAGTGAATACTACGATTCTGTCAGCATTTGAATAAGTAACATTATTTATTGGATAAATGTTTTTAGAATCAGACCACAAATGATGACAGAGGAGAAAATAAGGGTAAGCAATACGGTAGGTAAAGATATATTAAGGGAAAGGAGAGCACTGATTAAAAGAAACAAATAATAACAACCTGTTAGTCTGCAAGCCTTCACAAGCTCCCTGCAGGACGGAAGATAAATGTAGATATTTCAGTAAGACTGATGAAGTTGTAAGTTTGGCTCTAATTTAAGGAGTCATCTTAGCTGTGTTGCCCAGTGTAGATTAAGCTGATCAGGCAAAGCAGCTAATACTGTGACATCTGGAAAGATAGTAAGAAAAAAAAAAAAAACAAAAAAAAACAAAACACTATCACCAAATTTGTCTGTTGGAAAAGTGGTGCTATAGTACCAAAATCAACTAGTCAGCTCCAATATATACCTTTGCACTTATATTAATAGAGTATAGAGGAATAGATGACAAAAATTGGCCTATAACATTTTCCAGACACTGGAATCTTAAATGTGCCACGCTGTTTCAGTCACATGGGAACTTCCAAGGTTTCCCTCCTGCAGGCCCCTGAGGGATGCCACGAGTGGAGCCCACCTCAGTGTTGTGGGAGATTTTTGACACTGGGGCTGTGGGGATGTGGCAGGGTCCCAGGATAACATCACCCAGCTCCTCTGAGAGTTCTGTTCTCCCAGGCAAGATGCCCAGGGTTACCTGGATCCCCTGCGGAATGTCCACCTATGCTGAAAAGGACAACACTCTTAGAAACCCAACAATCCCCTAAAGGTCACTCCTAACTACTGGAAAGAGGCACTAATGTCTCATTAAGAGATATAAAGCCTCACAAGAACTCCAACTTGAACTTTGCAAGTTTTAGTTCCAAATCCTACTCCGGTAGGAGAGGACTAAGGAAAGCAAGCATGTCTATTTCAGACTAAGCCACACATGAAATTTCTAAAGGGACCTAACCTTCCTTAGACAATCTTCTGCAGCTTCTAAATAAAAACAAACAAACAAACAAAAATTTTAAAAGCAAGCTACAGATAATTAAAGTATGGTGAAGTCAGACTTACCCCGATTGGAGCTCGAAGACAGAGTTCTCTAAAGCAAATACACTCTTTATTGATTTGTATTTTGCTGATGATTAACTTTGTGAAACATCTGGCTCTGTTAAATAAACAAATGAGTGACATATTTTTCTTTACAATATATTGAATTTTAAATATAAAATTTTATGTATAGTGCCAGACTAATAACCTACCTGAAACTCAGAAAAAGTTAAACCATAGCAACACTGCTCTTACATCTAATTGAGCCATCACATTTTCCATAACCCCTCTATGATAATCGGAACTTGGGCAAACCAGTGAATCACTGACACCAGCGGTATTTAAAATTATATGAAGCAAGAAAAACTATAAATTATTTAATTTATGAATTAGGGGTAACGGATCTATGGACGGATAAAATACTCTGCTCCCAGCAGCGCTTTTCATTTAAAAAAACCCCTTGAATTTGCAGGATTGTACCTCTGCACTTGGCATAAAGCCTTTCAAGTTTAGTGCCCGCGGGATGCGCAGAGAGGCTGCAGCGGCGGCCAAAGGAGCAGGCTGGCGAAGGGCTGGGAAGGGGCAGGGGGGAAGGCAGGGAGAGAGCACTTACTGCGTGTCGGGACAGTGTCGGGGCAGTGCCAGGGCAGTGTCACAGCGGTGCCACAGCGGTGCCAGGGCTGGTTCTCCCCCGCCCGGGGTCCCGGCTCCGAGCCAGGGACGCGTCACAGCCCGAGCGCTGCCCGCTCCGGCTCCGCTCCACCACATGGCTTTTAAACCTTGCATTTCCTTCTTACGGCGATTGCAAAACTTTCCCACAGTCAGCCACACAAAAGCAGCGCGGGAGAAGGCAGTGCCTGGTGCTGTCACTGCTCTGGCAGCCTACCTGCCAGCCTCTCCCGGCTGGAACAACTTGTTTTCTTCACCCTTTCTTTTTTTTTCCAAGCACCCACAGCCTCCAGCTTTCACCTCCTGGTGCCTTGGAGGGTCAGCAGGGAAACCAAGGGATGGCCCAGCTCCTGGAAGGGCACGAACGACTCATGGAGATCTGCCAGGTTTTGGAATGAGCCCTCTGTGCCACAACCCCAGTGCAGAGGTTTGCATGGAAAACCTTGGTTATCTTCTTTTGTATAAAAATACATCAAGGGATTTGCTAAAACTCAATTAAGTGTACTGAATTATAGTATTTAGTCAGAACTAAAAAACATTATGAAAGCTAACAGAAATTACGAAGTTGCTAAGCACATAAATAGTCAAGCTCTCATTGCCCCCTGAAGCTTGCAGGTTAACTGCAGACAATAATTTTATCTGCCATACTTGCACTTGTTATTGGGCTTTGCTTGATAGAATTTTACACACTGTACTGTGATCATTATGTATTCCTTGATTTATTATGGATCTTAATTTAGAGTTTCAATTTTTCTGTTTTACCAGCACGAGTATATGCTCTCTGTGAGCCAACCAAAACACAGCTGATTTCCACCATTTCATAAGAATATTTGCAACAGAGCAAAGTGTGATCATTTCTATGACCATTTTAATGCAGTGCTCCTGCATTACTATTTAAATGCTGACTTCTTGTTGAATTAATTTAGTTCTAATGCAAGGGAACAATGTACATGTGGAAACTTACTTTCTCTTAAAAGAGTGCAGAAAATGGGAAATCCATCAAACCTATTCTTCAGATAAATTGATTCTCATTTGCATACTTTTACTCAGATGAAAAAGTTACCTTTGCCTACTTCTCAATGCCTTAATTATTTAAATTTTTTTAAACATTAAAAAGCTTAGATTCATTTACCAGAATACCATTAGAATGAAGCAGACTTAGCATCATCATTGCCAAATTTACATGTACTGGAACCTGGATTTGGGCGGCTTTTAACTATTACAATATTGCAGAGTTAGCAGGAAAAAAAAAATGTATGAACACTAGCAATGGGTTCCCTATTTATTCCTGTCAGTCTGCAACCAGGTGGAAAAGTGAAGTTTGTTGGAAAGGCCCCTGTCAGGAGGGGCAGGAGAGCAGGCTCTTAAACACAGTTCCCAAGATGAGACCCCCCACAAGAAATGTATTTTAAAGTTGAATACACAGAAGTTTATCTGTAGAGGACATGACAGTTCTTGTGATCCCTGCACACAGATGGTGATATCGACTCACGGGGCAGCAATGCACGAATCAGTGCAGAGAGCCAGATGAGCCACTCAGTCAGGTTCACCTTACAGTCAGAGGAGGAAAAAGGTATTTCTAGAGGCAGGGGTTCTTTGATCTATTCTAGATACTCGCTCCAGGGAACCTGCTCTGCAAGCCCACGGCAGCACAGCAGCTGAAAAGCAGGGGAGCTGCTCAGCAGCGGGAGCGTTTGCTGCTGCTGCTCCCGGGTGAGCTGGGCTGGCTGTGTGCGCGCCCGGAGATGGTGCAAGAGTCCCCGCAAACAGCCCAGGAGCAGCTCCGGAGGCAGGAGCTGCCTCCTCGCAGCCAGGCTGTGCAGCAGTGCCTGCCCCATGCCCGGAGCAGTGTCCCGATGGGACGTGCCTGGCTGGCACAGCAGCACCCGTGCGTGCCGAACCGCATCGACGGGCTGCAAGGCGCTCTGTGCCCGGGACACGCGAGGACACCCAGAGAGAGAGTGCTCAGCCATCTCCCGCCTCCAAGAGGTTATTTTGTGCAGTTTTTAGCCCTGGCCTGCTGCCCCGCCGAGGTGAGGCGGATGGCATCTTCCTCTGAGGATCTGCCTCTTTTTCAGCAGGGGAGGAAGCTGGGCACGGGGGGACCCGCTTGTCACCAGCTCAGCTCAGCTCAGCTGCGCTGACTGAGCCCCGCAGCCCAGCAGAGCCCCAGCCTGGAGCAGCACAGTCCCAGCGCCAGGCTGGCAGCCGGGAGGCCACGTGGGCTGATGGGGCTGCAGGTCACATCGTGAGTTTCCTCAGCCACAGAGGCAGAAGGGGCGTGAATTCTGATAGACTGTACCCTGCTCCTGCTGAAACAATGAAGGACAGCATGTGCAAAAAGGAGACAAAACCGGTCAATCCTCTGCTTCAGTACAAGAATAGTCCTTAGAGGTATGGCTGGTACATAAATTGCTCGGTCTTCTTCTTGACACCAATTTTTCACCTGTGGAAAAGTGCATAGAGGATTTGGGGCTGCTAAGCCAAGCAATCATTTGATCTTATCTTACTAATTCCAGCCTTTAGGTCCCAAAGAAAACTCAGAAAGGACAGAGATACAAGTGGCAAAAATAATTTCGAAGGGCTCTTCTATGAGAATTTTCTCCTGTAAAACTGAATTTGGCAACTCTTCACAGGCATCATGCAAAATTGGTGCCATCTAACTCTGCAGTAGGGAAATTTCCTCCCCAAGGATGGGACCCTACTGAGTACTCTTGAGTAAAAACCTCCGACAATAATAGTAGTAGATGGGAAGCATTATGATCTCTTCAAACAGTAAGACAGGTACTACACGTATGCTTACATGGCAAACAATACTATTAAACCTTGGAGAAATAGACATTAAAAATCATTCCAGCTCCTAACACTTCTTAGCTAGTTGTGCCTTTGCATTTAGATATAATCTGTGCTTGAATTAACTAGGCTTCTGAAAAAGAAAAGGATATCTGAAAAAAAAAAATCAAGTTTTTTTTCAGAATGGATATGGGACTTCCAGTCTGAATCTCCAGCACATGCTGGAACAATGCTTTAACCTGAATAAAGGAATTATTGTTTAGATCCACCCTAGTCTTAGAAATAAAACATCACAAGATTTGAACAGCCCAAAGAGGGGACGCTTCCAAAGCTGAAAAGGACAAGTTTAAAGGCCACTGCAACCTTTGGAAAAGGGATGCCCACTTCAAGGTACGCCATTGGAAATCCCCTTTTACAAGTGTCTTATGTGCAAGCTGAATTAAAAATGAACCTAATGAGCTGATGGCGAAATTTAGCTTCCAAAAATCAGCTCTTTTTTGGATCAGAAAGTTTGTATCCAAAGAAAACAAACGACTAAGTCTATAGTGGGATGCAACCCAAAGGAAATCATCTTCAAGTGTGTTACTTTGACATTTTTCTCAGGCCAAGATTTCTAAGTCATAGGAAGAAGTCTTGTGAGCATTATGATGGGCCTAAACAGCTACGGCTTATCAAAGTGGTGGTATTAAAGTGCTAGCCCGCTCTTCTATTCAAAAAGACAATAATAGTAACTTATTAAATAATTCTCAAAAGGTTTTCATTATGTCCTTGGTGGGAAACATAGAAGGAACATCTCAATACCAATTTGTTTGCACATTTAGATATTACAAGCTTACCTTCCCTTTTTCTAAAAATGAAGAAATCTTAAAGTACTTGATAAATATGCAAGTCTATTTTTATTTATGCAGTCTAGAGCTGTTTTTCCACAAAATGGTGCTTCAAAAGTCATTAAAGAAAACTTAAAACTCTGTGCTTTCACTTAAAAAGAGACAGATGTGGGAAGCTTCAAGAAAAACATTTCCTAAATTTTCTTCAGATCAGTACTTCCCTTTGCAGTTCCAAAGAAGGCTTACAGTCACCTTTTGAAGAAAACATGTTACACAGAGTGTTGTTTTTCAATAAAACTATGCATTAAGAACTTTTAAGCATTAGTTTCAGTAATTGGTTTTGAGCAAGCTGGGTTTTCAGAGCTATCTAAAGCAAGTATATTGTGAACTATCATTAGCTTTGTTGTGCAGCATAAACTCAGGCAAACATCCCACGAGAATTTCTTTCTTCTACTGAGAAATGTAAGCATATTACCCTCTCTGATCTGGAAGAAAAGTCAGAGGTATCATTGATACAGCTCTAAACACTGTTTTGGTGCTCCACTCCAGGAAGCAGCATGGTTCTTTTTCACCCATGTTTCTTTGTTACAGAACCTCTGTAAAGCAAAAGCAGGAGTCCCTGAGACAAGTTTCTGACATTCAGCTACACAGGACCAGTGACAAGTCAATTCACAAAAAATAGTTCTTTGCTTTTTGTTTCGTTAATATCCCAAATTATTGAAAAATCTCAAAGGTAAAAAATTCACACAACATCAACATCTTAAAGCAATGTACACCAAGACATTTTTCAAGGAAGCAAAACAAAATGCCACCAAGAAGCAGTTTTCAAAGCAATAGGATATTAAGTATGACACAAATTTCATGCATTCTTGAGACAAATCAATGTACCTAGTACACATGGGGAAGGTACAGCCTTACTTTAGGGAGGTTAACACTAGTAAATACCTGAAAAACATAAAAATATCAAAGAAAAAAAATCAATGTTAAATTGGATGAGAAATTTTGTATTAAAATAAAAAAGAACGAACACAGCAGGGTGCCTGTGACACACTGGGAAAGGTTCCAAGGCAGCAAAATTAACAGAGCATAAAACAATCTCCAGAGAAGTAACAGAAGTCATGCCACCTGCATTTTAAAATTTGACTTGGCAAACATCCATAAATATGTGCCAAGAAATAATCTTTTACTGCTGGTAACAACTGTAATTTATTTACTGTACTCAATTTACAAAGTCAAAAGTGTTACACCAGCTCAGTCAGGACTAGAATTAGAGGTGTGAATTGTCCCCATCTCTTCATTACCACCCCTGCCTGCATTGTCCAGCACCAGCACTTTATAAAGGGACAGGAGTTTAAATCCCCTTGGACAGCCCAGGAGCTCCCATTTGCAGCTCGCAGTGCAATTGTTACCCGAGGCAGATGCACCAGATGTTTCTTCTCCTGTTGTAGTGTCAGTGCCAGGGATGTCAGCCACAGCACCCTCTGCTTATTGCCCTCCCTTCCCAGTGACCACAGGCAGCATCTTTTATCCCAGAGAATTACCTGCCAGCCCAGGCTCTGGGGGAGCAGTGTGTTGGTTTTTTCTTTCCTGCACCTCAGGGAGTTATCCAGATCCCTTTCCATGCAAACACCAGCTAATGGATCCTCTTGGTACCTCTTCTCCTACCTGTTGGTTTTTTTTTTGCACTAAAGGCACATTCAGACTAACCTCAATCTTGGTACTCCTCCTGTCTCTTTATTTAAAATTATTATTGTGAGTTTGTGATAAAAACCATGCAAATAAGCATTGACAGCTCAGCTCAGGTGTCATTTAGGGCACTCAGGCCTTTGAACTTCACCGAGTCATTCCCTATCAGTGACCTCTGCACCTGGAAGACTGAACTGCAGCCCTGCATTGGCTCCTCTCCACCTGGTATTCCATACACTGTGGGAAATTCACAGATCACAAAAGGGAGGGGGAAAGGTGCCAGTTGCAGCACCTACACCCAATGGGTGCAATGGCTCACCCTCAGAAGCAGAAGGGTTTCTGTGTGATATGGATTTCTCTGGGATCTATCAGCTGCAGCACCAAAGGAAAACAGCTCTCCCACATGTACCACTCCTCATGCCTCCAGGTGTTGACTGAAGTGGTAATTCTTTTTCTGAACAATACCACTGTCTGACTCAGTGTGTGTATAATAGCAAGTTCATGATGTTCATACAGAAATAAGATTTGGAGAACTACCAGCTCTTCTCTTCTCTACAAAGACTTGTCTAACACAAGAAAATCCTTTGCTGGATCTTAAAGTCTGTGAGGACAGCATATAGCTGAATGCAGCCTCTACTACTCTGGCCTTTCTGACCTGAAAACTTAACAAGATAAATAAACAGAGGAACTTGGAAACAATGAATAGTTATGCCTTTCCTGTATTTCAACTTAGAAATTACTTCTCTAGCATCCAAGAAGGGATTTCAGATGCCAGGCTTCTACAGAAAAGGAATCCAAATGGGAAGTCATTTAGTAGCCTCCATCTGTTAAATTGTAATGCTGGAAAATTGACAGAAAGCATAAAAAAGTTGTCTATGTCTGAAACAAGTTGCCTGTATATGTTTGTGCATATATATACACACATATATCTGAAAGGAATATTCCTGCAAGATGCTGGTCATGGAACTAGAACTCACTAAGTAGCAGTAGTCACAATGGAAATGCTACTATCCTATTATACAGACTCACTAGGAAGAACATTCAGAGTACAATGGGAGGTAAACTCCATCACCCCCACCACCTGAAACAAAACAAAAAGTACAACAAAACTAAAACAAAAAAAAAAACTTGCGCAAGTCTTGTGCCCTCTTGGGAATTTTTTTTTTTTAAATTCTGAAAATTCGTGCAGAAACTTAAGCTTGTTTTACATATGATTGTGTCTTTATGTCAGAATGTTTTCCTGAGAAGGAGAAAAACCCATGGTGTACCAGCCAGCATGCAGCTGCCTGCACTCTGGCCATCCAGAGAGCTGCCCTGGAACAATAGCTACAGCAAAGGTACAGCATGAACTGCCCACTCTGTGTCTCATTAACCTCAAATGAGAAGTTTGTTTTCTCAAAGCTGGTTTTGGAACCATTTAAATGATAAACTCACAATGCCAGGCAGCCCTTCCACCAACACAGGGGGGTCAATGCCTTTTTAAAAGCAAAACCTCTGGAGTGAACTACTTCTTTTAAACCACCATGTCCCACCTGTCATGGGGCTTTCTGCCCTCCAGGTAAGGGCCCTTCTCTTGCTCTACCCAGGCTGCAGATCCAGCAAGCTGCCACCCATGGTCACACACATGAGCAAAAGCCCTGAGCACCTCTCCTGGAAATGAATTGATGGAAGTTAACATGTCACACTTGTGGCCTGGAGCTACACAAGGGTCTCTTCTAGAAGGGAAGTCAGGCACTGCACTAAGATTTAACCTTCTAAAGGGATCCTCCGTGTTTTATCTTGTGATTTTAGTCTGCTGTGATTTAAGAAGTGCTCTTGATTCCATGGACAAAGAGAGGGACAATTACCAATATTTTCTACATTCTCAGAGAAAGTCCGAAGCAAAGAAAGTTGAAAATCCCAAGCATTGTATCTGGGAACACTTCATGCCTTGCAAAGAAAGGAAAAGTCTAACAACAATTCTGGGGGGGGGAATGCAGCAGTAGCCAATGACTTGTTGCTGGATACATGACATGATCAGACTTACATAAACTCAAAAATGATTTGGCTTCTTTGCCTGCCAAATCCCATCCCTGGTACTCTCAGGGTGTCTCTCTCCACAGCCACAGGCTGAACTGGTTTCTGGTGCCACGGTTTGCTTGGATGAGAAGAGTCCGTAGGGAAGAGCTCAACCTCCACCCAAGATGGAAGGGTTACAGAAGCAGCCCACTGTTCACCACAGATGAAATTGCAGAAAAAGAAAGTAACCTTGAGCTGCCAGTAATACTTACCCAATATTGTGATGCTCACGTGTTCAGAGGCTACACATGTTAATACAATATATTTGTATCATAAACACAAAGCCAGCATCATATCACAATCAGACATAACCTCAACCAAATTATAGTGTAAGGATGCAGCTTTGGTCATCACACCTCCCTTCTGTCCACTAATTAAAAGCAGCTGGTCAAGTAACATACTTTCTTCCCAAAGGAGTAATTTTGTGTCAAGAAAAAAAAAAATCCTGATCACAGCTTGGACAATATGTTCTATTCCATTCAGAAATGTTTATCATGTGCATCAAGAATAGGCTTCAATTCTTAAAAGTTGGGAGTGGCAGGGGGATAATGAAGTTTTATACCAGACACAAGATTTTTCAGGATACAGATGACACTGTAAAATAATGAGAGACTTGGCAATTAAGCAGCTGATGAAATTAAAATACAGAGAAAATAATGGAAACAAACAAAAAAACCACATAGCCTACTCATGCACAGAGATGTGCATTTTAAAAAGAATTGGCATTTTTCAGTGAGATTGAAGACTTGTTATTTCTTTGAAAATGACTCAACAGCTGATTGCAGTCAAAAAACCCCAATGGAATATCAAACATCATTAGCAAAGACCTTGAGTACAAAATGCTAGATAAACAGTTGTATGCACAGTTGGTGTATCATTGCCTTTAAAATACTTCCAAGATGATCACATTGCCTGAAAAATGTAAAGTGTTTCTCAGTGTCTGATAGCATCCACATCCAGGCCCAAAACCCAGACTTACACTTGGTAGGTTAAGGACCAAAACTCAGCTCTTGGGCACTCTTTACTGGGTTGAAATCTCAGAGACAGGGACACATAGTTGGTTGTACTGTGAAAGTCATCTGCTGGGTTCTCAGGCACTCAGAAAATAAACCCACTGCCCATTTTTATAATTTAATATTGGACTTTATCAGCTCAGATATTCATGTGCTGCTGCTTTATAAACTTTACACCATTGTTACCTCTACGGCCCTTATTCCCACTTGTGGCTTGTGCTGCCCACAGTGCTGACACAGGTCTTGGTGCTTGAAACATCAAACCAGGACCAGACCAAACATTCAGGCACAACAAATGCCCTCAGTACCTTCTGTGCCCCACCTTTTTTCAAACGAGGATCACAACAGTATCAGCTTAGGGGTCACTCTTGAAATCTCCAGGGTTACCTATTTAAACAATAAATATTAATAAGGCCACTCACTTTAAATGGTTTGCTGAATAAAGATCAACATGTTAAAACTCGGAGGAATCCAGCCTAAAGCTTGGCTTTACATCTGAAGGCCTAGCTTTAAGAGTAAATTGCTAACCTCCCGCTCAATCCTAGGAATGTCTGTGGCACCAGGCATGGCACATCATACAGGACTGATGAGGATTGCCTCTGTTGCATGGCTTTGCTCTGGAGAAGCAATGTTAGCACCACAGGTTTATGCCCAGAAGCTTCTCTAAGGAGGCATCACCATGCAGCACTGCCTGCCTGGAGACAGAATCAGGGCAGCAGAGCCCTGGGCAGCATGGCCTCTCTCACTGCTCCATTCTCAGGCAGATGAGCCAGAACAATTAAACACAACATTAACATATCCACTGAAATGCTAAATCTAAGACTTGGAAACTTTCCTGCTGAAATGCCAATATTGTAACTTGGAAACATTCCTATCTGCTTCCTTCCACTCCAAAACACAGTGAGTTAACTAGTCTGAGCCTCTGGCGGTGCTCCATGTAAGTGGCACAGATTTGCCCGCTGAACAAAGCTCTCTTGTTCCTTAGAGCTGTGAAATTCTGGTGCTCTGTAACTTTTCATGTTTCCCAGGTTAGCTTGCCACCAAGCTGTGACTAGATGTCTGCAAAGGATTTTAACTCCAGCTTTGGAGGAAATGACCACAAGGAAGAAGAATGGCTTTCAGTGAGTGCCTCATACTAGCAAGAACAATGCTCAAAATCAGCTTCAAGTTCCCAGAAAGCTTCTGTGACATCTCTGGTTTAATAAGGAGCTGCATTCCTCTGTTCCTGACTGCATCATGTCTTTCTTCCATTCCCCTTCCTCATGTTATACCTATTCAGCTCTGTCATCCAACACAAAGGGAGATGGGCTATGACAGATCTTTTCAAAAGAATTAGTTTTAAGGATCTTTGAAGAAACTCAAAGTTCTGGAGCGGATTTCCTGCTCTGTGGAAGGAAATGGATCTTGTCTCACTGATTCCACAAGGACAGGAAGCAATTCCAAGCACACACACATATGATGTCAGTAACACACCTTGAAGTAAACAGATTGTACCTGAACTTATGAATTACTGTGGCAAAATATCCTTCCCACTTTTTGGTGTCTGCAAAAGGTCCCAGGTGGTTTAAATGGGAGCAGGTCTGTGCCACATTTGCAGGTGCTGGGGCACTGGTCTGTGGTAGTTGCACAAACTCCCTCCATGCCTTGTGTAGTAGGGAATAAAAACCAGGATCTGTAATAAAAAGCCTTGAGAAGGTATTGCATGGATCCTGGCAGACAGACCTAAGGATCCTCTGCACTGGGGCCAAACATGAGGCAGTGCCAAATTAGATGGTAAACATGGATTAAGCATTAAACCACAAAGACACCTTGTATGACTTATATGAACAGGATTTTCTTTTTTTTTTTTTTCCCACCTGAGACATTTAGGTGCCTTTTTTTTTTCCTTAGATATTTAAGGCATCCCAGGGCAGCAGGTAACTGAAGTAATGAATCCTGATGACCTTTCCTTGTCAATGTTCTATGCAATTCTTAAAAAAAAAAAATCACCATAACCATGCATTTTTTAAAAACATAATTTTTAAATTTGTTATCATTGCCACAACATCCAGACCATGTCATAAACCAGGTTGCCAATATACTGAACACCTATACTATGCAGAATAACAAACAACCCCTGCCTGAAAATAAATTTATGGAAGACTGGGGCCTGAAGAACTCACAAACACTGCCTACAATCAATGAGAGAGACTCTGATGGAAACTGTGTAAGAATTCCAAGATGAAATCTGGCATCACTTGGAGTCAAATGCAAAATTCTCTCTATTTTCAGTGAAACAGGACTGAACGCATTTCTGCTTCACAGCCCTTTGCTCAGACAACTCAAACCTGGCATTTCATAAGTTTTCTTATTTCTAGTCCTTGTTCTTTTGCACCAAACATTTTTCTCATGCCTTGTGTTTACAAACTGATACTTTTATAACATAAGTAGGACATAGCTATATGTAATTCTATTCATCTTTGTCCAAGTGTTCATTAGTTGAAGTACAAAGTTTTTCACAAGGATATATCCAATATTAACACAGCAATGTTTTTTTCCCAACATGTCCTTCTGTGAAATGCTATTTCACTGCTTCTTGTCCTTTATCCTGCATTTCTATTGGGGCATTCATTAATATTGACTTTTCAGATTTCAGTCTCTTCTTTAGAATGAGGAGAACTAGTGTGCTTGGGATGTAGGACGCTCCACGTAACACTGCTGGCAGGCCAAGATAGAACCACCTGAAACAAATAATGAGTTTCATTAAATAGATGCATTTGTAAAAAGGGGGCAAAACTATTCAGCAAACATTATTTTGTTAATCCACTCCTAAAACTTGTGCCCTGATGCTTTTGGATGTCACAGAAGATGAGAATGTGAGAACAGAGAAGCAAAAGGGCCTTTTACATCTCCCAGTTTCAGGCAAATTATTTAGCCAGTGAAGTCAGGCACCTGATACTCTCATGGCTTTATCCATGGGGAAAAGCGACATGCCTGAAAGGGCTCAGATTACCTGGTAAAAACTCCTAAATATTCACGAGAATATTATTACAAATCAACCTCAACACAGTGTTACAAGGAATTAGTATGAGTTCAACAAGATTTTTCTTTAAAAAATCCCACAACCATGCTTGAAGTGCTACGAAAACCTGACATGCAGTATTCTGGGCCAATTACCAACTTGTATCTCATTGAAGCACTGTTTCAACCATTTTCTGTTCAAAGATACTGCAGTCACTCAGTGACTTTTTCCCACATGAGCTAACTGCTTTTCATTATTTTTATCATAATTCAGTGTTTTTGAGGCTTGTTCTCATGAAAGGTTATTAGTGAATATTATGGCACCAGACCATTTCTGCTCAAAGGTTTTTTCCAATGTCTGTGTCAAAAGTTGCACTTGATAAATAAAGTCAATGCCAAAGAAAATTGTGTCATATCTCTAACACAGGAGCAGTTAGTCTGCTAGGAAGACTAAGTGCATAAAATTACATCTCTAATGCATGCAATAAGAGTAAGAAAGAAGTTAAAATAAAGTAGAAAACATACCTGTACGCAGCAATATCATACATCCTACATGCTCCTTCTCCACCACAAGTCATAGTACCCCACTTCAAGCAAGTGGTGTCTATCAAAGCTCCAAAATAAATGGGAGATGGAATTCCAGCTACAAAGAATATTAACAACATTTTTGTGAATAGCAGCTTCCTTCTGGTTTATCAGATACACCACAGAGCCTATGCTGTTTGTCACCTATTCCATCTGTACTGTCCTCTTGCAGCATGAGCCACATCCTCTGTACATCTTGTGCCCTCTCTTCTTCCTTATCCACCTACCCTCAGCCAAAGATTTCCTCCCCTGCTGCCTGTTAAACAACACCCACGTGCTACAGAGTAGGGACAGTGTTTCCTATTGAGAACTCAACGTTTGCTCCCATCAATGACAGGCAATGCTGCCTTCAATAAACAAACAATAAGCACGAGTGAAGGAATCCCAAATGGCTTTCCAACGAGCAGCAGATGTAGTCCCATGTCCTGGTCTCTGCTGGAATAGAGTTAATTTTCTTCTTAGCAGCTGGTACAGTGCTGTGTTTTGGATTTAATGTCAGAATAATGTTGATAACACACCGGTGTTGCAGTTGCTGTTAAGGACTGCTGACATCAAGGAGTTTTCTGTGTCTCGTGCTCTGTCATTGAGGAGCTGCACAGGAAACCAGGGGGGAGCTTGGCCAGGACAGTTGACCCCAGCTGGCCAAAGGGATAATTCCATAACCCGGAATGTCATGCTTAGTACACAGGCTGGAGAGAAGGGGAGGGAGAGACCGACCGCTGCTTGGGAGCGGGATGAGTATTGGTCAACAGATCACAAACAATTTCCTTCTGCATCACTTTTCTTTGTTTTATTCCTTTCTATTTTCCCTATTATTGTTTTACTTTACTTCCATGACTAAACTATTGTTTTCTTAACCTGTGTGTTCTACCTTTTTCCCCAGCTCTCTCCCAATTCCATGTGGGAGGAGAATAAGTGGATGCATACTACTTCGATCCTGACTGGGGGTTAAACCAAGATACCAGCCTATTATCCAGAACAGAAACTGCAAGCATTTCTACTTTGCCATGCTGCTAACAGCAGTAAAATTTTAAAAAAATCCTAAATGCTTCCTGATCAAAGGCACTCGTAGAAGCAATGACTCATGTGCCACACCCATAGCCCTGCTGTGATTCTTCTCTAACTCTAGGTCAGC
Organism: Pogonocichla stellata; assembly: GCA_026546895.1. Classification (NCBI taxonomy): domain Eukaryota; kingdom Metazoa; phylum Chordata; class Aves; order Passeriformes; family Muscicapidae; genus Pogonocichla; species Pogonocichla stellata. Next base: position 39,332 of record JAOTQZ010000248.1, on the reverse strand, counting down.
ACTGTTCTTCTGAAGTGTGTTAGATATTTTCTTACCAAATACTCTTGAAGCCAGCCCATGGATACCCACTCCAAACGACTTCTCTTCAGGCTTCAGAGACCTGTATGATAATTGCATTGTACACTTATTTGTAGAGGTAAAATTAATAAGAGATGTTTAACCCTTTTTTAAAAATCAAGTTCTTCATCACATTAGGCCCAAGCCATTCTAACAAGAGCATTGGTTGAAAGAGTTCATTATGATCATTAGGTGATCTCCAGGACCGTTAAATCACAAAAGGAAATGCTACTTGTCCAGGTATCATCCTCTTACCAAGGCCAACACAAAGTGCAGGGTAGTTGTGCCTCAATCAACATCATGTTCCTGTGATTGGTAAACACACGGGTATCACACACCCTCAACATCCCAGTGCCCTGACTCAAGGTCCTGCATTCACTCAGGATAAAGCTGATTGCCAGAAGGAACACCAGATTACCAAGGTGACATGACACTAAACTTTAACAGCATGCAAATGACAAGACTTTTCTGCTCTTCCTCCTTTGCAAACTAAAACACTTTTAATTCCCTGCAGAATTAAAACCTCAGATTTCTTAAGACAAGGAAATTTTACTGTACCTTATCAAGACCATGTATCCAGGCATGGCTGCTAAGGAAAAAATGAAGCTGCAGACTAATGACAATATTAAAAAATAATGGAGCATCTTGTCACAGTTTTCATGTCCATCACACTGGCCCAGAGTTGCGGAGATGTTTTGAGACCAAACCCCTGAGGCTGCAACACAGGTGCAGTTTTCAAATACCTGTCAAAAGAGTATTTTAATCACACAGATTGTCCAAACTCACACACTGAGTGGCAAACCCACACTGGTGGCACTCATCTCACTGTCTCCTGCACTTGAGCTTGCCGCTCATGAGCAGCACTGCCCTGTGGCCTCTCTCCCAGTCCACAGATCCAGCCATCCCCTGTATTGAGGGATAAAAGTTCAACAATACCTGGGTACCCTGGTTTAAATCTACAGGTTAAATGAGATTATTAAGTCCATGCTATACACTTCCATTTTGGCTGAAATGTTCTTGGGCGCTCAGGTTTCCAATTGGCAATACCTTCAGAATAATTTCTCACTCCATGTTAAGCATTTAAGACTCCTTTCGTTCTTAATGGAGAAGGACTCTTATTCACTTTATTTTTTAATTTAAACTAATTTTCATATGCAGTTTGAAATTTCTGGTGCTACTCAAAGAATTTGTTAAAATCTTTCACCTTATATATTCAACTAAATATACATGCATGGATACTCCCCACCCTATATTCATGTAAGTATTTGTCACCTACTATATTCCACAGGTATAGTACAGTAATTACCACACTTCTTCCAGTTCCTCTTGAGGATTTACACCCAGCAAGACAAGGTGACACGTAAGTAATTCCATTGCTCCCACAAACAGGGTCCCATATTTTAAATGGGCAATCACAATCCATGTTGCAGCCAGCCAGTAGAGTATTTTCTGCATATGAAATTTGCTCTATTCTGAAACACAATTAGAAGGATGAATAAATATTTCAATAATGAGATACCCACATTAACCCTTTGCAATGCTTAAGGTCCTATTCTAGCTCAAGTGTTGAATCAGGACCCAGTCCTACATGCTCCTACCCTGAAGTCACACCTTTCTATAGGACACTAAATTGTATTATATTACATTAATATTATAAATTTGGTATGCATCCCCTACAGCATTTTTCTCACCTGTGGCACAGAGATCTGTAAGTGTTGCATCTACACCTCCATGTCCATTTTACAGACACACAACATGACCTGGTCTAGTGGAAAGTGTCCCTGCCCATGGTAGGGAAGTTGGAAATTGAGCATCGTTAAGATCCCTCTGAACCCAAACCATCCTATGATTCCCAATGATTAATGGCAGGCTTCAAATCAAGAAAATGCAGATAAAATATCCTCTAATAACCTGAGAGTAATCAAATTTGAGTAAACTAGTATAATATCAAGAAGAGGATTTTTTTCCTCTCATTCTGAAATTGCACTAATGTGCACCTGATTTGACCAACAATTTTTATTTTCACCTGTAGTTACATGACTTTACTAATTGTATCAGTAAAAGAATTAATATGGACATGCAATCACATGAGTCTTGACATGGATACACTTTTTAATACATTTTTATTGGTTGAAACGGGGATTACAGACGTACTGTCTCATGCAAGCAAAAAGCCTTGAGAATTTACAATAGGGAACAGAAATGGAGCTCCTGGCTGATTCTTGACAAGAAAAATCATCCTGGTGTCTAAAGACCGAAGTCCTCTTGAGTCCCAAAGAACATACCCTTGATAGGAAACTGTTAGCCCAGCAACTGGTGAGGTATCACAGACAGTCCAATAGGCAGCAAAGTAGAGGAGGTATTCCAGTAAAGATACCCAAAATGCTATGTTTGCAGCCTGATAGGTATTTATCTTGAATTTCTTCATGAATAAGCCGCCAGAAAAATACCCAACGCACAGAACTGGTAAGTTGTAAACACCTATTCAAACAAGTGAAACTTCCATGTTAAAATGAAGGAGACCATCAAAGCTACTCTACTATAAGGTAGCTAGACAAGTAGCTGCTACAGCTGCTGTAGGGGAAGGTTGTGTTTGGCAAGGACTGAAAGAGTGCCTGTGACTGAACAACTTAACTACAGCCAGAAATGGGTCTCGGCAAATCCCCTTTCACACCCAAAAGTCAAAGCCAAAGTCAAGAGCAAGTAAGAACTGCTTGGGGAGTAAGCTACAGGGTAAGACTAAAATCATTGCTGGAAAATTGCAATCTAGAGCTGCACTCTAGGTTCAACTAAAAAAATATGGTTTCAATCCAGCCTCTTCAGCTGACTGAGAAACTCATCAGAAATGTAAGCTAGTGCACATCTTAATTAATATACTTCTTAATGGACTCTGAGCATCACAGAAAAGAGGAACAGACTTTCAGTTTTGAGATGAGATTACTGAATGTGCTCTGACACTTCTGCGCTGATTGATACTTTAATGAAGCAAATTCTGACTGAAAGACACATTGGAAGTGATTTTACACAAACATCACATGGCTTAGTTTCGTATCAGCTGAATTTTATGAGCCAATCCAGAAGATGGAAATTGGATTACAAAAATTCTGCACAAAAAAAAATTAGTTGTTTAGCAGGAAATGCATTCACATTTAGAAATGCTCTGTAGTGTGATAACCCTCACCTGTAGAAGCATTTAACCTTAGTATGGATACGTAAATACACATGAATATACATATCTATGTAAAAACATTGATAGTTTGGATAGAGACATCAGTAATTGATAGAACAGAGCAAACCAAAATGCAAACATACCAATTAAGAAGATGGCATCTGATGCAGATTTTCCAAACTGCTGTTCCAGATATTTGGGCAGGAAGGATATCATGCCATCAAAGGCACTGAACTGCAACACAGTTATGCATATAAATAACATGTACACGGGGTTGTGAAGCAGAGCCTTGAGGAAGGGGATGAAATCTGGAATGAAAATGCCATGAGTTAGTGTGATGCTTCCTGAAAACAATGTCCCATTGCTCAGCAGGGCTGTGGGGGAGAGAGGGGAGCAGAAATGGTCCTGAACTGGATCAGACTGCATCTTGTGCTTTGCCAGACACCATGGGCCAGAGATTAGCCAGGCTTAGCCCAGGGTACTCTGGCACATCTTCTCTACCCAAAGATAACCCTCACATGCATACACACACCAGTGCAGCTGTTATCTTATAAAAGCTGTTTATTATAAAAGATAAAAAATCACAGCAGCAGCAGCTACTGCTGCACCTTTCCTCCCTTTTCTCTGCTCTCATGCTCCCAGAGCATTCACCAAAACCCCTGTCCTGCAGCTGGCCTACAAGAGGTGCAAGTGCACTACAGGGATGTAACAAGCTGCCCCCAGAGACTTGAACACTTATTTCGGGTTTTGCTGCTGGGGCAGAGGAGGCCTGAAGAGAGCTGTGACCACAGTTATTCCCACCATCCTCTCAAAACCTCTGTTAGCCAGTTTTCAGCCAAGTAATAATCATCTGAGAAACTAATTTACACAGGTCTTCCCTGTGTAATGCCCATTAAGTCAGCATGTGAACCATGGAAAAGCCCCACAATTCCCCTTTGTCTAATGTTCTCCATTAATAAATGTGCTGAGCTATTGTCAATAAACTCTGCAGATAAATAGAGGCATCTACAGAATAACTGGGCCTCACTGAAAGTGGGCACAACTTAGGATGGGTGTATATCCTTCAGAGGTAAGCAAGTACTTGATTAGAAGAAGATCTGTATGCAAATCTTTCAAAAATTAGTCAAATATGAGAAACACTATAAATAGGCTCCATTATTTACAGATGCAGTGACATTTTTAATCAGAGCTTAAGGAAGTTTTGTTGTTATTAATTTTATTTAAGGTTATTTTTAACTATAAGAACATCAAGTTTTGACTTGGAAGCCCTGGTGATTAATTTGTCTGAATATGTCCTGGTCAATAGGCTGTAAGTGGTTGAACAGAGGTTGGACCAGGTGACCTCCACAGGTCTCTTGCAACAACTCTCCTGCGACATGAAAAGGTTCTACATTCAGGATATTCAGGGACAGCAAACATTCACATCAATGCAGGGAGGGAATAGCCATGAAAACAAGCTCTGAAGGGACCCTGGAGCACTAAGGACCCACATCTGAGCTGGGAACCTTTCCTCTCTAGAACAGTATTTTATTCATGGATTCATTTAAGGCTACGTGATAGCAGAAGGACGCTGTGTTTATCAAAATAAACTTGCAATATCAGCCAAGACCTAAGCACTCACTCTGGGTATGGTGAATTTTCAGGACCAGCTGGAAATAGCAGGCACTTACTTTCCAAAAATGAAGGTCCTGTCAGAGGGCCCTGAGCAGGACAAGATCAGGAGACTACTCTGAAGATCATAGCCTTTGACATAATTTACTTACTTGCATTTCCAACCAGGAAATGTGTGAAGGATGTTTCCTTCCAATAAGGAAGGAAAAATATAACCTCCTACAGATACCTGGATTTGAAAGACACCGACGTGAAAGCTGCCAGTTCTAACATGAATAAAGGTGAGTGAAATGCATCTTGGTTCAACAGTAATTAAATATTTATGAGGCACTTAAGCTCTGCACAATTTTATGTTGAGTTTCTGCTTTTCTGCACAGAGAATGTGGGGTACAGGCAACCAATATCTGCAGCTCACCCACAGCTCACTGAGTTGCAATATTCCTAACCAGAGTTCAGTGCTTTAGCCATCTCACAGGAAAAAAAACCATCTACATACACCTGAAATGCAGGGGGGTAAAAGGAAGGAGTCCAGATCCTAGACCTATGAAATCAGTCATTTTTCCTCTGCAAGGAGTCATTCTAAATTCCTGCACAAAGCCTTGAAACTACAGACACATCAAAACAGATTAGACCTTGCATATCTTGGACCCATCTTTAATTACACAAGTACACAGAGTTCACACCTTAGGACTAAAGTAAGAAGGAGATAAAATATGATATAACTTGCCTTTAGCAATCTCATACACGGTCTGTTTAGTTTCATTTTCATCATTTTCTTGCAATGGTGCTACACTTCTTTCACTTGCCTCTTCAGGTTCACTGGTTTCACCTTCCTTCACAAGTGACTTGGGCAAAAACCAAAAGGGTATTGCCACGAGAAGGTTCAGCAGAGCACAAATCAAAATGCCCAGCCACCATGCTCCAACCTAGCGGGCATCAGTAGCTGTTATAGTTATCTCATCTACAATAAAACACAAAACCAGACATCTTGGATCACTTCAGAAATATTCTTCGCTGTCATTTTGTGCTTTCCTAGTCATCTCTGACATAAAAGCATTTTAACAATTCTTAAAGTGAGGCTCCTTAAAATGAAGGAGAATATTCTCCAGTCTTTTCTAATATTGTTAATTTTCTGGCAAATTTCAGTGGCTTATGTTAAATTAATTCTAGTCCTTTCCTCTGTTAAGCCAGATAATTTTTCATCTAATAATTTATAAGCAGATTGATTTGCATATATATTAATTGAATACTTTACACGGACCTTCCATTCCAAAAGAAACAACTCAGGTAGGTTTAACACACATAAGCAAGAAAATATACTTTAGTTCTGAAAAATACACCAACTATAGACTTAAAAATAAGGTTTTATATGTTCACCTATTACCTGCACCTACTGATCCAATGTCAACAAACAGCTCTGCACAGAATGAAGCCAACAATAAACCAAGGAAGGGGCCAATTACAGTTGCTGTATGTAGACAAGCTAGAATAGGAAAAAGAGAACATAAATTAGAACCCAGACATAATTATCTTCTTGAAATTGTTACATATGGTTAGGACAGCTCTACTGGAAAAACATTTGCACCTAAAAATGGCCCCATTCCAACAACTTCCTCTCTGATTAAATAACAAGTTCTACAATATTCTTATTTTGATAAGGCAATAATTACTGTTTTCTGTCTTCCTTTATTGGACTGAAGAGCATCATAACACTCCTTTCTTTTGCTTTGGTTTATGTGTGTGTTTGGAGAAGGAGAGTTATCACAACAGGGTAGATTTACCCAGGTAGAAAGGTGAATTCCCTGCTTTGGCAAAATCCTCCAAATAGGAAATGCCTAAAGGCATGATGGGAGTTTCACCCATTCCTCGCACTATGTTTCCAACCATCACAAATATCCACAGCAAGGACCCAGGCTCCTTTTCACATTCTGTGGACAAAATAAGAAGTCAGAATGAATGTTTTAGTCCCAACTATTAATGAAAATCTAGAGACAAAGAATTGACCAATGGCTTAAGCTTTGGTGGGTAGGCCTGTACTACTAAAAAAAAAATTAATAACTAGTCAAAATACTTTTTTACTTCCTTTTTCTCCTTGAACTGGGATTCCTTCATCCCAAAGTCCGCTTCAGTTTCCACTGCCCACTCCCACTTTGTCATGCTGAGATTTCTCAGTGCAAATTCATTAACAAATAAGCCACTTTGTTAGCACCAACTGCTGACTTTCTGGGTGACTGGCCACAGAGGAAACCTGGATCTCAATGTCAGATCGCTGTCAGCAAGCAAGTGAAGCAATCCACATGGAGGTGTGGTCAAATTCAGTCCAGTTTTCACTTCATGCAGTAAATGGACTCATATATATATGAATATCACAGACTTGCTTGTCCATAGACAATGGGGAAACAATCACCTCACCAAGTATATTCATGCCTTGAGGATCTGTGGGTTCTCATGTGCATATTGAGTGGCTGTACATCATTTCAATGAAAATTATTTATCTTTGCGTGCCTTCATTCTTGCATTTATAAAAAGGGAAAATACAGTGTCTGAAATCTTCAAGTGAAAGGTTAATTCCAAGAGCTGTTAGGTGTGCACATTCCACAACTTCTTTTTGCAAAGATACAAAAAATTGCTATCTTATCTGACTTGTAGCCTTGGAAGCTGCATCCATCACTGAATGGAGACAGAGGAAACTCCAGCACAATGCTATGGTTTGATGGCACTGCATTCAGACAGCGTTACAGCCGTGATTCAGCTTCAGCACACCCTGGAGGAACTCCATCACAAAGTTTAACAATGAACTGTGGGGTTTGGGTCATCTGACTTTGACCATGCACCAGCCACCCGAGTTCCCAGCAATCAGAAGCCTGCCCAGAGGTAGTCTGATCCACCCTGCAGTGCAGAGCACGAGCTGTGTCCTGGGGTGCCTTTATGGGGCTGGCATCCCCACGGCTCTCCTCTTGCCCCTCACTGCGAGGGACAGGATCTGCAAGAGCTCTGTGGTCTCCTCTGCCCAGCTATCAAGGGAGCCTAAAGGGATGGCTCAGACTGAACGCTTCCCTTTGAGGCAGCTAAAGACCCAGGAGCTTAATCCCACCCTCAGTGTGAGAATTTTGTGTGTGTTCATTAAATGGCTTCCTCTGAGCCCTCTGACTTCCCAGTAGCTCCTTTACATGCACACTCCTAGGGCATGTACATGCTTCAGTCCCACGGGTAAGTTTCAGCCTAGTTTAAACTATTTTTGCTAAAAAGAAGGGAGATCTATATTTTAGTTCTAGCTCTATTTCTCATTGCTTTTTTTCCTGTGTGATACAATTAAAAAAAAAAAACCCAACAGAAACAAAACCATCCTTATGCCTCTTACCCATTGCTGAAATATGCTTCCCACCTCCTCATAGTATCATAGGATTTCAAGTCAAAAAGAGCAACATTTGTGAGAACAACCTGGTGTTATACTACCCCAAAGTAGACTGCCTGGATAATATGAAAACTGCATGAAAGATATGTTTTAGCTCAGGAGCCAAAGAAACAAAGGCCAGGAAATTTCCTGACCTCTAGTTTCTAGGCCATCAAAAAGGACTGATCAAAACCACAACCCTGAAGCAATTGCTAATGATAATAAAAACCTACTTATTTAGACACTATAGACACAGAAAAATATTAATAGACACAGGAACAGTCATACCTGTTGATGGTTTCTCTGTAGGCAAACAGGACAAGTTTTGATTAACAAGGCAAAGAGGCACCACTGAAAAATTTTCTTGTTGTGAAATGCTGCTCTCAATACGATACCTGTTGGAATCAAAGGAAAGCACGTACGGGTCCAGAAGATATTCATGAGAACCATCTCATTTGTCTACACTGGAGTAATGGAGCTACCTATTAGAAGAGTGTGTAGCTGTAGGAAGAAAGGAATCATTGTCAAAAGTTAACAGAGGGTGCTGCCAAGGCCATCAGAGCCATTCCACACTGGACACAATAAGACTGAAGGATCAAAAAATACTTTGTTAATTAAAACCTACACAAGCTCACATCATCATTTTTTTAAGGCAAGTAAAAAATAATTTAAAAGTAGTTGAAGAATCATTATGGTCAGTAGAGGCTTGTCAACACAGTGAGCAGGTGTGATCTGCCATCCAGGTTCCAGACAGAGAGATCTTTGGCAGTCACCTTGGATTGCCCATGCAAGCAGGTGAGAGGCAGCAGTGTAAAGGGACAGCATCACAGCCCGTGTCACTTGGGGGACCCCACGCAAGGGGCAGCAAAAGGATGAAGGCAAAGTCAAGGGAAGGTGCCCACCAGAGGGGTGACTCTCCTCAGAAGGTGATGACTGACCCTTGAAGCCATCTCAGGAGCAAAACCAAAGAAACTGCTCTGCAATGATCATATTGAGTCCACGCTCAGCAATGTCTCTCTCCACAAGCAAACCACCCAGTGGAAAGATGTACAGATTAATGCAAGTAAGGATCACAGAAGCTGCTATGAGTTAAGCAAAACACTCACCTTCCAAACAGAAAATGAGGAAGTGATATCAAAAGACATCCAAAGGACAGAATTGTGCAGCCCAAAGCAATTATCCTGGGTCTGTGAAGCTTTGCTCCAAAGTAACTCACAAATGCTATCAGCAGCAAATTACCTGCAAAGAGAACCTGGTTCACAATTTACAAACCAAAACATCCCAGGATCTTTAAAGGTGCAACACAAATTTGAGCCTATCTTGTAAGCTCAACTCCCACTTCTTTTCTTGTCTTGCAATGGTGTCACTAGACAGGGAACTGCCCACATGGTGCAGGAATTCCCTGCTATGCATGATCTTGTTTTGCAAGAGTTACATCACATGGAAAGAACATGAGAATAAAAGGCAGAATGGAAAAGAGATCACAGTGAGAGATTTTTGAGTGCACGTTTATATAGAAGAAGTTTCCCACTACTTTGCATAGAGATCAGGCCCGGGGACTGCAGAATAGTACCTGTTTCAGGAAGTTATTCCCTTAGGATACCTTATTTTGCAATGTATAGGGAAATACAGAAGTGGTTTTTGTAGTGAAAATAATAAACACAAGAGGACAATCATAAAGAAAAAGGATTAAGTTAAATATTTAATTTCAGTAATTTTTTAAGAATAAAAAAATACAGGTTATTATACCTAGTACCATTTAAAACCAAAAATGTACTAAAAGCCTTCATTTTCCTCTCCTCCACTTAAAATCAGTTGATTTTCTCCATTTATTACTATGCAACTAAGAAAAGACTCAAGCTTTGTGTTATGAATAAGGCTCTATAAAAATAACAATTTAGTAATGGCACACCTACTAATTTTGTGATCTTTTTCTCAGAAGAACAAAATCATGTCTGAGTGACAAGCATCATGCTCTGAAGGAAAATAATTCCTTTTTTATGTATAATTTCTAAACAGGCTGTACTGAACCAGGGGCTTGAATGACACAGATCTACATTTAAATTTATCACTGGACAACAAAACTTACTGGCAGGCAATGGAAGGGGCACTGAAAGTAGAACAGGAAACTTTCTTCGCAGGTACACTTGTACAAGTATGAAACCTTAAAATATTTTTGAGTTTAGGTAAGGATGCACAGTCCACTCCAAATTTAATTAAAGGAACTGCAAAATGCTAAATATTATCTTAAATTCAAACAAAGTTTACACAGTTGTTTTTTTGTTTTCTTCTGAAAGATTCAATACACATCTCAAACTAATTCTATTTTGTTAAGTTGCTCCGTCATATGTTATGATAGTCCAGAAATTAGCTGAACCAGTTTTTAAACCTAGATTTGCCGGTTCAAGTGGTCCTATTCATTTCTAAGACATGAAATGGTTACATATCAGCTCAAAAGAAGGACAGAGTTAGCCACTATTGTCACACACAGTAATTGTGTGCAAATGAGAGTCACTAATACATGCTCATACCATACATTACATTTCCAAAGAATCAGAAAAATTAAAATGAGAGATTACCAATTTCAAAGCTTCCATTGATGATGCCCACCAAAGAAGCTGGGATATTAAATTGTTTCTCTATCTGTGTGTACATGCTGTTCATGTAAGCACCAGACATCGTTTTCCCAAGAAATGCAAGTGACAGTGCCAGCAGAAATACCTAGGAAGGGAAGAGGAGAACACACAAAGAATTCAAAAATACATATTCATGGATATTCCATGAATATTTCGTCCAGTGAAGGTGTGCTTCCAGTTTAAAAAGTGAGCAGTTCTGTTCCACTGATGGGTGTAAATCCCATCATCTATTCTTTTCTACAATTATGGCTTGGCTAAAAGAAATAAACAAAAAAACCCCAAAAATCGAAACCAAACCAACGCGCAAACAAACAACAACAAAACCCCCTTAGTTCTTCATCTTCTGCAATTGACCAAGGCTTGAGAAGCCCCAGGTCCCACTGACCCAGCCAAGGCAGCCATTGCCTGCTGCAAGGTTGCCACCTGCAGGGCCTTCCCACCCTCTGCTCATCCCCACGACAAATCGCTCGCAGAACTAAGACAATTCCCTTCGGCCGAGTTACTCCTCCCAGGATCTGCTCTCCCATCTCAGCAGAGCTCATGAGGCCAGAACAAGTAACTTCAACCAAGAGGAGTAAATAACATGTCCTTTTTACAAGGCAGTTAGTGGCAGCTGACAGTTCAGAAGTTAAAATTAATGAGTGCAGTAGTGTTCAAATCCTTATAACTTCAGGCTTCCTTATAAATAGCATTTCTGAAATTAAATCAATATTACTTTTAAATGCATCTGCTGCAAAAGCTAAAAAGCAAAAGAAGTGTGTTGGGGTTTTCAATTACTATTTTAAAAACCTATTTTACAAGATTTTTTAGCATTTCTTGACAACTTGAATTACTACTCGAAACCAACAGCCAATTTTTACTGCCACATCCTAGTCAGTAAGGCTCATTTCACAGCTTTAAGAAGGAAGGGTAAACATGTTAGATGGGGGGATTACACAAATTCAGTGGTGGAGCTTCAAAGCAGCAACCAATCAACACCTCCAGCACATCACAGTGTAAAGTTCAGGGAGAGCAAAAACCAGCACAGCTGCTTATGAACTTTTCTGACCTTAGTTAGGGCATTAAGGATACAAAAGAACAGGTTATCCATTAATTTAGTCTAGGATGTAATTTCTACCCAAGTACTGTAAATGCAAGTAATTACAGTTGTGTGTTCCTGCAAAATTGCTAAAATATTGCTGTACCTTCAGCTTGGAAATGCAGCAGATTTTGTCCTCTGCATGTGGCTTCTCAGGCTCCTTCATGTTGCCTTTTTTAACTGATACTGATGTCTGTTTCTGAGTCTGTCAGCCGTGCCATTACAGTGTTGAAAAAGATGAGAGAAAAGAACAAAAGTTTTTTGTCCCTGTTAGCAAAAATGTTACATTGCTTCTAAGAGATTTAATATTTTAGCATTTTCTTTGAATTGCAAACTGGATTGCAACAAAGACTACAAGCCAATGGCTTTTATTCTAAATGAAGTAACTTGATTAGAATAGAGACAACTTTTTGGCATTAGAATTAGAGGAAAACAAAATAAAACCAAAAGCACCAGACCAACTCAAGTTCTAAATGGACACAAAACAGATTCCATTCTCCTTTCCCTCCCAAGATTTTCAAAAATATTTATCTTTATTCATCGGCCTACTTTTACTTATCTCCATCTCAACTTGATGATTATAGTGTCTGAAGCTGCCTGCTTTTTTAACATTTTACATATATTTCAAAAATGTGCTCCAAGAAGGAGGAATATATTCCAGGACTTGGATATACTTGCCTGTAAAAGCCCAGACACATCTGAGGGTTTGCACAGTGAATTAAACAGGTCTCATTCTAAGCACTCCTACAGAGACTCCATGAAATGAAGTTATGCAGTGCAGTTCCCTGCAGCCTGATGGAGTAAGCTGAAGAAAACCAGGGCGAGTCAGAGCCCTACCTGACAGGCAGGAGGGATGCAGGTTGATTTCCTCTTTTTTTGTCTTGGATACACTTTCCAAGTGATCCTGCAGCACCTGCCCTGCTCTGTGTTTTCCACTTCATGGATCCAGGGCTGGGGGGGAAGCTTGACAAGCCCCCCAAGAGGACTCAGCTGCCTTTCAAATTCTTCAACTCGGCACCCTCCCGGTCAATCTCTTCAGACATTAATTTCTACAACAATGTTAATCCTCTCAAATGTGTTTCCTAACTAACTTGATTCCTAGCAAATCCACAGGCATTAACTCCTTCTATAGCTACCTTCTCACTTTCAGTTTTTAAAAGCATAATGCATTATCACAGCATTCCTGAAAAGACTTTACAATTTGGTGGTCAACACTCAGACAATTAGCTATGATAGATGCAGAGTTTTTATTTCTGCTTTGCTCACAGACACTCCTACACACTGTGTTCAATCACAGGACTAAGCTGTGCTCATACAGCTTTTTGTTTTTTTCTTTTCAATTTGAAATAAGATTTATACCCGAGGGAATCATTTATGCCTTAACAAAATACTGCTTTTCTCTGAAACCCACCAGCAATACCAAAACTTGACAAAGGGATTCTTTCCCTTAGTGAAATGCAGGGACTGGTGCAGTATCACACACAGGGAACATCATCTGGCTAAATGCAGGTTTTCTGTTCTGGTGCTCCAAGATACCAGACAGCAACCTGTTACCTCTTGACTTGAGGAATCAGACACATCACACTGCTCTTCATGCAATTACAGAAGATAACACAGCATTGTTGGCCTTTAATTATTTATACCTTCTCTGAGAGCATAAATTATGATCCAGAAAAAAAAAGTATTTCAATCAATTTTTTACTTAAGATTATTAATTGAATAACAAAGTAGATGGAATTATTATTTCCAGCTCTGTTTCTGAAATTATTTTCCCCAGCTTTATAGTATTTTGTGGTCATACTTCATCAAATGTTACTGAAGCCAATGCAAACTAACAGCCTAAATTATCAGAAAGACACAGGTGCATAGCTCAGGTGCATCCACACCACACTTCAGGTCCAGGTTAGAATTTAAATTGCCATTTCTGTGCCTAAAGATGAACCAAGTGTGCTCCCACTCCCTTCTCCCACCTACTTGCTCTCCGTGGTCCATTCCTCTTGTGTACCTTGTTTACACTCTTGGGCTCTGCAGACTCACCTGCAAACCTCTTTAGCCCATTAAATTGGCTGAAACATAGCTATATTAAAATACAGTTCTGTTAAAATAGCCATGCAAAGTTTGCCCTGAACCCCACTCATAAGCCTGCAGCGTTCACTGAAATTTCAGGGAAGAGGGCAGTAAAATTCCTCCTTCCACTTCTGCACAGAGTTGGTGACATATTTATGGCAGGCTAGGAAGTTAGCAACGACACCACCAGTGCCTCTTCCAGCCACCTCCAGTGTCTGGCTAAGTCCTCACGGGCAGCCAGGAGGGCAGAGAAGTGACCAGAGGACGCCCACTGGGCAGAGGGCACGGAGGTTTCTCGGTGTGGGCAGCTCCAAGCAGCTGCAGGACACACAGCACCTGACAGGGGCTGGGCTGGGCAAGGCTGGCTCCAAACCAGAGCACATCTGTTGGAAGGATGAACTACAAAGACTCTCACACAGATCCCTCCTGTGGGGCCAAAACCGGCTCCTGTGGTGCAGCTGACAGCAGCAGGCAGGCACTGAGGTATCACTTGGGTCCCACTTGTCCCACACAAACCCAGCAACACATCTCACAGTTTTTAATCACACTTCACTCTAGTTAACTAATAAAAAGAACAAAAGCACCCAAATATCTGGATTAAGTTGATGGTGCAATGCTTTGCAAGTTGTCTTGCCTAAGTCCCAAGAGGACGTGCTGCTTTCAACGTAAAATTCATCTTCCATTTAGCTCAGCTTAGTCATATAGATAAACTGCCACATCTTTATTTTGTTTACAGGGTAAAAAAAAAAAAAATCACAAAACATAACGATTTGGAAAGCAATTACCATGTCAATTTTTAACTAGTTTATTTTTCTGGTAGCAAAAAGCTTTTTGAAATCTTGTTTTACTAGGTACAGTTCAAACTGTTACTCAGGCACAATTAGACTGAGACAACGGAAAATATTCTCACAGCAAAACAATTAGGTACTTACAGTTTTGAAAAGGTTTCTGCAAGAAATCACTGATATGGCACACTTGATCTTCGACATTAAATCTACATTGTTGAAAATTAACCAAGCATGGGGCCAAACTTGTGGTTTTGCCAAATGGTTTCAGCTGTGCATTATAGAGAGCTCAGATGTGATAGACATGGACTGAGTGCTTAGCAGGAAAATTAAGCCCATCTCTTCCCTGAATAAAAAAAAAACCAAAAAAAAACCCCCAAAAAAACCAAAAAATACACAAAGGCCAAGGGCTACATCTGTGTCAGATCTCTGAGCATGAAGTGCTGACACTCCTGTCCACTGAAGACACCCAGAGAGCACCCACAAGCCAGAAAGGAACTTTAGGAGTGCACCTAAGTGGGTAAATTTACAGGCTGGGTGGAGTTCTGGTAAGGGTGACAGGGAATGAGATTATGTTACTGATTACTGGATATTACAAAATCAGAGAGTAATTTGACCAAACACAAGTAGTTCTAGTTTACATGACAGAAAGGGATAATTTGACTTCAATTAAGTCCATTAGACATCACACCTAAGAATCAGTAGATAGGCCTTCATGTTTTGGCGCTGAGACAGGTTTCATTTGTGACCTTAAATCTCTTGTTGACACTTGTGTTTGTCTCCCTCCCAGAAGGAACTACTAACACACACCAAAATCCTAAATGCCATGTGTAAAAGGTGCAGTGAGGGTGGGATTGGGATTCAGGAAAGCCTTAATTTCTGATGCTGTATCTTGGCAGCTCTCACACATGGGAAAAACTCTCAAGTAAAAAGCTCTTGACATGCTTTTAATATGTGAAAAACCTCATACTTCCTCAGAAAACACACATTTTGTTAGCGTTATAGCACTGCTTTCTGTTTTCTCTTTCCACTGGTCTCCAAATCACACCTGATGTCTGCCTGACCTGGGATTTGGCCTACACAGCTTAAGAAGAAATACAAACCATGTTTCCACCTTTGATCCTCTAACAAGAACCTGAGGTAAATTCTTATTTCTCCTTAAGGTATTTCAACAGTTTTCTTGCATATTTTCTTCACTTACCCACTGCCACGTTTAGGAAATTTGAATATCCTCTGACAAGATAATAAGACAAAAAACTATGGTCCAAGCTGCGAGAATACTGCCCATTGAAATGAGCAAAATGGGGAAATAAAAGCCATTGTCCTGAAGTTTAATAAATTATTAAATACATAACCATTAAATAAACTTTACTGACATTAAAAAAGCCAAAACCTAGTAACATCACATACAGGACTGTGTAATTCTGCAATCTCTGTGACATTATTTTGTTCAATAGTTATTTCCTCTCAGGGCAAGTAAAGTTGAAGATTCAGACCCAAAAAGAAACTTAAAACAAAAAGAAAATAAAAATTTTCAGTCAAATAAACACCACCTTGTATGAGGCACTTAAAATTTCTTTTAAATACTCATCTCCATGGCAGAAAAATTAACCCTGGGTTATTTTAAAGAGCAGTTTAAGTGATTTATAATTGGCAACAGGTACAAATTAAATACCTCTCCAAGAAGAGAGGAGTAGATACGTAAAATTCTCATATGCTCATAAATGCACAGTTTACTATTAGGTGAATATATGTAGAATTCAATAGATAGGGAATTCAGCATTGTTCTTGATTGTGATTAATTCATGGGTAATAAAGAATTACAGAGTGTCTATGATATCTCAGCATACAGAATTCCCTTCTTCTCCATGGGATTTCTGCTCAAGGGGTACCTCTAATCATTCAAATGCTTCATTATAAGGAATATACCTCAAGAACACCAAGTATTTGTACAGAATCAGGTATAACCTATTCTTAGAAAGTAGTTGTGCTGAAGATACTCATCCAGAGCCTCACAATAGGCATTAGAGTCAGCTATTTCCAGAGAGTAATTTATCCCATTTTAAGACAACTGTCTAAAATAAGTGGGAGGAAGAACCTCTCTGGAGGTGCTTCTTTCTTCCCTTTGATTTGGAAGTCTTGAGAGCTTACCTTAGTCTGGGTAACAAATTTTTAGACAGATAAAGATCAGGTCAGCTGACCCCTATCCTGGTTATCTCTCATGTCATTTTGGATCTACTCATCTTAGCCAAGGAACAAAAATCCTGTCAGCCAGCATCTCCCAGCCTAAGGTCAGGACCCACTTACAGCTGCTTGTGCAAACTCACAGGAAATTCAAATAGATAAACAGTGTTCTTATGGAAACACATTAAAGTCCTCAGTGAAAAGTGCAGACTAGAGCTATTTGTCCTAGTCTAAATGTTACATGTCATGATGATTTACCTACCTAAAGCACAGAAGATATTTATGCCCTCATTCTAAACACAACACATTATTTTGAAACCACTAAGGGCTAAGTAGCTCTTTCCCAGCACTTCAGCTGTAAGCAACCACTTCTAACCCATTAAAAGCTGGGAATATGAAGTCCTTCTCCACAAAACTACAGCATCCATAGGTTGCACATGTCATAGGACATGGCAAACCAGATCAGGACACCATGACACAGAGTAGGTGCATCCTCATTTCCCCCATCAGTTCAGAACTGGATTCAGGGCAGTGCTTAAAACCATTTTATTTCTCAGAAGTATCTGCTGAGATCTGCTTCTCTGGCAGTGTGACAGCTGAATAGCCATGTACCTCCCAGTCACATGGAGGTTAACAGGGAGAATTCCTTACAAGGACAACACAGAATTTGCTTCTCAGGGCTGTGTCCTGACCTGGGAACATATCCAAAATCTTTACTGTAAACTTCAGCCTCTGAACACACAAGCAGAACTGGGCATAGGAACCTCACAACAAAGGCTCTTTCACAACATTTTCACTCCTTTCACCTGCTTGTAGGGTTCCAGCATCTGCATAAATGAAAAAAAAAAAAACTCTGCTCAAGATATTTAGGGAATCTACTTTCTCAAAAGAAAGAGACAAAGGACACAAAATAAAGAAAGATATAATAATTCAACTGATTCTCCATTAATAAAAAATGCATTTTAATAGGCAATGTTTATACCAAACTAAGGAAATGAAGAGCGACTAGTGAAGAGACTCAGAGGTAAGAACTTGACCTACTCAAACCAGGTAGAAAAGCACCCACCTGCATTTAATAAATGATGGGTGATGTTTACCCTGTATGTGCAGAAACACAGAGGCACAAAACTTTCTGCCCATTTTGAGTCTGAATTCAGATTTCCTTTGACAATCCAGTAAGACATCCTTCCCTTTTACCTCAACAGAGTTCGTGTCAGCTACAACCTAAATAAAAATTCAGATATGTCTTCTGTCCTCAACTCTGCCATCTACTCTAGTCATCCCTTTCACTAGTGATTGCTCAATTTTTTCCCCTATGTAGAACAAGAACTATAAACAGACTTTTCTAGAAAGCATTCAGACCCATACTGTAGAGATAATACTGCATAGGTACAAAACACTATTTCTGTCTGGTTTCATAGCTTGTTATTTATTTAAACCAGTGATACTGTCGTAAGAGTTTCTCCTTTAAGAAGGCAGTTTAGCACATTGATTTGCACTTGTATGGATTTGGAGGCTTGGCTTTTGCTTTGGCATGCCTTCTAGCCTTGCAGCAATATTTCTGAAGACATGAAATTCTTTATTCTTCATAAAATCTGCAGCAAGTCTGGAAGACCTTCTGTTCTACAAACTCGTGGTTTTAAATGTTAGAAAAGACAAATGTTTCAATTGTCAAAACAGCTTTTCAGAAGGTTGAAAACCTAATTATATACTTTTGGGCAGTACTTTCTAGTTAAAGTACAAAGGGATTTGTTGTGTGATCAGGTGGTCAGCTTACCAGCAACGAGGCAAATGGTCTCAGGAACATAGTTTGAGAAAAGTTAAAGGAACAAATGTACTGCAGGTTGACTGGCACTTCAAAGCTTCAAAGTCTCTCTGGAGTCTTTTCCTCTGAAAAATTACATTACCTATGATTCATCAATCAGTGGTTTATGTAACCTGATAGCAGTTCACTTTCACTATCCATCAAATCCACAAGGTTTTTGATGTGTGACAATACACTTTGTGTGCAGATACCTTCAGGCTAGATGGTTAAAGGTGATACTCCTGGCCTTTCTAGGTACCCTTGACTTCCCTCAGCCCTAAAAGGTGTGGAACATCTGCATGGAAGATGCAGGATCTTTCGGGAATCGGGCACATAGCTAGGCACGCACCTGTAAGCACAGCTTTTAGCTACAAACATCTCATGTTTAAAACATGGGAAATTTTCATAAGATGCCCTGAAATAGATACTTGCTCAGAAAGGTTAAAGTTGCCTGAAATATACATCCTCTTTAGTGAAAATTAAAGTACTGACTTCAAATAACAGTGTAGCTTTAAGAGTTTCCAATAAAAACTACCTCACCTCTACGGTGATAACTTCCGCAGTTCTTTCAACAGTGGCTTTTTTAACTCCTACAACTTGTTATGAGTATTATAAAAGGCAGCAGGATGATACACAACTTAAAGCAGTGATCCCTAACACCATGAAGATTATGCCTGCTTATGACAACATCCTAAAAAATAGTTTAAGAACGTGTTAGCTCCTCGTTCACATCAAGTGGTATGAAATGTTCTGTTGACATGAAATTATATGTGACATTGCCAACATGGCTCATTGTTTAACACAATTCCAATAAGCATCTGGGAATGTGATAGCTCTCTAAAATAAAAAGAGCCATGTGCAGCCCAGGGGAACTCTGTGAAAACTAACAAAATCAAGCCTAGAGTCACTGGAATCATGGTCACTAGCCAAAGTGGAAATGTGTAGCAATCCTGCAAATCAAGAAACATAATAATAAAAAAAACTACCTGTGCAGACAGTAATCTATGTAACAGAAAATACTCCAAAACCAGAATTCAAGATACCCATTCTAAATATACAGGAGGTATTCAATACCTATAGATTTTAAAAACACTTGTCCTGAAGTCTGTGCATCCCTGCTGCTCTGCACAAGGCCCTTTTCTGAATCAAATGCTTTCATAAAGAGACTTTTCAACTTTTTCCCCATTGAAATTTTATCATTCATTGGCACAATATGTGTTAATATGAAATTATTTCAATATGTTAATGACTGAAAGGTTCCAGAGCCTCATTTCCCATCCCCCCCCCCTCCGCTTGCAATAATGTTGTGATTTCAGTTTTCCACTGGGTGTTTGGCTCAATAACAATTTATTGCAAAAACCACCATCTTTTGGACTAGCCTTGTCACTTGCAGCTCCTAAATTAGTGTGAGAGCTCACATGTAAGTTCTGACTTTTTCACACCATTCCTGAATCCTGTTATCAAGGATGAGCTCAATCAAAAATTGATTTGTTGCTAAATGGAAGAAAATAGCAATATTTGGTTTAAAAGATACTACCAGAACAGACCAAAAGTTCACTAAATGTTTTCAGATGCATATGCTGAGCTCCTAATAAATTTTTAATGACTACTTCTAGTAGAAAGACAATTTCATGTACTTATTCATGTTGCACGTGCTTATCAAAGTCTTTTCTCCTCTCCAAGTAGAATGAAAAGGTCAGGTCTTGCACTCACACATAAAATGATTCAAGCATACTGTAAATTCAGCCCTGCTGCATCTCTTTTTGAAGAAGCTATGTGTGATGACATACCATAAATAAGTTAAATAATGCTTCATGATATTGTCAACGTAAATTCTCCTACGTAAGCTCAGACTGCATCTACGCTTAGGGAAAAATTATTGCGAACATGACTGATTCCCAGTTCAGCACAAGTCTCCTTTTTAAACAGCAGGGGGAAAGCCACTATTAATAGCAGAGCTGTCAAGATAGCATCATCTAAAGGACTCAGTGTTTCAAGACAAAGCCAGATTGTCATTCTCTTGCAGCAGCTGGCAGAGATAAAGATAAAACTGATTTCTTTAAAAGTGGGATAATTTAAAAGAAAACTTAGCTAAAACTTATGCAGTGCATCAGGTATGAAGGGCTGGCATGAATCTGTGTAGAATTCTTTTGAAAACAGCAGTTTCTCTAAGAGGTGATTGATTTCATTTGCTTCATATTGCCCAGTGATTCACCTGCAGTGGGATAAGTCTGGGGAGCAGTTCCTGGTCTCACTGCATCTTCTACAGATATCTGTGCTCTTTATATGAGATGCTGGTGTGGAGAGTTCTCACAGTTACACTTACTTAATCAGAAACAGCACTTCCACATATACCTAATTCCTCTCTTTTTTCCCCTAACAGGAGCGTTTAGGGAGCCTTCATTCTGTCATTCAGTAGCTTAGGGGTGGCTTCAGTACCTGAAGGGAGCCTACAGGAAAGGTGGAGAGAGACTATTTACAGAAGTGTGGAATGACAGGACACAGGGGAATGGCTTCAAACTGACAGAGAGTAGGTTTAGGTGGGATATTAGGAAGAAAGTCTCCCCTGTGAGGGTGGTGGGGCCCTGGCACAGCCTGCCCAGAGAAGCTGTAGCTACCCCTCCCGGGAAGTGTCCAAGGCCAGGTTGGACAAGGCTTGGAGCAGCCTAGGATAGTGGAAGGTGTCCCTGCCATGGCAGGGGGTTGGAACAGGGTGATGTTTAACAACTCTTCCAGCCCAAGCCATTCTATGATCCTGTAATTCAATATAGGCACCTTGCCCTTGCTTTCAGCAGGGCATTTTGTCTTGCTTTGAAGTACACACGAATACAACACATGCTAGAGGACCCCCTACCTTACTGTAGTAGTGGCAGGTGTTCAGTCCAGCAATATCTTTGAAACCTGTACACCTTTCTATACATTAATTGCTATAGAAAGTGAGTGAAGAGAATTAGCACAGCAGGAAGCAATGAACAACTTGGCTTACTGCTGCAATTATGTCAAGACAGGCTGGACAGGCATCACTATCAGCCCTTTATTACAGGCCTCCTTTTAATGGACTTCTCTCAGGCAACTCTGACTCCTTCCCTCATAGGCAGCTCCACACAGCTCTGACTCCTTCTCTCATCTCTGCACAGCTGCCTTAACCCCAACCTGTCCCTCACACAGCATTTCTTTCCTTACCTGTCCCTTGCACAAGCACATCTCTCTTCCTCCTCACAGCACAGCCAGCAGCCTCCATCCCAAACCCCAGCTGTCTCCTACTCCCAAGCTCCAAACAAACTACAACTGCAGCCAGCTAGATCTCTCTTTTATAACACCCCAACTCATTGGGCAGGCACAGATGTTTCTCAGTAATCAGTAATCCTCAGTAATCAGTACAGCTGTAAGTCACCAGGAGAGATTGCCTTCTGGACTATCCTTCCAACCTATCTTCCCACAGTTTACCACAAAGGAAGAACAGTATTTCTATTTCATATTCATATTTACCATTAGCACTGTTTAGAGCCCTTGGGAGTGGCATTGGCAACCAAAAGGGAATCCTGCTTTTGCTTTTAACTTCTGGAAACAGGAGAGACAGGGGAAAAGAAAATCAAAAAAGTTAAACCTTCTGTTGTAATCAAAGGAAAATTGTTGGATGCAATTAAAATTCTATCAACTGTAAGTAAGAATGGCACTAGGAGCTATAACTCAGCAACCACTCTGCTGTCAGTTCTGACTTTTCTGATCTAAACATGGAGTTTATTTCTCCTGCTTGAGGGGTTCCCAGCTATAGGCACTGATTCAGCACAAACTGCTGAGCTCATTCTCAGAGCACTCAATAGTAATAGTCCTTTCAGGACACATCATTGTTCTATCAGTGGCGTGAGCTGAGTAACAAAATACATCATAAAAGTTAGTTTAAAATACTGTTGACTACCCAAATTGCTTCTTTTCATTTGCTCATCAGTGCCCATGGATAGATACTGTTTATTTCTGAATCATCTCTTTTTTCCACTGGGGGACAAATTATTAACTTTCTACCTCTTACCTCTCAGCTGCTTCTTACATATGTCTTCCTCAGGTTTATCAGTTTTGGGATCAACAGGAACAGCTCTTTGTATTTTTATCAGCACTGAAATGGCCCACATGCAGCAGGGGTAACAAATAAATTTGTGCTAGCAAAAGCATATTTGATAAAACACTATTTGAACAAAGCAGTTACACACAGCTTAAGTGCTAACAGGAGAAAATTGCAAGTCCACAGAGAGCAGAAAGTACAAACATTGTAGTATTCAATACATAGCACCAAGCAAGAAATACTGGGAAGAGAGCATAGCCAAAATTTTCAGACTTTGCCATCCAAACGTAAAAATGTAGGGAACAATTAAGGTTCCGAATCATAATTGTCCGGAGTGATTTTATGCTCCCTCTGATGTTCCACAAAGTTTTTATTTGCTACAATAATGTTCTGATAGCCAGGTTCGTGAATGTCAATCCTAGATATTTTAGGATATATAAAATGGTAGCAGAAAACCTTATTTATTCTTCTAATTTCAGATTTGGCCATATAGGGTACTTAGACTTTTTCAGTGGTGCTGATACTATCAATGAAACCACCTTTTTATGCTTTACTTTTGGCTTGCAGCTTAATTTAAAAGGAATGGAAGGCTACTAAAATTGCTGTAAACACGAAACAATGGCATTAAACATTGTGCTACAACCCGTGACACGTGCACCATTCTGTGTCCTTATTGGTAATATTGACACTGACACACTTTAATGCTGCTGCTGTTCTGATTGCTGGCTTATTCAAAAAATTGAAATAAGCCCATTGCAACTTAATGACTAACCCTTCCCTTTTTCCATTTTGATACAACAGGCCAACTAATCCATGAGTTATTCACACACTTCTAGCTCATGGTAGCTGAGCAACAGCATAATTTGCTGGAGACATCTGCCTCACACAGCTGTGCAGCAGCTGGGGAAGTGCCTGCAGCAGGTGAGGCGGCTCTGACACTCACAAATGGGATAGACACATCCACTACCAACAGTCTTAATGTGTCTTATTAACGTTATTAAGCAAATGTAGAACTCAGATGGTGAAAAGTAGCCATTAGAAGTGGGAACCAGCTGCCCAGCAGGTACCAAAAACAGCCTAAGAAAAAGGTAAATGTGAGAAAGAAGGAGACAATCTTTAATCTCAGGCACATAAGTGAGTTGAAGCACCCCTGATGGAATTAATTTCATTTGCATTTAGACATCCACAGTGTAAACATCTGCACCTGAGCAAGTCGCCCAAGGCTGCTTTTGTAGGCAAAAAGGAGAAACAGACACAGACCATGTAAGCTGTTTTAGACTTCAGAAACAGGCATCTGAATGGTCTCTATATTCATTTGGCATTTAGGGATACAAATCCCACTCCCCAGGACTTAAGACAAGACTGGTTCCCTGTTCCTCTGCTGCCAGTACATCCCAGAGCAGAGCATGGTCAGCATCTCTGGAATTCCAGACATTGTGTATGTAGCTTCCAGAAGGAACCAAGGAATTGGGAAAACATGTCTTTTGGATTGTTTTTAAACCTCAGCTCTGGTGTCACCAACCCTCTTATAGGCACAAATTCTTTAAACAAATCTTTGCATAAAAACTTAAACACCAGTATAAATATCTAAAATTATCATGTAACTACTCAGAATAGAATTGATCACAGATTTCTTTAATAAGAACACTTGATTTTTTTTCTTTTTTCCTTAGGCAGATAACAGTTGTAATGCACAGGAATAAAAGGTTTTTTCTAAGATTAAGGTTAAGGAACTTTGTCAGTGGTAAAAATAGCTTTCCAACCACTCATTGAATGGCACTAACTGCAAAATATTTAGTGCCAGCATCTTGAAATTTGAGTTACGAATTGTTCTGCTGTCCAAGAGATTCCACAGTTTAATATTCCATTCCTGCTTGTATAGGAAAACACTACTCCTGCTTAAGAGAACTTGCAACAGGAGCTGCAATAGCTTAATTTTGTTAACTTCACATGTGACTAATTGCTGGATAGACTTCTTGCTGACTCTGCCAAGATGCTGAGCAGCCCAGGAGGCTGGCAGTGCTCCTGGGACATCATGAGCCTACTTTCATTTCTACAATGCACGCAAGAAGCAGCCTTTCTCTTCTTCTCTCAAAGCACTAGTCTGCTTGCAGGACAGCTGCAATTAGAATTTGGGATCAATATTTATTTGAAGATTGGTATTTCATTTTATTTCCCTCAACCCATAGCTTGATTCAAGTTTGATACCGAAACCACTCACTTGGATGTCTTAAAACAGAGGAGATTCTGAGTATTAAGTTCAGTCATTTAAAATCTTAAACACAAACTGATCTATCCATCGCTTTTCAGGATTTGAAACGTCTCTCACACAGGCTGAGCATAAGGGCCACTGCTGAGTGTCAGTGGCGCTCGGATCCACCCAGGAAAAAGCACACTAAGGCATTTTCAAGTTCAATATCCAAGCAGTGAAGATTGGCTGATGTCAATACGGAGTATCTGTATAATTGTTTTTCAGCACAACACTATCTCTGTAAAATGGGTTTAATCATGCCTTCAATTCAGAGAAGTGAAATTGCCACAGTAAAAGTGACACCAGAATGTTATTCCATCATAGTCAAGTTCTACAGTGAGTCTTTGGAGAGATAAACTTGTTTCAGATGTTGCACGGAACCTACTGTCATGGTGAAGATAAAATACTGTACTTACTTCTCTTACACTGGGACTGTCCATTCAGAGAGGGAATTACAGGAACCTGGTGAAAAGAAGTATATGATCATATTAAAACCGGAGAGAAAAATATCCAGCAGTAGCATCCCTCTAAAAACAAACAAAAAAACAAACAAACAACAACAACACACAAAAAACCCCCAAAGCAACATCTACAACAACCAACAAAACATCTTGTCACATTCTAGAGTGTTTTTTGCAGACTGTTGTAATCAAGTTAAGAAGCTTCTGTCCCAGCTGAATATCCCTTCAGTATTCACCTCAAGTAGCACAGATGCCTGAAGTGAGCCGACGCTGGAACTTGAGCCATTGCAGTGAAAATCTGGTACTACAGACTAAACCAACAAAGAAGGGGGTTTCCAGTTAAGGCAGGGCACTTGGCACTGAAGCAGTTCTGAACTAAGTCTTGTTCTTGAGGATAGAAAAGATGCACCTGGTAACTTCTTACCACAGAGAACTTCTGTTCAGCTTTTGTGCCAGAATATTGGTCTTTACAAATAATTAAAAGACCTGTTTTCCAAAGGCAACTAAGGAGCCAGAGGGGGAGGAAAAAAAAGTGATTTTCCTAATTTCCACTGAAATCAGAGGTAAATGGTTCTAATCCTTGGAACTCTGCAATTAGGTATTACATTAACACTGGATTTAGTCTGTTAAAAGTTGTACATTTTCCCCTGAACCATAATCAATGCGTACCAGAGAAATAAATTTGCACAGGTAATTTTATTCTGACATTTCCCAGCTTTTTAATCCTAGTCTTTGCCTTCAGAAAAGTATTAATTGACTCAATTTTCACTTGTGACAATTCCACCTGTGTTAGTAAAATACGATATTTTACATTTGTAATGACAGAATTTTCATTCACATTTAGACTTGACTGAAAAATGTACATGATTTCTACTGTGTTACCCTGAACGAGAACTCTGTCAATTTGAATAAAAAAACCCCTTTCACTCTTTTCTTATTCGTCATACAGCTTTTATCCCTTCAGACACCTTTTCTTTCCATCTATATTCCACAGCAGACCTCCACAACTTTAACTTTTCCATTTTTTCTGAGCTATGTTTTCTTGTATTTCAGTTACCAGCGGCCTGGTGTTTCATTTGCTCTGGCTTTCTTTATAACTTTTGTTACCTTATTCAGCCCTCGAAAACACCCACAGGGAATATTACCTCAGCAGCTTACCAGAGCTGCAAAACTGAGGCTGCATTTCTGATGTGCAATAAGCTATTGCAGTGTCTTCACGAGGGCATTCTGCATACACCAGGTGAATGTTTGCTGATGTGCGAGTGCAGTAATGACCCACCTGCCCTGCTGCTCTCTGGGACCCTTTCTGTCTACAGGGGCTGGAATTAACGACAGTCTCTCCGTGCTGCCTGATGTCAGAGCTGAGAAAGGCGTCAAGGATATATAAGAGTCGTATGACTTGCCAGAAAGGGAGAGGGAAAAGGACACTCCAGAGCTAGATGCAAGCGTGGAATTGTTGCATGCACTCTTCTTGCTAACCAAGAGGGCTTGCTGGATTCTCCAGTCAGATCCGTGACCACAAAAAGGTAAATAATTTCCCTTTTTCTTACTTTTCCTGCAGTGCAACAGATGTGCTTTAGAAAAGCACAATATCCCCTATTATTAATCAAGAGCATTTCTCAGGAAAAGACTAAGACAACTTTAAAGTAGACTGCATGGAGGACCAGAATTTGAGACTGGGATATGTCAGGAAATGCAAACCAGAGGTAAAGGATAGGATTGAAACTACTGGATGGAAAATGGGTGTTTAGTGCTGAGAGCTATATTTCTGAAACTGAATTGTGTCACTAAACTTGAAGGGATCATTTTTCTCACTCTAGCCTCTGAAAAAGACTAGCTGCTCTTGATTTAGGACAGAATGGGCATCAGGGATAGGGTGTGCTAAAGAATATTTGAGTTAGCTTTCAGTTTTGAATCACTGTTCTTTTCAGAAAGTTTGGAAGGAAAGATGTGCAACCTAAAGCTGTCAGTTTTCTTCATTGCACTTTCTGTCACTCTGAGCTGTTTGGAAGCTACACCTATCGAGAGGTGAGTAACAAATAATCATATTTATTTCTCTTTTTAGGGAAAAAGGTGTTCAGATTATTGCATGAGTTGCTTTTGTTTTCATGTCTCAAATAGTACAAAAATTGAGTTACTCAAGCTCACTCTTTTATTGTTGTTCAAAGACTACTGTCTGTGGCTGATGACCTATCTGACGGTTCTTCCAAGAGACAAGGATGGATGTTGCCTGTAATGTCACAGAATACACTCTCAGGACTTAGTGAGGAAATGCCAGAACAGCCAGCAGCAAAGACAAAAAGGTATTGATCTTCCTTGTTTCTCCCAGCCACATCAGATTGAATCATGAAGCAAATTTTGTTCCAGTGATATCCTGCTAGTTGAGAGACTTTGCTTCTGCTGTTTTTTCTCAAAAAAAAAAAAAAGAAAAAGAGATTAAAATATCCTTCTACTAAACAGAGCTTTCCTCTAAGCATCAAGATCAGCTTTTCTGTAATACAGAGATCAAAGCATTCAGGGTGGAAAGTGAAATCCAGGGACAAATTTGCAAATCATTTGATCACTTCACAATTGTAACTCATTCATAAATTACAACAGCTGCAAATATTACATTACCTTGAGAAGAAAGGTGTATTTTGCAAGTGCTCTCCTTCTTAAAAAGTTTATCAAAGTTCCAAGCCTGGAAAGGGAAAAAAGAGAAAACATACCCTTCTTAATAATACTACAGCTCTACTAGAATGGAATAATTTTATAGTATAAATGCTTTCAGGAAATAAGCAATTTTTAAATCACATAATTAAATATTAATTTAATCACAGGAAGAAGGAAAATAAGAAATTGTTTCTGATAGAATTTCGCTTGTCTGAAATATATTCTTATTTATAAATTCATTATCAGGCAACTTTTTAATGAAGAAAAAATACTTCAAGATTTGTTTGCAATTTGTACTAAAAGATAAACAGCACTGAATCACCCTACTTTTCACAGAACCATCAAGGTTTGAAGAGACCTGCAAGTTCATCTGGTTTAGTCAGACTTTTGAGTGAATTTCTTTCAATTCTGTTGTAGATGAATTCAGTAAATACATATATATATATAGCTGACTGCTCCTCTCTCTTTGAATATATAATAAAAAACATATTATTATATGGCAATTTTTGTACTTTCCTAAGTATTTTTATAGCAGAGACATTTTTACAGCTATTGCTTTAAAAAAAAAAATACAACACCCCCCCAGCCCCCCAAAACGACTGTAATTTTCAAACACAAGGCATCACCCTTATGAGTGTGGTGTGTCTTATCTGCTTTTCTGGGGGCTAGAACCATGTCTCACTGGGTGAACTGTCTCCTGGCAGCAGATATTCACTTAAAGGCCACAGACCACGCAGCTGAAAGGGTTGGTGGGTTCAGCCAGGCTAGACATGAGATAGAAACCCAGCAGCTTCCTTTGAACTTGGGGTGTCAGGGCCTGATATTGTAGCTTTAATGGAAAATAAAATTCTGCCTCCACAAACAAAACAGGATCTCTGTGAGAGCCAGTTGCTATCTGAACCTCCTGAGTTAAGGACTTGATTAAAACTAATAGAAATCCCCATGAAAGTCAATGAGAGGTTATATAAAGCCCTATCCAACAATTTTATTTTAATGCAATTACACATTTTATATATTAATTGCTTAAAAACTGCTGCCTATCTACTAATGAAGAACCAGTATAATACAGATATTTGTATCATTCCACTTGTATGCTCAGATCAATACAAATAACTTCAAAAGGTTATATGACATTTTAGACGATAGATTAAACAATCAGTAAGCAGAGGAACATATTGGTAAATGGTCAGAGTTTGAAGCTGGGATATTGTTGCCCTTCACAGTAAATTTTAGTCACAAACCGGTGTCTAATTCATGCCATATCAGCATGAAGAAGTCCAAAATAATAAGCAACAACTCAGCATGCAATCTCAGCAAGCAAGTATTTCTGTCTGAAGCACAGCATTCTAAGAAACAATTTTGAAAACCTAAGCTCTCTGAAGCTAACCATTTTATTGCAATTTAAAAAACCTCCTCATGCTACGTAAGTTTTACATGGAGTTCTGTAAGTGGTCTGTTAGTTCAGATCATAAGATATTATTTCTAGATATGGATTCTTCCTTGGACACTCTTTAAAATATCATACAGCAAAGGATTTTCTCTCACCACAACAGAACTTTCAAGTTGCTGGTGTTTCCAGCAACTGAGAGACATGACAGTTTTTCAGTAGATGAAACCTCTGTTTAGTCAGAGCTAAGTGGGAGAGAGAGAGAGCTAAAGACCATCCTGAGTGGTTCTGAAGCTGGCAGAAGCTGGCAATGCCTGCTACTTCTCATGATATGTGGTGCAGATGGGAGAAAGAGTCTTTGGATTTAAACCACTTGGCATGGACTGGAATATTAGCACTCACTTCAGTGAGAGCAGATACAATTCTGTGGAAACAAGAGAACTAACTAAATGTTAGTGATCATCACGATGTTAGTAATCCTCATGATATCAGCAAGAGCTCTAAATAGATTTAGAAGTTCAGCTGAAAGTTAAACATTTAGTCATTGCTTTCACTTAGTGTCTTACCTATACTATCATTACAGGTTTTCTAGATGTCATAAACTGCTGTGCAGGATATCAATAAAAATGGCATATGACTGTTCAGGTCTCTGCATTTGAATAACCCCATCATTAAAACTGATAATAGCACCCAGCACAAGGATTTTTTTCAGGCACAGAGTAGGTGGTGGGAAGATCCTAACGTTCCTGTATTTGCGCACGCATTAAAAGAACTCCCACATCAGCAGAGCTCAAGTGACTATGAGAAGGGGCACACTCGATTGCTCATCGTTTGACTGAATGCTGGCTCTCTCTGTCTCACCTGGGCAGCCACCAGCCGGAGAAGAGGAGATGCAGCGCGGCCACGTGCGTGACCCAGCGCCTGGCCCATTTCCTGGCGCGCTCCAGCAGCAGCATCGGGGCCGCTCGCGCGCCCACCGACGTGGGGGCCAACACCTACGGCAAGAGGCACACGGCGGGGCTGGCCAGCAGAGAGCCCCAGGGCCCTGCACAGCCTTAGCCTGCTCAGATGGCTGCTGCCGCTAGAAGCTCCGTTTTTAATGCGCCAACAACCTCCCGGTCACTTATTATTTGTACAGTCTTACCGGTGCCTTGTTTTCTCTGTGTGTGTGGGTATGTGATTTATGTTCCTCATTCCACCATGCACGTACAATGACATGCATAGGCTATCCTTTCAACTCCATTGAGAGCTCCAGAAATCTGCTTGTTAAATTCCTTTGTAAAAATCTGTCATGATAATAAATGGAAAAGTAATTGCAACAAAGTTTTTATTATTATTATTAATATTATTATTATTAAAAGGATGAAAAAGATAACCCATGATGTGTGTGTCTTTATAGTCACAGTTTGGTAAGAGAAAGAACCGACCTTAATTAAAGAACAATAAATATCAGAATGCTAGCAGAAGTTATGTCCTAATGAAAGTAAAACAAAAGAATCTTCTGGTTTTGAAACATCTATTTTCACATTTGAAACATCTTGTTTTGTACAGTTGAAGGAACAACTAGAGGAGAAAAGGTGCAGCATTGTGCACCACAATCATAAAATTATGCAGTTAACTGACTGGTCTGTTTCCAGGATAACATACAGCAAGCAAGGAAACGTGGTCTTGCAGCATAGACTTCTGTGCCTGTTGAGCGGGGGATTTTAAAGATTTGCAGTTCTTATGTTGAGATGGTATCAGTAAAATGTAAGCATAATGAGTGTAAGTGCTTTTAAATATGAATAAGAGAAAGCTCTGATAAAAATCTAGCAGAAACTCCAGTCCTTGGGTGCTCCTTTCCCTGAACTAGAATAACAAAGGGAGAGAAAAAAACAATGAGTAGTTCAAGAACTAAAACTCAGTAATTTTTTCTACTGGCATACTTACATTGCTACCACAATCCAGGGAAAATATTTCAGAGATGGGCAGACCTTAATGAGAGTCTGACAGTGTTATTTTTCCCTATCTCAGCCCAGAATCACTGCAGACTTAAAAACCCTTAAATTCCTTTAAATTTTAAGCAAATTTTCATAGAGGTGACATCATCTATCACAGAAATGGCTGTTTTGTCCACACTTCCTCAGTGGAGGGTTCACTGCCATCTGAAAAACATTATTGTCCAATTATGAAAAACATTAAGCAGAACCTTCGTTTTGGAGAGCCAAATGAAAGTTTAATAACTGCCTTTGGTTGGTTTGTTTCTGTTACAAAGTATACCTTGAAATAAAAACTTTTTTGCGAAATTTAATGGTAAATGGCATATTAATTTCATTTCACAAAAAAAATGCATGGGAATAAAACTTACTGCTCAAGATTCTTCCTGTGAAAATGTTACTGATTACTCTCTTTATTGAGGAAAGTTTCAACCTTCATTAATGTTCTAATGGATATTAATTCTGAATTTTATTGAGAAAACCATTTATATGGCATTAAACTTGTCTAATATTTCTGCCAGCTTGAAATGCTTTCCATTCCAGTTACTTTTGAGTTATGTTGCGCACACACTGTGTGCTTAATTTGTTATTCAGTTAGAATATTTACGTTCCAGAAAATAAATGAGAAAGTGAGAGGACAGCTTTGAAGTGCCACTGTGACATTGTTTATACAGAGCAGTAACCAAGCAGCCTTCCCTGTGGGTGGCTGCTGACCTCTAGGCTGATCCCAGCCTGGAATATGAGCAATGCTTTATGCACCAGCTTTTGTTTTTTCAGCTGCCATTTGACAAATCCCAACAAAGCACAGGCTGCCCATACACAGGACCAGTGAAACTGGGTACATTAATTTCTGCCTTGTGCACTCTTGAATCTGGTGGATTTGATACCAGCATCTATTTCACGCAGTCAAACTATTCCACAAATACTGAAAAATGTAACTCACATCCTAAATCAGTGAAACCACTGAGAGAGAGAAGAGGGGGACCATCTCACCTGTCTTTAGCTCCTCTCTGTCTAACCAGTTGTCAGTGCTCTCCTGCTATTTGGTGGAGGAAGAGAGCTACTTCCAATTCATCCCAGCTTAGACACCTATTTTAAGATGGATTAATCACTCCTGAAGTGCCTCCATTTCTTCATTGATGATAGAGAGTGTCTAGACAATTAGGTGAAAATGAGCACTTAACTTTAAGATAACTAGAGTTAGGTGACAGGAATCTCATCTGCATTTGGTATGAACCCTTCAAACTAAAATTAAAGACAAAAAAAATTGGTAAAAAACCCACACCACCAACACCTGAGACTCCAAGTCAACTTTTATTCTGAGCTACATTCATTAATTCATCAGCCAGAGCATCTTGAGAAACTTCCTTCAGTTGCTCTCCCCCGCCAATATTCCCTTGACAGCACAGCTCTGCTCCCTCCCTCCTGCTGTTGCTGCACTTAGGCCCCCCAGAGAAGAAGGATCTAGCTATAGTAAGCCTGGATACAAGCACAGTCCTGAGCGAATGAGCCAGGAAAAGAGTGGGCTGTAAAGGAAAAAAAATAAAATAAACACATTTATTTAATAATTAATTAATTACTAATAAACACTTAATCATTACTTCATCAGCTCTGCAAAGAGCATGACTAAAATTTTCAGAACATGTAAGAAAAAAAATAAGTGCCTCTGTGCACTTTTTTAAACCTCAGTATGTACTTCTCAGCTTTTTCAGGGATGTAAATATTACTTGAGAATTGAGCCTTACATACCTTGGGTTCTTTTTTAATTCATCTGGCTTCCCTACACCTTTCAGAGAATATGCAAGCAAACAAAAAAACAAAAGAGGAAAATTAAGAATACAATGTGATAATCATGACTATATTCCCTTTAAAAAACTAAAAATCCTAAACCTCTGCTTTTTACTATGTTCTATTAAGTTGTGTTAAAAAAAAAAAAAAGAAAAAAATCAGAATAAGGATATAATATTGAATTTCACCAAAAGAGAAGGGGAAGAGTAAAATTCATCAGACAAGCAAAAGGATTGTTATAAAAAAAGATTGTAGGAACATGAAGAATGTTTTAAATGGAGTAGTGGGCCCCAGGGTCTAATATTTCTTGGGAACTATGACAGCTCCATGAAAGACAGAATTTATATTTTCTCATGATGAATAGAGTTGAGGAAAGAAATTGATTTTACTATTTAAAGCTTAGGCTGAAACTAAGAAAGCACACAATATTCATGAAACATAAAATGTATTTTACTGAATAGTAAATTTGGAATTAATAGTTTCAATTTCTATTAAACGGATTACCTATTTTTCAAGTAAATAAGTCTCTTGATGAGAGTTTTAAACACTAGGCTGACAAATCTTCCATTTCGCTCCAATGGGATTAGTTATTAGAAAGTCTGGATTTCACTGAATGGCTTTCAGTATTTGAAAGATAATATATTGATACTCGAAATAAAATCCTTTTCCTGTAATGCACTACATCTTCAGTAGCTGCCATCTTCACTCTCTAGATTTATGCTGGGTGTGAGTCAACAAGCTCATTTACAAATATAGTTTGACAGGTATGGTAGACCTTTTGTTCCGAGGTACAAGATTTAGTAATTTTGTTGTCTGAGTTTGTTATCATATAGGAAAGGGACAGCTCTGCATTGCGTTTGCAATGCAATGAGCAAAAAGCTGTGGTTAGGAATGACACATCTCCTTGCTCTACACAGAATAATGGTTGAAGTCACATGAAACAGAATCTTTCTATGGGATGTGACAACAACTATTCCAGTCATCCTACTGTGATCTCTATTTTTCCACACTCAGAAAAAGTCCCACACTGAAAAGCATAATATTTCTGTGGAGCTGTGCAAGGCCCCAGAACCAGACTCAAGCTTAGACCTGAAATCCACCATTTAAACTAAGTTTCAGTTTAGGAACAAAAATCTGGATTCTCTAGTTTTCCTGAAAACTTTAGACAAATTGCTTTCCAGCTACAATTGCTATGAAAAGTATTTACCCTTTATTAGATTCAGTTAAGAATTATTTCTCTAACTAAAAGCTATCTTCAAATCAAACTCTTAACAAAGTCTCAAACTCTGAGTCATACATGCCTAAAAGTCATGTCATCAAAAGCTCACTAAAGAACGAGACAGCCATGATAAAACAATGGTTAAAACTGCTGCTCATTGTGCAAGAAATTGTCTCCTTGAATGGTAAAACATCTGGATAAAAAGAACAAATTCAAATGCATTTTAATCCAAATAATAGGGCTGACTTGAATAACAATCATAAAGTCACTATTTCCTAGAAATGCATTTAAAAATACAAAATAGGTTTTATTATTCAAATAAGGAATCTTAGATCTGTCCCTACTATAATAGCGTTTTCCTCTCCACCTTAAAAGACTCTCTTTGATCCTGCATTAGACACAACGAAACTGTTTCTTATAGGCTCTTTTACAATACCCTTAATATAAATAATTATAGCACAGGTAACTTGAGATCTGCTGCAGAACAGCTAGTGACATTTATTATTTTGCTTTTCAGAAGGGATTAATATACTGGGATGTATCGAAATAATTTGAGTTGTAATAAATAAATCATTACATATGTGAATTTAAATAGTTGGAGTCAATTTTAAATGAAGTGCTATTCAATAGGATTAAAATAGCATTAAACCCAGAATGTGCTTATTATTATTTACCCTCTCAACAGAGGCAGACCACATTTTTTTCAAGAAGAATCAGTCATTCATTAAGCAGTCCCTTTGGAAGGAGTCAGACTGGGACTTGCTTCCACTAGGGGAATTGTGATAAAATTTAAGCAGCCTGAGATTGATTGTCAGTCCAGCACTGAAGAAGCTGAGCTACTTAGCCCTCAGAATACGGGGCATTTTAAAATATCACTCATGAATGAGCCCACTACCTGTGTTGTAGTGGACACGAAATGCGTCTCAGGGACTCACCAGCCCAAGAAATGACACTTCTGTCTGACCCTCAGGACTCAAAATGCTTTGGACAGGTTTTCTACACAGGAGCTAGTTTCATTCTAGAGGTGAAAATCTCACTTCCTTCATTAATCATCATATTAGGTAACAAGTTTGAGTACTGCTGTTACATACCTACAGAAAGAATCAAGATTGTGCATGTTGTAAGAAATTGTTTTCTTTACCCTCTATTCAGCATCACAAGAAAGAGACACGAGGGACATCAATCAATGATCATAAATTTTACTGCTTGTGTATTACACTATATTTATTTATATATCCTGAAAGGGACTGGAGATTGGGTAGGTGACTAAGGCTCAGGCTATAAATTGCTGAGAGGAGAGAGCTAAACATAACTGTGAACTTTCACGTCATACAAATGCATCTATCACATTCTAATAATATGAAGTGCAGTTCTAATCAAAACTGATCTGAATATTTTTTTTTAATCCAGAATAAATCTGCATCCAATGAATCTGCATCCAATGCATATTCATTCACCAAGTAAGACTCTTGAGTTTGTTGGATTGTATTTCTACAGAATTAAAGACCTAGAGAACTAGCAGAAATCTCTGTGGCATCAGCTTTTCCTGTGTCTTCCATATCCAATAAAATCTCTTTTCTCCTCTCATAGTTTGCATAATATCTGATCACTGGAATCAAAATATCCATCAAATGAGTGGCCATAGATTGTGAACTTGTTATTTTATGTGCTGGGTGCCACTCTGTGCCTCACAATCTCTCTCTGAAGTGTCCGTTTGAAAAATGCCTGATGTTTCAAACTGAAAAAGATAAGCTGGAGACAAGACCTAAAGAAATTGTGCACCTGACTCATCTTTTGCCGTGGTGTTTCACTCTCAAACCTATTAAACACTGCTCATAAATAAACACTGTTAACTATTTCACTGTGGCTGTAAGAAAGCAAGAATGTAGACATAAATTACAGTGGTGGTGTGAATATGCTTATAAAGCCATTTTCTTGGGACAACATTTTGCTATCCCTACCAGCTTCAATTGCCAGAGTACTGTGGAATTCTTTGCAAAACAGCAAGTTTGATAGTGAAATCCACATAAGTCTTCAGTCTGTCAAAGCAAAACTGAGTAACAAAGTCACACACACCATGTATCAGGCAATGTCTAAATACAAAGCCAGTCCCAAAAAAGCCCAAGTGCTCAAGCATAAAATAAACCAGGAATATTTTGTCTAAGGATATACCACTCAATATTACCAATTATCATTCCCTGATTAAGCTTTTATTGCATCTACTTATGTTAGTCACTTAGACACTTTAAATCTCTGTTGTTTTGCCCCACTTGCTACATAATGCTTTTATTCTCAATGCCTTGAAGGCTATTGTTGCAGTCACAGAACACTCCCATTGCACTTACCGATGCCCAATATGCACCAATATAACTAAGAGAGCCTTCTCCTGCTGAAATGACCCCTGCTCTCCTGGCCCTGCAGCCTCTTGTCCCCAAATCCTTCTCAAAACTCATGCTGCTATCCTGCTGTGCTGCATCTCAGCACAGATATCTTACTTGAAGTAAATAAATCAGTGCCACCTGGAATAGGATTCTGCATCAACAGGTTGCCACTGCCTAAGGAATCAAAAGAAAACAGAGGTGTCCAGACTGGCTGCACGCTTGAATACAGTTACACAGCTGAATTCATGCACAAGTAAAATATAACCCAAAGGAAAGAACAAATACCAGTTTTCTAGTGAAGCCCAGAACAGCATCAATATCCACAAATGAAGCTTAGCCTTAACTGGACAGGGAATGATTGCTCTGAGCCTGTGCTATGACAAGAAGATGGAAAGTCACTTCTGATGGCAAGGCAGAAGGGATCTAGTGCCCTTATCACCTCCTCATTAGCAAAACTGGCCCCTCCCTCCCTCCCTTCTACCTCCATACCGGCAGTTCCTCACTGGCAAGCCATGGAGTATTGATGGCCACCCACACTCACCCTTGCTCCAGGCTGCACCTGACAGATGGCTTGGAACTGACTGAGAGCTGCAGCCCCACACTGCCTGGAGAGTTCTTCACTCCCCCCACGCCCCAGTCCCCTCTCTCCAGCAGAGCAGCAACGTCCAAGCTCAGTGTTCCAGCTGCTCATCTCTCTTGCAAAGAAAACTTAGGAATAAAAGCAGCTGTGAGTCAGGAAGACAGCCAAGTTTTTTGCCCTTGAAAGGAGGTGGTCACACACAGTGAAAGACAAAATGCACAGAGAACTCCTAAGGAAATTCACCCACCCTACTATCTCCTCTAGGCATTAGTCAAAAGCTCCACAAGATGGGCAGCAAGATACCATTGTTACAATCCTGAGGCACATCTCTTTTGTGCTTTTTCAATGTAAATAAAGGAAGCCTCAACCTAAGGGGATACACATTGCCAAGGAGGAAACACCTTACTCACAGGCCAAGGTTCCCTCTCACCATGTATAAAAGTCGAACAGTTTTTTCACTTAGTGCCAGAAACCTCCACAGAATACAGTGGGCAACTTCTATAAGCAACAGGGTCATCAAAGAAGGCTTAACGTGCTTTAAATACATTTCAGAGACAGAAACTGTGATCAAAAATATATGTGTACATTTGCAATAACACCCATAGGTGACTCCTGCAAGTCAGCAGGAGTGTATTTCTAGAGAATGAAACTTTTGGAAAACAGAGAAGACAAGGGCTAAATACTTAAAGAGTAGGAAAAATGTTTTCTTCCTGAGGTCACCCCTAAAGTGTGAAAAATGGAATCAGAGAAGCCTGACTACCCAGCACTTTCCCTTGAAATTTTCAGATGCTGGCAGTGTTGTAGGCTATAAAGTGAAAGACAGGGACACTTTCACACTGTGAACCCTCCAGCTGGAAAAAACTTCCAGGTAGATGACAAAGCAGAGAGTAAAGCACCCTAATTCTCAGCATGAGTGTGGTTCATTCACCAGGGCAGAAGGATCCCCTTTGCCTCCTCCCTTCTGCCAGGAGAGCAGTTTGGAACTGTCCTTGCTGCTCCTGCAGACACAGTCCTCGGGAGCCAGCAACGGGGCTGAGGTTCAGCCTCTCGCCCAGCGATGGACTGTTCCACACGGGTCACCACTTTCACCCTGGCTGTCCTGATTTAACACCTTTGTCATGGAAAAGGGAAAGACAACCTCAAGGACCCTGGACCAATGCTCAGCCTGTCTGCAAGTCTGAAAGCCCTTATCTGCCTTGCTTCTGCCATCAGGCTGACAAGATTAAAGAAATACAGACACATGGAAATGCGTTTTGTGAATCCGTAGATACACGGGACCTTGTTCTCTTCTTACAGGAGCCCCTGATCTTGCACTGAACTCCTTTTTTCTCCACTAGCCAATCTCAACAACCAGCCAGCACTGCTCAGGCCATCAAGGAAATGATGCTACCCAGTAGGGAGCTGCTAAGATGGTTGTGAATATGGAAAAGTCCTTTATTATCACTGTGGCTCTGTTCGTCAGAGACAGTCTTCCAAACTTTCCATTTTTGTTTAATCAGACTGAATCAAAGTTTTCTTACTGAACAAAGAAAGAGTTTTAAAGGGATTTTTGGAGGGTTTTAAAGGGGAATTTTGGAGCTTTTTGAGGTTCTTTTTAGGGTTTTTATTAAGGGGTTTTCAAGGCACTTTTGGAGTTCTTTTAGAGGGTCTTTAAGGTTGTTTTAGGGTATTTTTTTTGGGATTTAAAAAAGTTTTTGGGGATTTTTTTTTAGTTTTTTTGGGGATTTTTTGGGTTTTTTTTTTTGTTTTGGGGGGTTTGAGGGTAGTTTAAGTTTTTTTATTTTGGGGGTTT